>CAHIKZ030000436.1:382500-477500 GCA_903632075.3 Acanthosepion pharaonis | reverse complement strand
TGATCAAAGGAATTCAGAGTAGCATGAATCCATCCAGCCTCTATCTTAAAAAAACAACTTAAAAGAGGCCGTTTGACCAGCACAAGGACTGGCTAAAATTAACGATACGAATTCAAAATGAAAACGACAGATAAAGTTCACTTCCTCCAGAGACAGTCATTCACTACTGTAGTTCACTGCTACTAACAAGCAGGAATTTGTTTTTCTTCTGATGAAGGGCATTCCGACCGAAACTAGTCGAGGAATCTATTTGAAATGAAACAAACATATACAACCCACAACCCAGTGTGTCTGAAAATTTTAATTTATTAATTTTTAATATTTTTTTACTGTTCAACACACACACACACACACACACACACACACACACACACACACACACACATATATATATATATATATATATATATATATATATAAATGGATTTTTCTTTTATTAATCGGGAATATAGTAATTCATTGCTTAAATGTTATTTTTAATGGATACCCATCATTCAGTAGATATATCCGGCAGAGAGAGCACATATTTTAATGAAACTTATATATATATATATATATATATATATATATATATATATATATATATATGTGTGTGTGTGTGTGTGTGTGTGTGTGTGTGTGTGAGTTTCATTAAAAACGCCTGACAGTATGCTACTATCTAATCTATGTATATAACTATCCACAGGGTGCAAGTGCTATTTGAGGAAATATTGTTTTAAGTTTACTACTTACTCAAATCATTTATAATATTATTATTTTTATTATTTCACATAACCCAGTCAGAGGAAGATGTTAACCCAAGAAATGAAAAGACATGTAGTCATTGTTGCTTTAGCTGCAAAATATAGTGATTTAAAAATCAGAAACTTTTTACATGTTGCCAGAGATCTTTTGTTCATAAGGTTTCATTTGGAACTAGAGGGACGTGATGGCAATGTTTCCCCTGTAGCAAAAAGAAAAAAGAATTCACAGCGTTCTGATACCGTGAGAACACCAGAATTTATACGGAATGTTCAAAACATTATCGATGGGTACCCCGAAAGATCAATGAGGTCCATCGTTAAAGAACTCCAGATATCAGAATGGACTATCAGAACCGTGGTACATCAGAACATTCGATATAAGTCATATGTAAATAAGGAAAGGCCAATTCATATCGGCGAAGACACAGGAAAACCGTCTCATGCTTTCAAAATGGTTGCTGAACAAAGTGAAAAATCCTCACGAACATGGCATGCTTTAATTTTTCTCTGAAGAAAAAAAGCTTTGACCTAGATCAGAAAACAAACAGACGGAATGACAGGTGGCTATGTGCATCTCTTTCTGAAGTACCCAGGGTGATGTACACCAAATATCCGGCTACTGTGATGGTTTTAGGAGTTGTGAGCAGTGAAGGTCATGTCATACCACCTTACATTTTCCCACAAGGTCTTAGGGTCAATGCTGCTGGATACATTAATGTTCTTAAAACGGTTGTTAAGCCCTGAATAAATAAAGTATGCAATGGAAGGCCATATGTCTTTCAACAAGACTCTGCACCTTCTCACAAAGCCATTGTAACCCAGAATTGGTTATCAGAGAATTTTTACGATCATGTGACCCCCAACATGTGGCCCCCTAACTCGCCAGATTTCAATCCTATGGACTATTATTACGTGTGGAGCGTCATTGAAAGGGAGACTAATCGACACCCTAATAATACCATAGCTGCACTGAAGGCCGCCATTGTCCAGGTGATGTCTAAAATGAATAGGGACCACTTAATTGCAGCTTGTGAACGGTTTCGAGCCCGAATAAAAGCAGTCATTGAAGTCAAAGGGGGTTTCATAGAATAATTAGATAAAGTATCATGAAGGATATTTGTGTCAATTTGAATTAAATATATACATTATTTGCTAAGATATTGCTGTTTATTTAACATACAAAAAATGTCCTCAAATAGCACTCGCATCCTGTATATATAATTATGTATTTGTGCAGCAACCCCTCTTTTATTAAAGAGGAAAGACACGATACTGTGATTGAGCTTTTTATTCAAACTTTCTTGCATTCCTACAAATGTTTTCTTTTCGGGAGATAAAATGTATAAAAACTTTCTAAATGTTTTATATATTCGACCGATTTCGCCATTATGAAGATTTTTTTTTAAATTTCCTGTATATGTACATTCTTATATATGTGCATTTATTGTGATGGAAATTATTTACAAATTTACAGGACTCTTAAGGATCATATTCGATTATTAAAACAGACAAACAAAAAACATTGCTTTTTCTTTTAAATAGGATAGTATTTGTGGGGGGAATCAGAATTATGTTAAGATTTATTACGATGGGCAACTCTCGATACCTCGCCATGGAGGTCCCCCCACTAAACCCGCCATGAAAAAAGGATACTTGGGAAATTAATCCGAATAAACCATTTACAAGCCCCTAGCGGATACACCCAACTGGCTAAAGTCAGGAAACTGACAAGCAAGTCTTTGGCATTTAATGAAATATTTACTCTAGGCCATCGTAATTCGCCAAGAAAAAAAAAACGTGTATATGATAATCAGATAAGTAACCATGAGAAGTATGTTTCATTAAATTATTAATTAATATATTATTATTATTGTTGTTGTTGTTGTTGTTTCCATTGATTTCTGTTGTGTCAACATTTCTTCTTATGGGTCCCAAACAGAGACCTATTCTCAGAAATGTCTTCAAGACATTTTCCACTAATCATTTTTGTAAAAAAAAAAAACCCAAAAAACTAAGATTACCCACATTTGACATAGTAAATCTCTTCGTAAGATGTGAGTTGAACTCACAATTTTGTTGTATTTTTTTAAGGAATGAGCTACCAGGAATCCCTTCAATGAGTCTATTAGAACCTTTTCCTATCAATCCGAGTGCTCCAGCTAAAACTGGAATTACTGATGACCTTATGTGCCATATTTTTGAGATTTCCTCTTCAAGATCCTTGTATTTTGATAGTGTTGTAAGATCTTCAAAGATACATTTCAATCTTCAAAAACTGTCATTATTATTATTATTATTATTATTATTATTATTATTATTATTATTTTCTTTGATTTCTGGCGTTTACACATTTTTTCCGGGTCACGTCCAGGGACCTAAGGTTAGAAATGGCATCATGACACTTTCCACTGACAAAAAAAAAATTACATAGATAAAGCCCTTCGTAAAGTGTGGGCTGTACTTGTCAAAACAATTTTTTGTATCTGTTTGAGGCAGGGACTTCCAGGAATCCCTTCAATTAGTCTACTGCAATCTTTTCCAACTAATCCTAGGGCTCCAACTACAACAAGGATTGTTGATGTTCCCATGTGTCACATTTTCGAGATTTCTCGAGATTTCTATTTCAAGATCTTATTATAATTATAATTATTATTATTATTATTGGGATTGCCTTCATTTTTCTGATGATTGTTCCGTATCTAAAAATGAATGTTTCTTCAGTTCTTTCTTCAGTTCTTTCTTCCAACATCCATTGAGATTTTGGCTCTGATCTCGTTAAAGAGTCTTTAATTGATAAACAATCATAATTGCTCTTTGGAAGTGAAAGGCTTAGAATGAAGAATTCTTTTCTTTTTTTCTTTTTTTTTTCATTTAAGAAATAAATTTCTTGAAATTATAATATTTGTTTTGATTACATTATCTCAAGGGATTCGTTCAAATACTTCAACCTCATTTTGTCTTCATTGTTATCACCTGTCAGCAACGAAAATAAAGCACATCCATTGATGCTTTTAATTTACTTCAAATTGCAGATCATTTTTTTCTTTTCCTGTTGGTCGATGAGGGAGAATGCAGAGGCGACAAATTTTAGTTATTTACGAAATGCCTTGTTTGCAAATAGGAAAGAAAATATAGCCAATTGCATTACGAATCAGAACCCTTGTCAATAACAGTCATAATAAAAGGTAATTCCGAAAAGCATGCTTTTTACTCAATCTTATGTCGCAGGATGATGTAATGAAAAACAATGTTATTTTGTCTCGTGATGATTCGGGTTTCGCTCTCGAGTGAAGTGCGATGAGATTAAATCAGATTAGATGGAAGTTAGAACGACGAGAAACACATGTCCACAGAATCAATTTTGAAATTAAAATGCAAGGGACATCTAAAGAACACTGCACAGAAGATCGACCAAAAAACAGCAATGACGCTTGGGAAATTAATCCGAATAAACCAATATACAAATAAAATAATTTATCTAAAAAATGGAAGCATTTTAAAATAATAAAAAAAACTGTCTTCAGTCTTATTTAGTAAGTAAAGTAAATCATCTTCTAGCCGGGATAACAATATTCCATTCTAGTCGTTTTTATTGCGTATTTGTCAAGGTGATTTCTCAGAGTGCATAAAAAGGTGTCTGGGATTTCCTCGAAAACAGTCCTAGAAGGTGTTAGGATTTTTTGGAACGAACTTTCTGGTTTTATGATTTCGTTGTAGCCACAAAATGGCACAACACATTTCAAAAGAGACTCGATTTTCCCCGGCCAGTTAAAAAAAAAATGTGTAAGTATAAAAATATATGTCTGTGTACAGTATACGCCGGCGTAGAAGACGATATTTAACTATAAAACTTCCCCCTGCCAAAAAATAGGAGGCCTTCTTATCCTCCTTGTATAACATGTGAACCTTATATCCAGTGGTTTAAGGTTAGTTGCTAGCATTGGAGTTTTTTGACAGTAAGCTAACCCCTGCTTTGTCTTCTTTTTTCGACGTTGTTGAACAAAGACACAACTGGATGTGTGCCTAGACAAGAGTTTTAAAGATTGTATTCAAGAACAGTATAACGAGTGAATGGGAAAAATCATTCAGGCTACCATAACAGCCCACTGAAAACACATCACCTGATACATGAGGTATTGTAGATTGTGGTAGTTATCTCCCCTCTATTTCTTTTCAAGAATATGAGTGAAAAGTAAGTATATGCGTACTGAATTTATTTAATAAATTCAATACATTAAAAAAAAAACGATTTGGGTGGGGTCGTCTTGTACGACGAATATAGCCCGAAATCCATATTTTAACTAGAAAATTTTGGGGTCGTCTTATACGCCCGTGTAGGCCAGTATATACAGTACGTGAAGCATTTCACGAGAACGTACAAATCTGTGTATTGTTAAAAAATCAATTTGGGTGGGGTCGTCTTGTACGACGAATAGAGCCCAAAATCCATATTTTAACTAGAAAATTTTGGGGTCGTCTTATACGCCCCTGTAGGCCAGTATATACAGTACATGAAGCATTTCACGTGAACGTACAAATCTGTGTATTGTTAAAAAATCAATTTGGGTGGGGTCGTCTTGTACGACGAATATAGCCCGAAATCCATATTTTAACTAGAAAATTTTGGGGTCGTCTTATACGCCCCTGTAGGCCAGTATATACGGCACATGAAGCATTTCACGTGAACGTACAAATCTGTGTATTGTTAAATGTAAAAGTCACGACTTTTAATATATATTTAATATTTAAATGAGCAGGCAATGATCATTTTATGCAAGTCTATAAATTAATTTGACTGTATCTACACATTTGCTTTTTACTACCTTCACGTCAACTCAATTTTCGATTTAACGTTTCATTTAGAAAAACCATATTTGGAACGAAATGGAATGCTGCACTTCTAAAAGATGCAAAACTTTTTTTTTTCCTGAATGAACCTGCACCACTAAATTCTTTATTTTAATCAAAAGGATGCTGAGTCGCCATGGGACCGAACATGTGAGCAAAGACGAAGTTTTAGAGAAAATTGAAACAAAAAGGAAACTTATAATTTTTATTAGGAAGAGGCCGTTGAAATTTCTTGGGCACATGATGAAGAAAGAGGGCTTGGAAAATCCGATACTCACAGGGCAGACTAGAAGCAAGAAGGACAGATGTAAACAGCGCATGATCTACCTAGTGAGCTTGAGTAAATGGATGGCAACACAGGGTTCAAGAGAGACAACAAAAAGACAAAATACATGAAGAACCATGATTGTCAATGTCCGGAATGGACACGGCACATAGAAGAAGAACATGCTTGTGTAAATGGACGGGCGAACAGGGTTGAGGATAGATAGCAAAAAGACACTGTTTCTTAAGCGCTACAGAGGACAAGAAAATGTGGAGAGCCATGATCACCAACTTCCTAAATGGACACAGCACAAACAAGAAGAAGAAGAACGAATTTGTGTAAATGGAGGGACGAACGGGGTATAAGATATATAGAAAAAAGACACAATGTATTAAGAACTACAGAGGACAAGAAATTATTGAGAGCCATGATCCTCAATGTCCTGAAGAGACACAGCACATAAACGAAGAAGAAGAAGAAGAAGAAGAAGAAGAAGCTTGTGTAAATGGAGAGTCGAACAGGGTTTAGGATAGATAGCAAAAAGATGCAATTTATTAGGTGCAACAGAGGACAAGAAATTGTGGAGAGCCATGATCGCCAACGTCCTGAAAAGACACAGCACCTAGAAGAAATAGAATCGAAACCAATCATATTTACATTTTAACCATTATTAGGACCACTTAAACAACATCGGCAGTACACTAATTTCCAGGGATCATATTTAATTCCAAAAACGAATGGGTATACACAGCTGACAATTACAAACTGTCATTCGCCTTCTTCTGTAGAATAACCTTTGTGAAAGACTCGATGGTTATAACATTTTCTTCAAGTGACAAGTATAAATGAAAAACGTCTATAGTTGGAATTATCAAAATAAATTTAGCAATGGCACTTTTTTAATATATGAGTTCATCCATTTGAGCGAATCTTATTTCACCCGCTTCGCCTGCACTGAAATCATTTTTTAATTCCCAAAAGACATTGTGCGATTAGAGGTGAGATAATATTAAAGTGACACCCATAAATAATTATGACTTCGTTTTTCAGAGAGCGCATCTCCGTAAATAATAAATACAATATCTTATATTGGTTATACAACAACCACCTTTTCCTGTAGACACACATATCATTAACCGGATTAAAGTGCCATTAGAGAAGTTGTCAACAAGCACCACAAGAATTGCAATAATATTAGACAGCATCTTTCTAATAATGTTAGAATACTTAAAGATTATGGAAAGCATTTACATCTAGAACAAGGAATCATCTATAAATAGAAATAGTTAGTGTCTGTGACTCAGCTTTCTTGAATGCATATAGAATATAAAAGCAAAATACTACGCGTTAATACAAGTGCTTGGTACATAATTGAGTGTCTTTAACTTTAACAGATTTAGTTTTTAAAAATACAACATTTTCAAAATAATGGTTATAGAATCTGCTTCTTAATCAGCAGTGGTTAGAACGTTTACTTTCTGTTGTGTGTTCGAATCTCACCATGGTTGATTTATCAGGAAGGTGTGTTCTTCATTTTAGTTTTCTAGAGGAGGGTGTTGAACAAATACAAATTTGCCAGAGCAGGCGTTCACAAAAAGAAAAAAAGAATGGAAATAAAGGAAAAGAAAAACGGGAGTTATGAAGAAAGAAAGAAAGAAAGAAAGAAAGAAAGAGAATCGGAACTAATGGAAAAGAAAGAAGGAAGGAAAGGGAAGAGAAAGAAAGAAAGAAAGAAAGAAAGAAAGAAAGAAAGAAAGAAAGAGAATCGGGACTAATGGAGAAGAAAGAAAGAAAGAAAGAAAGAAAGAAAGAAAGAAAGAAAGAAAATCGGAACTAATGGAGAAAGAAAGAAAGAAAGAAAGAAAGAAAGAAAGAAAGAGAATCGGAACTAATGGAGAAGAAAGAAAGAAAGAAACAAACAAACAAACAAAGGAAGGGAAGGGAACGAAAGAAAGAAACAAACAAACAAACAAAGAAACAAAGGGAAAGAAAGAAAGAAATGAAGGAAGAAAAGAAGGGAGGGAAAAGAAGAATAGAAAGAAAGAAAGAAAGAAAGAAAGAAAGAAAGAAAGAAAGAAGAAAAATAGAAACAAAGAGAGAAAGAGAAACGGAACTAATGGAGATAGAAAAGAACGAAAGAAAGAAAATAGATTTAAAAGAACAAAGAAAAAATATGGCAAATAAAGTAGGAAAAGAAATAATATAGACATTTAAGAAAGAAAGAAAGAAAGAAACAAAGAAACAAAATCAAAATGAATGAAAATCATAGAAGAAAAAACTTAAGGCGTATAAATAGTTCTTGAAAAGAAGAAAACAAATGCCGAGAGAAAGAGTTTTGCATTAGAAAAGGACGTCGTCGTTCCATTGAGGAGTGGATTTGGTGATTGTCTCTTTGGAAAGATAATCATATTTCGAATGGAAAATAGCATATCAATTAGTCATATTCACAGCCAATCACAGCCCCGCATAGAATACGGCCTCTAATTAATTGAAAAAGCCGAAGAAAACAACGATAAACAGGAAGAAAAGAAAAGAAAGAGAAAAAAAAGAAGAAATTTAATTTCAAACTGTCTTCAATTCAGATTTTAAAGAAAGAATTTAGATTAGAGCTTCTTTTTTTATTTCGGATTCTTAGATTCCGTTCTAAAGTCATTATTAAGCAATACACACAGGGGATTCTGGCGGTAAAACATCCATCTATTTAATATTAACGAATAGATGGGCCAACCTAGGGAAAAGGCAACTTTAACAAACACTTGTTCAGAATCCTGACGCTACATGTTCTTTAGCAATTTTTCCCAAGTGTGCAAGCCGAGAGACAAAATAAACACACTGTTTAAAAATAAAAAAAATACTCATCACAGAGAAGCATCCCTACCCTCCATTAAAATGTCTGACGCTCAACTTCTCGAGAGCAACTCTCTGCGGCTGCTCGGTCTCACGTTGACTGCTGACCTGAGCTGGAACAAATACATTGAGTCAATTGCTTCGTCCACCGCAAGGAAAGTTGTCTCCCTGTGCCTCGACAGGTAATTTTTCTCCCCGGAATCGATCCTCCAGATCTACAAATCAACCATTCGTCTTTGCATGGAGTATTGCTACCATATATGGTCTGGAGCCCCTTCTGTTTGCTTCGGGGTTCTTGATAAGATCCAGAGACGGATATGCAATGAAATTCGCCCTGATCTGGCATCTCGTCTGCAGTCGCACTCTCACAGACGCGTCGTCGCCTCTCTCTGTCCTTTTTACAAATACTTTCATGGCAATTGCTCCGATGAGCTGCATTCGCTGGTTCCCAGACTTCATGAATTCAAGCGTCCTACGAGGCTGGCATGTCGCTCACACCCGTTCACTGTCGAAACTGTTAAATGTAGCCGTCTCTACTACTGCAATAGCTTCATGTCTCGCACTTCTCGCCTGTGGAACTCCCTCCCCATTTCTTGTTTTCCTGATAGCTATAATCTCCAACTATTCAAATGTAATGTCAATCGACATCTCCAGATGCCCTGATCTATCCCTTATCCTTCTCTTCATCCTTTCTTCTATCACTCCTCTTTGTTCTCGCTCCAACTCTCTGTAACCCCTTGCGTGTTAGTGGCTTCCCGCCTTGCTTGGGGTGAAACGCTTAAAAAAAATAAAAAAAAAAAACGGGGCGCCTACTCAAATACGGGTATCTGCTAAAAATAACGTTTGAATAAAAAACAAAATGGCAGATTCAAAATAAAATAAAAATTCCGTTATGTTCGAATCCCACTGGAGGCAAAATGATCTTTATTAAGTTTTCTCTAGTACGCAGGTCGGTTGACAAAATAAATATTGTTTAAAATAAACGCAACGTTTACTCAAATACGGTTATCCACTAATATCAAAGTTTTAAGTAATATATATATATATATATATATATATATATATATATATATATATATAAAGAACAAAAAATAAATTTTACTTAAATAATATTTAAATATAAGTTTTAAAAAAATTGTGACCTATTAATATGCATAATTATACTTGATGTGAAAATAATTCTACATACTGTAAGTGATTCTAATACATTTACTTGTTCTTAATATTAAAAATTTAAAAGTGAAAATATTTTCAAATCGTAGTTAAATTAAATGTATTCCAACCTAAACACCCCACCAAAATCTTTAAATATACAAATAGAAAAAAATGCCGTAAAAATTTTTGACGTTAACAATATTTTTTTTTTAAATCCAGACGACATGCATTTAACGGATGCCAGATTTCATTGAAAAATACATCCCTACCCCTACCAAAACGTAACTAATAACTGATACATCTACAGCGGTAATGAACACGCAAACACCCCTTGTCCAGTGGAAGTAGATTTATCTGTAACCTTGGAAACATGAATTATGATTTTAGCTATGTCTTTAAAACCCAGTAATTTTAAAAGTTACTCCAAAATTCGCTTGAGGATGAAATGGAACCAATGTCTTTAATTTAATTACAAAATTAAATTCGAAGCTTTCAGCTTCCATTTTTGAAACATGGTTAGCACTGTGTAGCGAAAAAAAACATATTTTAAATGAATTAATTTATAATATATATATATATGTGTGTGTGTGTGTGTGCGTGTGTGTGTGTGTGTGCATAAGCGAGAGAAATTGAGGAGGAATTAAGATAATCATTATTAAGTAATTCATCGAGTCTGAAAGAAACCTCCCCTGAATGCAGAAAGCACTGGACGGCCGTTTCGTCCTATATTTGGGACTCATCAGCAGTGCGCATCCACAACCAAGAATTGAAACCCGGACAGTTACGTTACCAGGCAAACGTCATACCAACTGTACCAATAAAATAAATAATCTAAGGAGACTTCTAGACTCGTTGAATTATTATCTCAAATCCTCCTTAATTTCTATCACTTGTATATCCTTGCTTGAACCGGCTTCTAATGTTCTGGATGGAGCGGCTTGGGGATAGTAGCCGTGACTCCTAGGGGCACAGTCCTATGGGTAAGGGAAACTCGGATGAGTTCCACCACGGAATATGCGATCGATCGGCTCTGTATCGAGTCTAATTCGTTACCTCATCGTCACCGAGACCCATTGGTACTGTTGCTATGACGCTGAGGTTTCCTCTCGAGGATGAATTGCTTAATTATATATATATGCAAGTTACCACGATAAAAATGCATATTTATTTTGATGTATAATTTAGAACCACATACCCCTGCACTGATAACATGTACCAAATTATTAATTCCCATAACAATTTCATTTTAAATATATTCCATGGGAAAAAAACTAAATATAACGTGGAAACCCCTGTAATTGTAGAATTAAGAAAACCTGCCCAGTAGAGGGCAAGTGCTGATCCACTAGGGTAGTATACCAGGTAAGCATTACCTTTAAAGAAAATACGACAAACCATAATATTTACATCGGAATTTCTGCAGAAGAATTTAAAAAGAGAATCAATACACATAAACATTCATTCACCAACCCAAATTTATAACAACAAACAACCCTTTCGAAAAACTTTTGGGAATTGAAGGAAAAGGGTCTGAATCTTCAAATAAATTGGAAAATTCTAGGTTTTGCGAACACCCCAATAGTTTTAGGGGTAGGTGGAAGCTATGTTTAGAGGAAAAATCAGGATAATAAAACATAAAGATCAATGTAAACTATTAAATCAATGGAGAGAACTAATCACAAAATGTAGACATAGAAACAAATTCCAAATTACATAATACATGTCTTTATATGTGGGGGTGTATGTGTACGTATAGTGGCATATATGTATGGATATGTAAATGTACACACGCACACACGCACACACACACACACACACATATATATATATATATATGAAGATATGTATGCATATGTGTTGGACATTATGATTTATTCCATTAGGTGTTTTGATATTACCCACAATCGCTAAATCTATAACTCCGTTAATTTACATTAATCTTAAGGGGTTTAAGTTTACATCCTGCATTGCTTATTAATAACATTAGACATCTGTAGTACAAAAACAATTTACTGTGAATCCCAGAAAAACACACCCTCCGGGGCCTTTATAAGAAACACATAGTAGGAACTGATATTATACTACAAACAACAACTCCTGGTGATAAATAAACTCCAAAACCAGACTGCTTTCCCTGGAATAAGATACCTTACGCCCCCACTAATCACTAACACAAACCCACTATCATTAACAAGGTGTCTACCAGAGGAAGACTGACATCGAAAATAAATTTAAAACAATACTCCGACACAGACACTTAGGGGCTGATGATAGCCGTGTACAGACATGCTTGAAATAGACTATCTCGAAGTAATTTTGGGTTTTTGCTGTAAAAATATATATGTATATGTGCACATTTTTTAAATTGGTGATTTTTATTTATTAATCCGACAGATTTTTTCATCATATTAAACGATATTTGAATAGACGCTGCAATTATTTATTAAACAGTATATATTTTTTTTTATTTTCGTGGGCCGGCGCCTGAATATTCGAGAAATCTTAAAGAAAAACATGCGTTCTCCGGTAGAATACGAACCTGCGTCCGTCTGGCTAGAGGGAAAACATGGTTAGAGCCAACGTAACTGAACCGACACGGCCACGAAGAAGCGCGGCCGATCGCGCAACGTATTGTTCCCATCACACGTTACATGATGTCGTATTTAGATGCATCCGCAGCGAACAATTGCAGGAAACAAAAGCTTTGCTATACGCGATTTCGAAAGAATAAGAGTAAAAGAAAAAAAATCTTTTTCAATAAAACCGCTATATAAAGTAATTATTCCGCTTAAATGAACTCAAAGTATTTTGTTCCGCTTGAGAAATTGTATCAATTAGCGAATACAATTTACTTGCAACTTCCTCGATTAAACTATTATCAATATTATAGTTACATTCTTCCAACAACTTAAACACATGTAAATTGAATTTTCTGTTCTTTTGCAAACAACGTTTCTTCAGGTTTCAGCAGTGGCAGGGTACTTATTGATGTCTTTGAAATAATTAAGTTTGATGCAATATATAATTCTATGAAAGAATATTTTTAATTAGAGGGACATCTCATAAACTTCAGGAAAAGTATAGCTTGACACTTAGAAGTCGTTGCAAATTGAGACAATAAGATTTCCATTACGAACGTTCACTCAGTTTAATAAATCCTACTCGTTATATATGTAATCATTAGAGGGAATGAAAGGTTTGACATATTTGTTTAATAAATGCTACTCGTTATATATGTAATCATTAGAGGGAATGAAAGGTTTGACATATTTGTTTAATACATCCTACTCGTTATATATGTAATCATTAGAGGGAATGAAACGTTTGACATATTTGTTTAATAAATCCTTCTCGTTATATATGTAATCATTAGAGGGAATGAAAGGTTTGGCTTATTTGTTTAATAAATCCTACTCGTTATATATGTAAACATTAGAGGGAATGAAAGGTTTGACATATTTGTTTAATAAATCCTTCTCGTTATGTATGTAATCATTAGAGGGAATGAAAGGTTTGACATATTTGTTTAATAAATCCTACTCGTTATATATGTAATCATTAGAGGGAATGAAAGGTTTGACATATTTGTTTAATAAATCCTACTCGTTATATATGTAATCATTAGAGGGAATGAAAGGTTTGACATATTTGTTTAATACATCCTACTCGTTATATATGTAATCATTAGAGGGAATGAAACGTTTGACATATTTGTTTAATAAATCCTTCTCGTTATATATGTAATCATTAGAGGGAATGAAAGGTTTGGCTTATTTGTTTAATAAATCCTACTCGTTATATATGTAAACATTAGAGGGAATGAAAGGTTTGACATATTTGTTTAATAAATCCTAGTTTATGTATGTAATCATTAGAGGGAATGAAAGTTTTAACATATTTGTTTAATAAATCCTACTTATATGTAATCATTAGAGGGAATGAAAGGTTTGACATATTTGTTTAATAAATCATTTTATATATGTAATCATTAGAGGAATGAAAGTTTTAACATATTTGTTTAATAAATCCTAATCGTTATATATGTTATTAGAGGGAATAAAGGTTTGACGTATTTGTTTAATAAATCAGACTCGTTATATATGAATCATTAGAGGGAATGAAAGGTTTGACATATTTGTTTAATAAATCCTACTCGTTATATATGTAATCATTAGAGGGAATGAAAGGTTTAACATATTTGTTTAATAAATCCTAATCGTTATTATGAAAGGTCTGACATATTTGTTTAATAAATCATATATGTAATCATTAGAGGGAATGAAAGGTTTGATTTGTTTAATAAATTACTGTTATATATGTAAACATTAAATGAAATGTTTGACATATTTGTTTAATAAATATTTTATATATGTAGTCATTAGAGGGAATGAAAGTTTTAACGTATTTGTTCAATAAATCCTACTCGTTATATATGTAATCATTAGAGGGAATGAAAGGTTTGACATATTTGTTTAATAAATCCTACTCTTTATATATGTAGTCATTAGAGGGAATGAAAGTTTTAACGTATTTGTTCAATAAATCCTAATCGTTATATATGTAATCATTAGAGGGAATGAAAGGTTTGACGTATTTGTTTAATAAATCAGACTATTTGTTTAGAGGGAATGAAAGGTTTGACATATTTGTTTAATAAATATATGTTATATATCATTAGAGGGAATGAAAGGTTTGACATATTTGTTTAATAAATCCTACTCGTTATGTATGTAATCATTAGAGGGAATGAAAGGTCTGACATATTTGTTTAATAAATCCTTCTCGTTATATATGTAATCATTAGAGGGAATGAAAGGTTTGACTTATTTGTTTAATAAATCCTACTCGTTATATATGTAATCATTAGAGGGAATGAAAGGTTTGACGTATTTGTTTAATAAATCAGACTCGTTATATATGTAATCATTAGAGGGAATGAAACGTTTGACATATTTGTTTAATAAATCCTACTCGTTAGATCTGTAATCATTAGAGTGAATGGAAGGTTTGACGTATTTGTTTAATAAATCCTACTCGTTATATATGTAATCATTGGAGGGAATGAAAGGTTTGACTTATTTGTTTAATAAATCCTACTCGTTATATATGTAATCATTAGAGGGAATAAAAGGTTTGACATATTTGTTTAATAAATCCTAATTTCTATATGTATAATTATCAGAGGGAATGAAAGATTTGACAGATTTATTAATAAAATAAACTAATCATTCTATATAAAAAATAGTTTGAATGAAAGTTTTAACGTATTTGTTCAATAAATCCTAATCGTTATATACCTAATCATTAGAAGGAATGAAGTGTTTGACATATATGTTTAATGAAATCAACTCTTAATATATGTAATCATTAGTGCGAAATAATATATTAAAATGACTCATTGCCCTTTTTCTTTTTAACGTTCTTGGCTGACATGAAATGGAAAGACTATATGTAATTCATTGCGAGGCGAGAAATTTCGCTGTGTACTGCTTTGCATTTTTTCACTCATAAATCTATCTTATCTATCTATAAGCCTACCATTCATCCATGCTTAGAATATTGCTGTCAGATATGACCCAGTGCTCCTGCTATATATCTAGAGATCCTTATAATATCCAAAGAAGTAATTGCAACATTATTGGTCCTGATCTGTCAACACAGCTTCAGTCGCGTAAAGTTACTTCTTTGTGCTTTTTCTATAGTTTCATAGCCATTATTCGGATAAGCTCTGAGCTAGGGGATGTTTGCTCATTGGCCCCTTTTATTTCTGTCCCTATTTTTCTTTTCTTTAATTCCCCATCCCCTCCCTCGTTAGGTGGTCAGTGATGTCAATTTGCTGGTAGTTGCGGGACCCTTTCCTTTCCGGTATGATTTTCCTGTTTTTTGTTGTTTTTAAATGAGTGTGTTGTTTGAGTGAGTGTTTGGGATGAATGAATGTTTTACATTATTAAAGTTTCTGCCACATTTAAGGATTGTGTGTGTGTGTGTGGAGGGTGTATTAATAGTATTTATTTGTTTCTTTTAAATAGTTTTGCACATTTTTATAAATATTCACTGGGGTTAGAATTTAATTCATTTTTTTTATTCCTATAGCTGATCATATTTTTTTCAACTAATGTATAGCTGTTTGTATTGCAGGTATTGTTTTTAAAAGTATTGTTGATAATAATTTTTCCTTCAAAAATTATTGCTGGTAATAATTTTTTTTTATTACAAAATATTTCTTGTATTAAAACCTATTTTTACACAAATTTGGGTGTTAATTATTTGCCCATAGCTGGGACCCTAACCGGTGCTACCACCCCGGGTCAGAGTCGACCTGGGAACATCAGCAATTAAGAGGTGGTCCTACGCACCTCAAAACCTCCTGATGAGAAGCCTTGCTGTTGGACGTAGTTTATAGTCTTACCCAGGACGCGGGTGTAGTTTATGGTCATACCAAGGGCACTGGATAAAAGGTCTCATCAATTTACAGTTTCTTTTCTCGGACTTCTCTCCTTGCCAGTTCCATTCGTTTCAGACATCTTTTATTTCCAAATATTTAATTGCAATTTCAATCGCTACCTACTCTATTCATGACTACGCATTTTCCCCTCTCATTAGTAGTGTTTCTCTTTCTAATTCTCCCACACCCTAACCCCTTGTGTCTGAGCGGTTTTCTTGCATCGTTTGGAGTGAAATCTATTAAAAAAAACGGAAAATTACAAGATGACACGACCAATCATGTTACTCACGCCTTAGTTGCATTCCATTCACGTTGACTGCATTTTCATTCACTTTGTTGCGTTGATTACCACTACAACCGTGTTTCTCAAGATAAGCGACGTTTGTAAAAGGCTTGTATTTTTCATAAAAACTTTGGAATAATAAGTTACCCTGCTACATATATATATATATATATATATATATATATATATATATATATATATTTTAAAAATATGATTCCTTAATTATAATTAAGGCTCTACTTATATATTGAGCACTGTTTTTTTTTTAAATAAACACAAAAATACTAAATAACTTCGGATTATTTACCTAACGTGTTCTTTTTCATATTTTTCTATTTTTCACACACACACACACACACACACACACACACATATATATATATATATATATATATATATATATATATATATTTATGGAGTCCCCACCCCAAAAAATACTCTCTTTTTGTCTTCCTATAATTTTTTCTGTTTCAGATCGATGCGACGATATAATTACTAAGCTTAGCTTAGTCTGGCACAAGGATATAAGTTTAAAGCAAGCAATGAATATCAAACTCACTTCACCGTAGTAAGTGACACTATGATTAACATAGTAAGTTTTCTAACACCGGTGCGTCTACCTCGAATATCAGTTAGAAACGAACATTTCGCTAAGATATATATATATATATATATATATATATATATATATATATATATATATATATATATATACACGCAGACACATACACACACACATATATATAAATTGATTTAAAATATGGTTTCTTCGCTGTACAGGAAGTACCATGTTTTAATTCCTGTGTAGCGAAGTAACCATCAGTTAATTTACAATATTTATGCTCTGTAAATTTACATTGAGCACTGTTTTGTAAAAAATATAAATATCAATACGAACACCGGATTATATATCTTACTGTTCTTTCATTTTATAATATATATATATATATATATATATATATATATATATATATATATATATATATATATATATATAAAATTATAATATAATATTACGTCAGTTGCAGGACTCAGTTTCATGTGTGTACAATAATCAGGGACTAAAATTTATGAACTTTTCAATTAACTATTATTACCTTGCGATGGTACACACCTGAAATGTTGAGTCGTATAATTGACGTAAGTAATAACTAGTTATTAATATATACATTATAGCTCTGCTACACTACACAGAGCATTATTTTGATTGCACCAAAAATTAAATAAATATTTATTTGCAAATCCGTATATGAATGTAATCGCACGCATATATCGCTGCTCATATCATTTCATTTAGTTCATATTTATATAAATACACACACACACACATATATGTATATATATATATATAAATGTGTGTGTGTGTTTGTGTGTGTGTGTATGAGATTATGTTTATTTATTGAGGTGATGCAAATGTCAGTTATTTTGATTTTTCTCACGCTTTCAGAAATAAAATATCCTTCATGTACGTTTTCTAAATATTTAATCCAAAAGAAATTTAACGATTTGACAATTTAAAATCACTTCATTAATGTTCTTCTTTGGAAATCATTTGTCCGAACTGAATTGTTTTCGACACTCATCCTTTCCTTCCTCAGTTATGGCTTCAATTGGTCTTTCCTTCTTTCTTTCTTTCTTTCTTTCTTTCTTTCTTTCTTTCTTTTCCCTCGTTCTTTCTTTCTCTCTTTCTTTCTTTTCCCTTGTTCTTTCTTTCTTTCTATCTTTCTTTCTTTCTTTCTTTTTCCTCGTTCTTTCTTTCTCTCTTTCTTTCTTTTCCCTTGTTCTTTCTTTCTTTCTATCTTTCTTTCTTTCTTTCTTTCTTTCTTTCTTTCTTTCTTTCTTCTTTCTTTCTTTTCCCTCGTTCTTTCTTTCTTTCTTTCTTTCTTTCTTTTCTCTCGTTCTTTCTTTTTCATTCATTCTTTCTTTCTTTTCCCTTGTTCTTTCTTTCTTTTCTCTTGTTCTTTCTTTCTTTCTTTCTTTCTTTCTTTTTCTTTCTTTTCCCTCGTTCTTTCTTTGTTTCTTTTCCCACTTTTTCTCTTTCTTTCTTTCTTTTCCATTGTTCTTTCTTTCGTTTCCCTTGTTCTTTCTTTCTTTCTTTCTTTTCCCTCGTTCTTTCTTTCTTTCTTTCTTTCTTTATTTATTTATTTATTTATTTTCCCATTTTCTCTCTTTCTTTCTTTCTTTCTTTTCCCTTGTTCTTTCTTTCTTTCTTTCTTTCTTTCTTTTCCCTTGTGTTTTCTTTCTTTCTTTTCCCACTTTCTGTCTGTCTTTCAGTTACTGCCATTTTGTCTATTTCTTTTTTCTATTTCATCTCGTTTTCAAATTTCGTCCATTTTCTTTCAGATATTCCATTTTATGTTTGCGAGCTTTTCGCTTACACTTTTCGTTTCTTTCTTTCTTTCTTTCTTTCTTTCTTTTTTTCTTTCTTTCTTTCAGTGTGTCTCTTACACCTGAATTTTTTTTCCTTTATCAACGTTTCTCTCTGTAGATTCTTTCTTTTCTTTCTTTCTTTTCTTTCTTTTTTCTTTTCTTTCTTTTTTTGTTACTTTCTTTCTTTCGTTCAGATATTGCCGTTTTGTTGCTTTCTTTTTTCTATTTTATTTGTTTTTTTAAATTCCGCCCATTTTCTTTTACACATTCTATTTAGATTTGCGTGGTTTTCACTTACTCTTTTCTTTTCTTTCTTCCTTTATTTTGTTCTATTTTTCTTCCTTTCTTTCTTTCTTTCGTTCTTTCTTTCTTTCGTAAAATTTAGCTTTCTTTCTTTCCTTCCTCGCTTTATTCCTTTTACCTTTCACTTCTACTCCCTCAATTTTGTCTTTTTCTTTCTTTCTATCATCAAATTTAACTTCCAATTCCCTTTTTTTATTCTATATTCCAATTCCTTTTGATGGTTTGTTTCTTTCTTTTTTAAAAAAACTTTTTCTTTTATTTCTTTCTTTTAATTTTTAGATTTTTTCAATTTCAATTTTCCTTTTTATTTTTCCTTTCTCTTTCGGATTTGATTTCTTTTCATTTGACGCCATTTTTTTTTTCCATTTTACCTTCATTTCCTTTACCGTCTGCCATCTTGTCTTCCTTCAGTCACCCTTTAAGCGCTTCGCTTTCTTGACAATCGCGCCCAGCATATTCCCTGTCAACCACTTTCATAACTGCTTGGCCTATCTTCGACCTTCACATGTTGAATTCCGTTTGAAAAGCTATGAAAATTAACAGCCGATACTTCGCAGTCGGTGACGAGGCGTGGCGTGGCGTGGGTGACTGCCGCCATTCTTGACTAATATTAATACACTTTCGGCAAACGGTTAATATTGTAACCATAGCAACGATGACAGGGTGGGGCTTTGATGAGACATGAGTAAAGGAGAAAAACGAAAAGAAGACAAAGAAAGGTGGTGAATAGATAAAGCTATATTCAGAAGGTAAATAGAATGACAGAAAAATATAGATAGATCATAACTCTCCACAGCTTCCTTTCCTTCATAGCTTTTAATAATTTTTGTCTTTTTGTTATCTCTCCTAAATCCTGTTCCGCCATCCATTTACTCAATCTCACGAAGTTATTTGTTGTTTTCCTCTGTCCCTCAATCTGTCCTGTGAGTATCAGATTTTCCAAGCACTCTTTCCTCATTATGTGCACAAGAAATTTCAACTATCTCTTTCTGGTGTTAAGAATGAGTTTCCTTTTTGTTTCCATTTAACTCTAAAACTAGAAGATAATAAATAAATAAAGAAAGAAAGAAATAAAGAAAGAAAGAAAGAGAGAGAAGAAAATTACTCCTAAAAGAAAGAAAAAAACGATATAAAGAAATGGATGGTAGGCTGAATGAAAAATGAATGAATGAATGTACGAAAGAAAGAAAGAAAATAGGAACGAATTTATGAAAGAAAGAAAACAGGAAAGAATTTACGAAAGAAAGAAAGAAAATATGAAAGATTTTATGAAGGAAAGAAAGAAAGAAAATAGGAAAGAATTTACAAAAGAAAGAAAGAAAATAGGAAAGATTTTATGAAGGAAAGAAAGAAAGAAAATAGGAAAGAATTTATGAAAGAAATAAAGAAGGAAAGAAATTAAATAAGGTAGAAAAAGAAAATAGGAGCGAATCCATGAAAGAAAGAAAACAAGAACGAATCTATGAAAGAAAGAAAATAGGAAAGAATAAATGAATGAATGAATGAATGAATGAATGAAAGAAATGGATCGTGAGTGGAAAAGAGTGAAAAAAGAAATGAAGAAATAATGAATGAATGAATGAAGAATGCACATATGAAAGAAAGGAAGAATGAATGAATGAATGAATAAAAGAAAGAAAGAAAACTGCACCTTAAAGAAAGAAAGTAATGTTAAAGAGAAATGATCGTGGGTAGAAAAGAAAGAATGAATGAATATATGAAAGAATGAATGAATGAACGAATGAACGAATCTATGAAAGAAAGAAAGAATGAATGGCTGACATAAAGAAAGAATGAAGGAAAATTATATCTAAAAGAAAGAAAGAAACAACATAGTGGAATAGAGAAAAAAGATGAGGAGAGGAAAAAAAAGAAAGAAAGAAGTCGAATGGCGAACCGGGAAAAATTAAAATAAAAACCAAGAAAAAAAATAGATGTAAACGAAAAGAAAAAAAATAGCTGAACATTAAATTCGAAAGAATTTTTTTTTTCAATCCACCTCAAAAACACTCTTTTTTTCTTTCTGCTGGGAATGAAAGGAGAAGGAACCGGAAACCCAATCCTAAACAGGAAACAAGCGGTAAACCTCTATTCCAGTTCAAAAGACAAGGGTGAACGAGGCGATAAGCGAAACTAATTTTAGATCGTCACTGCAACTAACTTAATCTGACATAAGACTAAAACTGGAGTATAAAAATATTGATACGTACGAGGTTTGCTTAAAAAAAAAGCATAAGATTATCTGCTTTAAAAAGTCAACCTGACTTTTCCTTGAGTTCGAACCCTGACCGATGGTACTACTCTGAAATAAGTAGCTACCTTACTGAACAAGCAAATTGAAAACGTTCATGTTTAAAGAGTTAGATGTCAAATAAACAGACCAAGAGAAGGAGAAAAAAAAAAGAAAAGAAAAATGCTAAAAAAGAAAGAAAACAATGCCTAGATTTCGTGTCAATTCAGGAAGGCATCAGATAGCAACAGATAGGAACATTAGGTGACAAACATGTAATTAAATACGACTAAATTTGATGTAATTGTTATTGTTTGATATTCAGTGATTTAATTAAAATGGAGAATTTTTACTTTTCCTGTAAAAAGCAAAAGAAAATGTAGATCAACTGCAGTAATAACAAAAAGGGAAGTAAAGCTGTTTGTTTTTTTCCTCTTCTTTTCATTTGCTGGTGGATATGACGTCATTTGGTGATGGAAGGGCAAATCGTCGAATGTTACAGCAGAACGACGCCATGATTAATCGTACCTTCATATATGAAACATGTTTCTTTCTGATTTCTTAATAATTCTTACATCAGGTTTTCTTTTTTCCAATCTTTCTTTTGTTGAATTTACATTCTACCAACCTTTTATTTGTACTCTCTTTGTTTACTGCAATTTGAAATTTTATTTTGGGCTTGTCATCATTTCGTCATTCTTTTTTCATAATCTTCCTCTTTTCCATTTTTCTGTTTTTTAATTTCCTTTCTTTTTTTCTTTTTTCTTTCTTTCTTTCTTTCTTTTCCATATTCATTTGATATGTTCCCTTTCTTTCATTTCTTTCTTTCTTTTTCGTTCGTTTTTTTCTTTCTAAATATTTGTGTTTCTATTTTTTCATCTTATTCTTCTCTTCATAGTCCGTCCGTACTTCCTTCCTTCCTTCCGCCATAAGTCCTCACTTCCTCCCTCACTTCTTTCCTTCCCTCCTTCTTCCCTTCCGCCCTTCTTCCCTTCCTTCTTGCATTCCTTCCTTCCGTCTTTCCTTCCCTCCCTTCCTTCTTTTCTTTCCTTCCTTCCTTCATCCCTATCTCTTACTTACTTCTCCCTCCTCGCCTTTTTTCTTTCGTCTTCTTTCCTTCCTTCCTTCCTTCTTCCCTTACTTCCTATCTTCCTTCCTTCTTTTCTTTCCTTCCTTCATCCTCATCCCTTCCTTCTATCCTTCCTTCCTCTCTTCCTTCTTTTCTTTCCTTCCTCCATCACCCTTCCTTCCTTCCTTCCTTCCTTCCTTCCTTCCTTCCTTCATTCCTTCCTTCCTTCCTTCATTCCCCCCTCCCTCACTTCCTTCCTTCCTTCTTTCCTCCCTCACTCCTTCCATCACTTCCTTCCTTCCTTCTTCTTTCCCTCCCTTGTTCCCTTCCTTCCTTTCTTCCATCATACCCCCACTCTTAGTTCTTCCTTCCTCCCCATCCTTCTTTGCTTTCCCCTCCCTTCCTTTCTTCTTTTCTTTCTTTTCTTCATCCACCTTCCTCCCTCCATCCCTTCCTTCCTTCCTTCCTTCCTTCCTTCCTTCCTTCCGTTCTACCTCCCTTCTTTCCTTTCTTGCCTTCCTTCATCCTCCTCCTTTCCTTTCATTCTTCCCTTCCTTCCTTCCTTCCTTCCTTCCTTCCTTCCTTCCTTCCTTCCTTCCTTCCTTCCTTAATTCCTTCCTTCTTTTCTTTCCTTCCTTCTTACCCTCTCCCTCCATCACTTCTTTCCTTCGTTCTTCCCTCTCTCCTTCCCTTCCTTCCTTTCTCTCCTTCTTCTCGCCCTCATTCCTTCCATCCTTCCTTCCCACTTTTCTTTCCTTCCTTAATTCCCCCTTCCTTCCTTTCTCTTCTCTCTTCCTTCCTTCCCTCCCATCTCCCTTCCTTCCTTCCTTCCTTCCTTCCTTCCTTCCTTCCTTCCTTCCTTTCCTGCCTTCCTTCATCCTCCTCCTCCCTTTCTTTTCATTTCGCTCTTACATTTTATAGATTTCTTCCTGTTTTCGTTGCATCTTTCATTTCATTGAATCTTTATGGAGAAGATCGTTGCCGCCAAATAACCCACATTGCCTGATTGACTCTCATAAATAAGACGCCATAGTCTCCTGACAATTTACTACTCTACCGCATTATATATTTCTCGGACAATCTTACATCTACCTCTTATCTTATAAACTATTTATCCATTATCTCCCTAGCGTCAGTTTAAACTAACACCTCCTTTTTTCCATATTTTTATACAATGATTGTAATGTAACATTTTGGAAAGTGAATATTTCATTGAAACATGTGGGAAAATTTTTAGGTTTTCACCTGAAATAAAGAAAAAAAGAAAAAGAAAAATGGCTACGCTCTATGGAAAAAAAGAATGCGTTAATTTAATCCGATGCTAGAAGGTTGAGGCTTAATAAAAACGTAAAAACTTTACTAACCGTAGAAAATAATCTACCAATATTTTCAAAACAGATTTTTAAAAAACAGAACGGTGAAAAGCAAGCATCGAAGGAACTCGTAAACTCCGCAATATTTTAGTAAAACTAGACCTAAGAATTTTCGGACTACTTTGGCATTATTTACACTATTTATAGTCGGACAGTTGTCCTCATCTTTTTTGTTTTTATCTTTGTCGTGCCTTCGGACCTTAGCTCAGAATGATATGGATTTGCGCAACCGGCAAAGAATTCTGTACTGGACCCTTTATCTAATCTCATTCTAATGCTAATGTCTTGAGAAATATCGTCTGGTACTTATTTTTTTTAGCATTATTCAGGTGCTTCATGTCCACACTGCCGAACCCAGGGATTGAACTCGCACTCATTAAGTTACCAAATTCAGAAACCAATGCCTTTACCCACTGTCCCAATTGTTTTAAATTCCTTGAAGAATATAGGACCGAAAGATATTTCTGTAACAATCGAGTTTTTAAATGAGTATGTTGCTAGTCTATCAACCTGAAGGATCAGATTTTGAATTCAGACTTGTCCTTCTCCTAGACCAGTTGCCACCCAAGGCTATAGAACCCGGTCTGTCCTGCTATTTACCCATAGCTGCGGGGAGATGAAGATGATTCATACCTTTTCCTCTAGGTATTAGCAGATATCCATTACTCTACCTTGCTTCCCGTTGTTGCAATACCTAACCTTCATAGCTGCCACTGCAGCTTACTATCATATTCTGACTGCTGCTGCTGTCCGTGTATTTTCATTACTGCTGCTGCTGCGGTTGAGCTTTGCTGTCATTTCTCTTTCTGTCTTTATTAGCGGCTACCATATCGTATCTATTTCTATGCTAGGCCTACTAAGGGGATCCTCATACCTTCGCATATGCAACCATTCTTTCAGACGTCTAAATCTCCAATGTTCTTCCCTGTCCAGTATTTTCACTTCATTCCACAGGGGGCAGATGACGACCCCTTTCTCTCCATACATTTTTATTTACGCTATTTATATTGTCCACATATTTTTTGTTGCTATCCCAACTTTTCGGTCGTGGTGACCTCCGGCCTTCCTCCGTTGTATATCGATCTGGATAATCTACAGAGAATTCCGAATTGAAACCTTTATTTTATCTCCGATGGTAAGCTGTTCCTGTCCCTTGCCTATGTTCTTATTTTAAATACAGCTTGGATTAATTTGGTGTTATATTGATTGTGAGTTCAATCCCTGGGTCGACCAGTATTTAGTTGGACTCAGTGGAAAATAAAACAAGAAATAAGTGAACAGTACTAGAATTAGACGAGAACAGGTCTACTTCCGTAGATTAAATAAAGGGCTCAGTTTAGAATTACCTGTAGGTTAGACAGATCGATATACATATGAGGAAGGCCGAAGTTCACAACTGCTGAAATGTTGTGATAATAACAACAAAGATGAGGACAATACTGTGGATATAAATAATGTAAATACTGAAAACTTCTCATCCTAGAACTTCAGACGGTAAATTTTGAATTACACAAATGACGTAATAGAAAGAAAACAACAGATAGCCTTTACTGATGAAAAAGAGATAAAAAAAAAATTCCAGCCTGTTATATTTGCAGGTTTCTTTTGTCTTAAAATGTCTTTCTTTCTGTAATTGATTGCATCTTGACGGCAAAGCCTGCATTCATTTTGAAAGACAATGAGATTATTCTCAATCTTTTGTGAATTAGATTAAAGGCGGCGGGTGTTATATTCAGCTATTTTGAATATTGACTGAACAGTCCTTAATCATTAAGAATTTTCGGCTAAATCGGACTAAGTAAGTTTCTTTGAAACAATGGATAAATAAAGAGTATGAAGAGAATAGATTTGGCATTACGAACGAAAATAAGAGAAGACTTTCAATTCACAGTTTAAATATGGCGGATAAATAAGTATAAATTACAAGGCAGAATATACGCGCGCATACACATGATAGATACAAACATACATACATACATATATATATATATATATATATATATATATATATATATATATATATATATAATCAAACAGATCATTTTATGACATATGGGGAAGAGGCTATTTTGGCAGACGAGGTCAATGGTCATCTGTCTTTTTAACTGGGAAATGTATTAAATGCCATGTCTGTAAGTTTATAGGGAGAGGATCAGTTCTAATATTTGCATATTACTACGATTAACTCGGATTATATACCAACGGATTTTTTCACTTTATTATATATCTGTATCTATATATCTATATATATATATATATATATATATATATATATGTGTGTGTGTGTGTGTGTGTGTGTGTGTGTGTGTGTGTGTGTGTGTAGAAAAATAGGAAATAACACGTTAGGTAAATGATCCGGAGTTCTTTAGTATTTTTGTTTTTATTTTTTAAAAACAGTGCTCCATACAGAAGTAGAGCTCGCTTAAGGATGAAACAGGGCTTGATATTTTAATTCAATTTAATTTTAATAATTATATTGAGGTTTTCGGTTCTCGTTTTTGAAACATGAGAACTCTTATGTAGCGAAGTAATCATATTTTTTAAAATAATTATATATATATATATATATATAATGTGTTTCTGTAATTTCCTGTTTTTCTGTGTAATATAAAATCTGTCCTCTTTATACGCTTTATTTATCCATTGTTCCAAAGGAGGTGTGTGTGTGTGTGTGTGTGTGTGTGTGTGTGTGTGTGTGTGTGTGTGTGTGTGTGTGTGTGTGCGCGCGCAAATCCCGGCTTGAGGCAATGTCTAGCCACACTGACAAGCTGGGAAACAACGAAACCGTCTGTCTGTGGATGACAATATATATATATATATATATATATATATATATATATATATATATGCCATGAAAGGACACACCTTTTTTAATAATACACATGATGGACAATTAAAAGGAAAATTGAAAAAAGGGGCTAAAAAACCGGTTTCGAACTGCGCTCAGTAGAGCTCAATCGAAGTTAATAAATAAGTGTAAACTGCAACTAAATTTGAATAAATAAATAAGGGAGCTATTATTGTAGAACAGCAGAATCGAAATTATTTAATTACTTTTGTCATTTGCCCTCTCTGCATTTTTCACTTCCAGTAATCCTGGTATCATAGCGGCTTTTATTGCTTTGCTTAAATTAAATTATATTATATATATATATATATATATATATATATATATATATATATATATATATATATATATATGAGAGATAGACTGGGTTATTCAAAAGATTCAAAATAAAAATAAATGTGAAGAGAGAGAAATAGTCAAAAGAAAAAGTCAACAAATTACAGGACAGAAAAAAGTTCAAAGTTATTAAGTTAAATTAAATTAAATTAATTTTTCTCAATCTTGTAATGCTACTTTTTGGTTAGTTTTTGGGAAATCTTCTCATGGATAAAGATGTGATTCTACTGAAGAATGTCCTTAGAAATAAAAGGAAAGAGAGCTGAACTGTTATGTAATATCTAATCTCTTATATGGCAATGAATGCTGAACAATCTTCTGACGGATGAAGAAGAGACATGAAGCGACAAAGATGTGGTTCTACTGAAGAATGTCCTTAGAAACAAAAGGAAAGAGGGATGAACTGTTATGTATTATCTAATCTCTTATATGGCAATGAATGCTGGACAATCTCCTGATGGATGAAGAAGAGACATGAAGCGACAAAGATGTGGTTCTACTGAAGAATGTCCTTAGAAACAAAAGGAAAGAGGGATGAACTGTTATGTAATATCTAATCTCTTATATGGCAATGAATGCTGGACAATCTCCTGATGGATGAAGAAGAGACATGAAGAATGACAAAGATGTGGTTCTACTGAAGAATGTCCTTAGAAACAAAAAGAAAAGAGGGATGAACTGTTATGTAATATCTAATCTCTTATATGGCAATGAATGCTGGACAATCTCTTGACGGATGAAGAAGAGACATGAAGAGAAAAAGATGTGGTTCTACTGAAGAATGTCCTTAGAAACAAAAGGAAAGAGGGATGAACTGTTATGTATTATCTAATCTCTTATATGGCAATGAATGCTGGACAATCTCCTGATGGATGAAGAAGAGACATGAAGAGACAAAGATGTGGTTCTACTAAAGAATGTCCTTAGAAACAAAAGGAAAGAGGGATGAACTGTTATGTAATATCTAATCTCTTATATGGCAATGAATGCTGGACAATCTTCTGACGGATGAAGAAGAGACATGAAGAGAAAAAGATGTGGTTCTACTGAAGAATGTCCTTAGAAACAAAAGGAAAGAGGGATGAACTGTTATGTATTATCTAATCTCTTATATGGCAATGAATGCTGGACAATCTCCTGATGGATGAAGAAGAGACATGAAGAGACAAAAAAGGAAAGATGAACTGGTTCTACTAAAGAATGCTGGAATGTCCTTAGAAACAAAATGAAAAGAGGGATGAACTGTTATGTAATATCTAATCTCTTATATGGCAATGAATGCTGGACAATCTTCTGATGGATGAAGAAGAGACATGAAGAGACAAAAAGTGGTTCTACTGAAGAATGTCCTTAGAAACAAAAGGAAAGAGGGATGAACTGTTATGTAATATCTAATCTCTTATATGGCAATGAATGCTGGACAATCTTCTGATGGATGAAGAAGAGACATGAAGAGACAAAGATGTGGTTCTACAAGAAGAACAAAAAAGGAAAGAGGGATGAACTGTTATGTGGTTCTACTGAAGAATGTCCTTAAGAAACAAAACAAAAAGAAAGAGGGATGAACTGTTATGTAATATCTAATCTCTTATATGGCAATGAATGCTGGACAATCTCCTGATGGATGAAGAAGAGACATGAAGAGAAAAGATGTGGTTCTACTGAAGAATGTCCTTAGAAACAAAAGGAAAGAGGGATGAACTGTTATGTAATATCTAATCTCTTATATATGGCAATGAATGCTGGACAATCTCCTGACGGATGAAGAAGAGACATGAAGAGACAAAGATGTGGTTCTACTGAAGAATGTCCTTAGAAACAAAAAGGAAAGAGGGATGAACTGTTATGTAATATCTAATCTCTTATATGGCAATGAATGCTGGACAATCTCCTGACGGATGAAGAAGAGACATGAAGAGACAAAGATGTGGTTCTACTGAAGAATGTCCTAGAAACAAAAGGAAAGAGGGATGAACTGTTATGTAATATCTAATCTCTTATGGCAATGAATGCTGGACAATCTCCTGATGGATGAAGAAGAGACATGAAGAGAGAAAAGATGTGGTTCTACTGAAGAATGTCCTTAGAAACAAAAGGAAAGAGGGATGAACTGTTATGTAATATCTAATCTCTTATATGGCAATGAATGCTGGACAATCTCCTGACGGATGAAGAAGAGAAGAGAAAAGATGTGGTTCTACTGAAGAATGTCCTTAGAAACAAAAAAGGAAAAGGGATGAACTGTTATGTAGAAATCTCTTATATGGCAATGAATGCTGGACAATCTCCTGACGGATGAAGAAGAGACATGAAGAGACAAAGATGTGGTTCTACTGAAGAATGTCCTTAGAAACAAAAGGAAAGAGGATGAACTGTTATGTAATATCTAATCTCTTATATGGCAATGAATGCTGGACAATCTCTCTGAAGAAGGATGAAGAAGAGACATGAAGAGACAAAAGATGTGGTTCTACTGAAGAATGTCCTTAGAAACAAAAAGGAAAGAGGGATGAACTGTTATGTAATATCTAATCTCTTATATGGCAATGAATGCTGGACAATCTCCCTGACGGATGAAGAAGAGACATGAAGAGACAAAGATGTGGTTCTACTGAAGAATGTCCTTAGAAACAAAAAAGGAAAGAGGGATGAACTGTTATGTAATATCTAATCTCTTATATGGCAATGAATGCTGAACAATCTCCTGACGGATGAAGAAGAGACATGAAGAGACAAAGATGTGGTTCTACTGAAAAATGTCCTTAGAAACAAAAGGAAAGAGGGATGAACTGTTATGTAATATCTAATCTCTTATATGTCAATGAATGCTGGAACAATCTCCTGACGGATGAAGAAGAGAGACATGAAGAGACAAAGATGTGGTTCTACTGAAAAATGTCCTTAGAAACAAAAGGAAAGAGGGATGAACTGTTATGTAATATCTAATCTCTTATATGTCAATGAATGCTGGACAATCTCTTGACGGATGAAGAAGAGACATGAAGAGACAAAGATGTGGTTCTACTGAAGAATTTCCTTAGAAACAAAAGGAAAGAGGGGTGAAATGTTATGTAATATCTAATCTCTTATATGGCAATGAATGCTGGACAATCTCCTGACGGATGAAGAAGAGACATGAAGAGACAAAAAGATGTGGTTCTACTGAAGAATGTCCTTAGAAACAAAAGGAAAGAGGGATGAACTGTTATGTAATATCTAATCTCTTATATGGCAATGAATGCTGGACAATCTCCTGACGGATGAAGAAGAGACATGAAGAGACAAAGAAGAAAAAAGAAAGAGGGGGTGAACTGTTATGTTCTAATCTCTTATATGGCAATGAATGTCAATCTCCTGACAGAAAGAAGAAAAGGAAAAGAGGGTTCTATGAAAATGTCCTTAGAAACAAAAGGAAAAGAGGGATGAACTGTTATGTATTATCTAATCTCTTATATGGCAATGAATGCTGGACAATCTCCTGACGGATGAAGAAGAGACATGAAGAGACAAAAAAAAAGATGTGGTTCTACTGAAGAATGTCCTTAGAAACAAAAGGAAAGAGGGATGAACTGTTATGTAATATCTAATCTCTTATATGGCAATGAATGCTGAACAATCTCCTGACGGATGAAGAAGAGACATGAAGAGACAAAGATGTGGTTCTACTGAAGAATGTCCTAGAAACAAAAAGGAAAGAGGGATGAACTGTTATGTAATATCTAATCTCTTATATGGCAATGAATGCTGGACAATCTCCTGACGGATGAAGAAGAGACATGAAGAGACAAAAGATGTGGTTCTACTGAAGAATGTCCTTAGAAACAAAAGGAAAGAGGGATGAAATGTTATGTAATATCTAATCTCTTATATGGCAATGAATGCTGGACAATCTCTTGACGGATGAAGAAGAGACATGAAGAGACAAAGATGTGGTTCTACTGAAGAATGTCCTTAGAAACAAAAGGAAAAGAGGGATGAACTGTTATGTAATATCTAATCTCTTATATGGCAATGAATGCTGAACAATCTCCTGACGGATGAAGAAGAGACATGAAGAGACAAAGATGTGGTTCTACTGAAAAATGTCCTTAGAAACAAAGGAAAAGAGGGCTGAACTGTTATGTAATATCTAATCTCTTATATGGCAATGAATGCTGGACAATCTCCTGACGGATGAAGAAGAGACATGAAGAAGACAAAGATGTGGTTCTACTGAAGAATGTCCTTAGAAACAAAAAGGAAAGAGGGATGAACTGTTATGTATTATCTAATCTTTATATGGCAATGAATGCAAAACAATCTCCTGACTGTTATGAAGAAGAGACATGAAGATACAAAGATGTGGTTCTACTGAAGAATGTCCTTAGAAACAAAAAAACAAAAGAGGGATGAACTGTTATGTAATATCTAATCTCTTATATGGCAATGAATGCTGGACAATCTCCTGACGGATGAAGAAGAGACATGAAAGAGACAAAAAAAGATGTGGTTCTACTGAAGAATGTCCTTAGAAACAAAAGGAAAGAGGGATGAACTGTTATGTATTATCTAATCTCTTATATGGCAATGAATGCTGGACAATCTCCTGACGGATGAAGAAGAGACATGAAGAAAACAAAGATGTGGTTCTACTGAAGAATGTCCTTAGAAACAAAAAGGAAAGAGGGATGAACTGTTATGTAATATCTAATCTCTTATATGGCAATGAATGCTGGACAATCTCCTGACGGATGAAGAAGAGACATGAAGAGAAAAAGATGTGGTTCTACTGAAGAATGTCCCTTAGAAACAAAAGGAAAGAGGGATGAACTGTTATGTAATATCTAATCTCTTATATGGCAATGAATGCTGGACAATCTCCTGATGGATGAAGAAGAGACATGAAGAGACAAAGATGTGGTTCTACTGAAGAATGTCCTTAAAACAAAAAGGAAAGAGGGATGAACTGTTATGTAATATCTAATCTCTTATATGGCAATGAATGCTGGACAATCTCCTGACGGATGAAGAAGAGACATGAAGAGACAAAAAAAGAAAGTGGTTCTACTCTCTAAAGAATGTCCTTAGAAACAAAAAAAGATGGAAAAGAGGGATGAACTGTTATGTAATATCTAATCTCTTATATGAAGAAATGAATGCAAAGATGAACAATCTCCTTGACGGATGAAGAAGAGACATGAAGAGACAAAGATGTGGTTCTACTGAAGAATGTCCTTAGAAACAAAAAAAACAAAAGAGGGATGAACTGTTATGTAATATCTAATCTCTTATATGGCAATGAATGCTGGACAATCTCCTGACGGATGAAGAAGAGACATGAAGAGACAAAAAGATGTGGTTCTACTGAAGAATGTCCTTCCTCCTAAAAGGAAAGAGGGATGAACTGTTATGTAATATCTAATCTCTTATATGGCAATGAATGCTGGACAATCTCTTGACGGATGAAGAAGAGACATGAAGAGACAAAGATGTGGTTCTACTGAAGAATGTCCTTAGAAACAAAAAAGAAAGAGGGCTGAACTGTTATGTAATATCTAATCTCTTATATGGCAATGAATGCTGGACAATCTCCTGACGGATGAAGAAGAGACATGAAGAGACAAAGATGTGGTTCTACTGAAGAATGTCCTTAGAAACAAAAAAGGAAAGAGGGAATACTGAACTGTTATGTAATATCTAATGTCTTTATATGGCAAATGAATGCTGGACAATCTCCTGAATGGATGAAGAAGAGACATGAAGAGACACAGATGTGGTTCTACTGAAAAATGTCCTTAGAAACAAAAGGAAAGAGGGCTGAACTGTTATGTAATATCTAATCTCTTATATGGCAATGAATGCTGGACAATCTCTTGACGGATGAAGAAGAGACATGAAGAGACAAAGATGTGGTTCTACTCCTTAGAAGAATGTCCTTAGAAACAAAATGGCAGGAATGAGGGATGAAATGTTATGTAATATCTAATCTCTTATATGGCAATGAAACTGACAATCTCCTGAATGCTGGACGGATGAAGAAGAGACATGAAGAGACAAAGATGTGGTTCTACTGAAGAATGTCCTTAGAAACAAAAATGGAAATGCTGAGGGCTGAACTGTTATGTAATATCTAATCTCTTATATGGCAATGAATGCTGGACAATCTCCTGACGGATGAAGAAGAGACATGAAGAGACAAAGATGTGGTTCTACTGAAGAATGTCCTTAGAAACAAAAGGAAAGAGGGCTGAACTGTTATGTAATATCTAATCTCTTATATGGCAATGAATGCTGGACAATCTCCTGACGGATGAAGAAGAGACATGAAGAGACAAAGATGTGGTTCTACTGAAGAATGTCCTTAGAAACAAAAGGAAAGAGGGCTGAAATGTTATGTAATATCTAATCTCTTATATGGCAATGAATGCTGACAATCTCCTGACGGATGAAGAAGAAGAGACATGAAGAGACAAAGATGTGGTTCTACTGAAGAATGTCCTGAAGAGAAGAAACAAAAAGGAAAGAGGGCTGAACTGTTATGTAATATCTAATCTCTTATATGGCAATGAATGCTGAACAATCTCCTGACGGATGAAGAAGAGACATGAAGAGACAAAGATGTGGTTCTACTGAAGAATGTCCTTAGAAACAAAAGGAAAGAGGGATGAACTGTTATGTAATATCTAATCTCTTATATGGCAATGAATGCTGGACAATCTCCTGACGGATGAAGAAGAGACATGAAGAGACAAAGATGTGGTTCTACTGAAGAATGTCAATTAGAAACAAAAGGAAAGAGGGCTGAACTGTTATGTAATATCTAATCTCTTATATGGCAATGAATGCTGGACAATCTCTTGACGGATGAAGAAGAGACATGAAGAGACAAAGATGTGTTCTACTGAATGAAGAATGTCCTAGAAACAAAAGGAAAGAGGGGATGAAAAATTATGTAATATCTAATCTCTTTATATGGCAATGAATGCTGGACAATCTCCTGACGGATGAAGAAGAGACATGAAGAGACAAAGATGTGGTTCTACTGAAGAATGTCCTTAGAAACAAAAAGGAAAGAGGGCTGAACTGTTATGTAATATCTAATCTCTTATATGGCAATGAATGCTGGACAATCTCCTGACGGATGAAGAAGAGACATGAAGAGACAAAGATGTGGTTCTACTGAAGAATGTCCTTAGAAACAAAAGGAAAGAGGGATGAACTGTTATGTAATATCTAATCTCTTATATGGCAATGAATGCTGGACAATCTCCTGACGGATGAAGAAGAGACATGAAGAGACAAAAAGATGTGGTTCTACTGAAGAATGTCCTTAGAAACAAAAAAGGAAAGACAAAGAGGGCTGAACTGTTATGTAATATCTAATCTCTTATATGGCAATGAATGCTGGACAATCTCCTGACGGATGAAGAAGAGACATGAAGAGACAAAGATGTGGTTCTACTGAAGAATGTCCTTAGAAACAAAAAAGGAAAGAGGGTTGAACTGTTATGTAATATCTAATCACTTATATGGCAATGAATGCTGGACAATCTTCTGACGAATGAAGAAGAGACATGAAGAGACAAAGATGTGGTTCTACTGAAGAATGTCCTTAGAAACAAAAGGAAAGAGGGCTGAACTGTTATGTAATATCTAATCTCTTATATGGCAATGAATGCTGGACAATCTTCTGACGGATGAAGAAGAGACATGAAGAGACAAAGATGTGGTTCTACTGAAGAATGTCCTTAGAAACAAAAGGAAAGAGGGCTGAACTGTTATGTAATATCTAATCTCTTATATGGCAATGAATGCTGAACAATCTCCTGACGGATGAAGAAGAGACATGAAGAGACAAAGATGTGGTTCTACTGAAGAATGTCCTTAGAAACAAAAGGAAAGAGGGATGAACTGTTATGTAATATCTAATCTCTTATATGGCAATGAATGCTGGACAATCTCTTGACGGATGAAGAAGAGACATGAAGAGACAAAGATGTGGTTCTACTGAAGAATGTCCTTAGAAACAAAAAAAGGAAAGAGGGCAGAACTGTTATGTAATATCTAATCTCTTATATGGCAATGAATGCTGGACAATCTCTTGACGGATGAAGAAGAGACATGAAGAGACAAAGATGTGGTTCTACTGAAGAATGTCCTTAGAAAACAAAGGAAAGAGGGCTGAACTGTTATGTAATATCTAATCTCTTATATGGCAATGAATGCTGGACAATCTCCTGACGGATGAAGAAGAGACATGAAGAGACAAAGATGTGGTTCTACTGAAAGAATGTCCTTAGAAACAAAAAAGAAAGAGGCTGAACTGTTATGTAATATCTAATCTCTTATATGGCAATGAATGCTGGACAATCTCCTGACGGATGAAGAAGAGACATGAAGAGACAAAGATGTGGTTCTACTGAAGAATGTCCTTAGAAACAAAAGGAAAGAGGGGTGAAATGTTATGTAATATCTAATCTCTTATATGGCAATGAATGCTGGACAATCTCTTGACGGATGAAGAAGAGACATGAAGAGACAAAGATGTGGTTCTACTGAAGAATGTCCTTAGAAACAAAAGGAAAGAGGGCTGAACTGTTATGTAATATCTAATCTCTTATATGGCAATGAATGCTGAACAATCTCCTGACGGATGAAGAAGAGACATGAAGAGACAAAGATGTGGTTCTACTGAAGAATGTCCTTAGAAACAAAAAAGAAAGATGGCTGAACTGTTATGTAATATCTAATCTCTTATATGGCAATGAATGCTGGACAATCTCCTGACAGATGAAGAAGAGACATGAAGAGACAAAGATGTGGTTCTACTGAAGAATGTCCTGAAACAAAAGGAAAGAGGGCTGAACTGTTATGTAATATCTAATCTCTTATATGGCAATGAATGCTGGACAATCTCCTGATGGATGAAGAAGAGACATGAAGAGACAAAGATGTGGTTCTACTGAAGAATGTCCTTAGAAACAAAAAGGAAAGAGGGCTGAACTGAATCTAATATCTAATCTCTTATATGGAAATGAATGCAAAAGTGGTTCTACTGAAGACAATCTCTTGACGGATGAAGAAGAATGACATCCTGAAAGAGAGGCAAAGATGTGGTTCTACTGAAGAATGTCCTTAGAAACAAAAGGAAAGAGGGCTGAACTGTTATGTAATATCTAATCTCTTATATGGCAATGAATGCTGGACAATCTCCTTGACGGATGAAGAAGAGACATGAAGAAGACAAAGATGTGGTTCTACTGAAGAATGTCAAAACAAAAAAAAGAGGGCTGAACTGTTATGTAATATCTAATCTCTTATATGGCAATGAATGCTGGACAATCTCTTGACGGATGAAGAAGAGACATGAAGAGACAAAAGATGTGGTTCTACTGAAGAATGTCCTTAGAAACAAAAGGAAAGAGGGATGAAATGTTATGTAATATCTAATCTCTTATATGGCAATGAATGCTGGACAATCTCTTGACGGATGAAGAAGAGACATGAAGAGACAAAAGATGTGGTTCTTCTGAAGAATGTCCTTAGAAACAAAAGGAAAGAGGGATGAACTGTTATGTAATATCTAATCTCTTATATGGCAATGAATGCTGGACAATCTCCTGACGGATGAAGAAGAGACATGAAGAGACAAAACAAAAGAAAGTGGTTCTACTGAAAAATGTCCAATAGAAACAAAAGGAAAGAGGATGAACTGTTATGTAATATCTAATCTCTTATATGGCAATGAATGCTGAACAATCTCCTGACGGATGAAGAAGAGACATGAAGAGACAAAGATGTGGTTCTACTGAAGAATGTCCTTAGAAAACAAAAGGAAAGAGGGCTGAACTGTTATGTAATATCTAATCTCTTATATGGCAATGAATGCTGGACAATCTCTTGACGGATGAAGAAGAGACATGAAGAGAGACAAAGATGTGGTTCTACTGAAGAATGTCCTTAGAAACAAAAGGAAAGAGGGCTGAACTGTTATGTAATATCTAATCTTTATATGGCAATGAATGCTGGACAATCTCTTGACGGATGAAGAAGAGACATGAAGAGACAAAGATGTGGTTCTACTGAAGAATGTCCTTAGAAACAAAAGGAAAGAGGGCTGAACTGTTATGTAATATCTAATCTCTTATATGGCAATGAATGCTGGACAATCTCTGACGGATGAAGAAGAGACATGAAGAGAGACAAAGATGAACTGGTTCTACTGAAGAATGTCCTTAGAAACAAAAAGGAAAGAGGGCTGAACTGTTATGTAATATCTAATCTCTTATATGGCAATGAATGCTGGACAATCTCCTGACGGATGAAGAAGAGACATGAAGAGACAAAGATGTGGTTCTACTGAAGAATGTCCTTAGAAACAAAAAAGGAAAGAGGGCTGAACTGTTATGTAATATCTAATCTCTTATATGGCAATGAATGCTGGACAATCTCCTGACGGATGAAGAAGAGACATGAAGAGACAAAGATGTGGTTCTACTGAAGAATGTCCTTAGAAACAAAAAGGAAAGAGGGCTGAACTGTTATGTAATATCTAATCTCTTATATGGCAATGAATGCTGGACAATCTCTTGACGGATGAAGAAGAGACATGAAGAAGAGAGACAAAGATGTGGTTCTACTGAAGAATGTCCTTAGAAACAAAAGGAAAGAGGGATGAACTGAACTGTGAATGCTGGACAATCTCTAATATCTAATCTGTTATATGGAAGAGGGATGAATGCTGGACAATCTCAATCTCTGACGGATGAAGAAGAGACATGAAGAGACAAAGATGTGGTTCTACTGAAGAATGTCCTTAGAAACAAAAGGAAAGAGGGCTGAACTGTTATGTAATATCTAATCTCTTATATGGCAATGAATGCTGGACAATCTCCTGACGGATGAAGAAGAGACATGAAGAGACAAAGATGAAGAGACAAAAAAAGATGAACTGGTTCTACTGAAGAATGTCAATCTTACGGATGAAAAGAAGAGAAAAAGGAAAAGAGGGGAAAGAGGGATGAACTGTTATGTAATATCTAATCTCTTATATGGCAATGAATGCTGGACAATCTCTGACGGATGAAGAAGAGACATGAAGAGACAAAGATGTGGTTCTACTGAAGAATGTCCTTAGAAACAAAAGGAAAGAGGGCTGAACTGTTATGTAATATCTAATCTCTTATATGGCAATGAATGCTGGACAATCTCTGATGGATGAAGAAGAGACATGAAGAGACAAAGATGTGGTTCTACTGAAGAATGTCCTTTCTACTGAAAAAACAAAAAAGGAAAGAGGGCTGAACTGTTATGTAATATCTAATCTTTATATGGCAATGAATGCTGGACAATCTCTTGACGGATGAAGAAGAGACATGAAGAGACAAAAGATGTGGTTCTACTGAAGAAAAAGAGACATGAAGTCCTTGAAGAAGAAACAAAAGATGAAGAATGAGGAAGAAGAGACATGAAGAGACAAAGATGGTTCTACTGAAGAATGTCCTGAAACAAAAGGAAAGAGGGCTGAACTGTTATGTAATATCTAATCTCTTATATGGCAATGAATGCTGGACAATCTCTTGACGGATGAAGAAGAGACATGAAGAGACAAAGATGTGGTTCTACTGAAGAATGTCCTTAGAAACAAAAGGAAAGAGGGCTGAACTGTTAAATATAGGCAATGAATGCTGAACAATCTCCAATTGATGAAGAAGACATGTTATGTAATATCTAATCTCTTATATGGCAATGAATGCTGGACAATCTCTTGACGGATGAAGAAGAGACATGAAGAGACAAAGATGTGGTTCTACTGAAGAATGTCCTTAGAAACAAAAGGAAAGAGGGCTGAACTGTTATGTAATATCTAATCTCTTATATGGCAATGAATGCTGGACAATCTCCTGACGGATGAAGAAGAGAGACATGAAGAGACAAAGATGTGGTTCTACTGAAGAATGTCCTTAGAAACAAAAGGAAAGAGGGATGAACTGTTATGTAATATCTAATCTCTTATATGGCAATGAATGCTGGACAATCTCCTGACGGATGAAGAAGAGACAAAGATGAAGAATGAGAAACAAAAAGAAAGAGGGATGAACTGTTATGTAATTCTACTGAATGAATGTCAATCTTTGACGATGAAGAAAAGAAAGACAAAGATGGGTTCTACTGAAGAATGAAACTGTTATGTAATATCTAATCTCTTATATGGCAATGAATGCTGGACAATCTCTTGACGGATGAAGAAGAGACATGAAGAGACAAAGATGTGGTTCTACTGAAGAATGTCCTTAGAAACAAAAGGAAAGAGGGCTGAACTGTTATGTAATATCTAATCTCCTTATGGCAATGAATCTGGACAATCTTGACGGGATGAAGAAGAGACATGAAGAGACAAAGATGAAAGAATGTCCTTAGAAACAAAAGGAAAGAGACAACTGTTATGTAATATCTAATCTGATATGGCAATGAATGACAATCTCCTGAAGATGAAGAAGAGACATGAAGAGACAAAGATGTGGTTCTACTGAAAATGTCCTTAGAAACAAAAAAATGGAAAGAGGGAGACTGAACTGTTATGTAATATCTAATCTCTTATATGGCAATGAATGTTGGATCATCTCTTGACGGATGAAGAAGAGACATGAAGAGACAAAGATGTGGTTCTACTGAAGAATTTCCTTAGAAACAAAAGGAAAGAGGGGTGAAATGTTATGTAATATCTAATCTCTTATATGGCAATGAATGCTGGACAATCTCTTGACGGATGAAGAAGAGACATAAAGAGACAAAGATGTGGTTCTACTGAAGAATGTCCTTAGAAACAAAAGGAAAGAGGGCTGAACTGTTATGTAATATCTAATCTCTTATATGGCAATGAATGCTGGACAATCTCCGGATGAAGAAGATGAAGAAGAGATGTGGTTCTACTGAAGAATGTCCTTTAAAACAAAAGGAAAGAGGGCTGAACTGGTTGTAATATCTAATTCCTATATGGCAATGAATGCTGGACAATCTTACATATGAAGAAGAGACATGAAGAGACAAAGATGGGTTCTACTGAAGAATGTCCTGAAACAAAAGGAAAGAGGGCTGAACTGTTATGTAATATCTAATCTCTTATATGGCAATGAATGCTGGACAATCTCCTGACGGATGAAGAAGAGACATGAAGAGACAAAGAATGTGGTTCTTGACGGATGAAGAAGAGACATGAAGAGACAAAGATGTGGTTCTAGAAAATGTCCTTAAACAAAGGAAAGAGGGATGAACTGTTATGTAATATCTAATCTCTTATATGGCAATGAATGCTGGACAATCTCCTGACGGATGAAGAAGAGACATGAAGAGACAAAGATGTGGTTCTAAAGAATGTCCTTAGAAACAAAAGGAAAGAGGGATGAAATGTTATGTAATATCTAATCTCTTTATATGGCAATGAATGCTGGACAATCTCTTGACGGATGAAGAAGAGACATGAAGAGACAAAGATGTGGTTCTACTGAAGAATGTCCTTAGAAACAAAAGGAAAGAGGGCTGAACTGTTATGTAATATCTAATCTCTTATATGGCAATGAATGCTGGACAATCTCTTGACGGATGAAGAAGAGACATGAAGAGACAAAGATGTGGTTCTACTGAAGAATGTCCTTAGAAACAAAAGGAAAGAGGGATGAAATGTTATGTAATATCTAATCTCTTATATGGCAATGAATGCTGGACAATCTCCTGACGGATGAAGAAGAGACATGAAGAGACAAAGATGTGGTTCTACTGAAGAATGTCCTTAGAAACAAAAAGAAAGAGGGCTGAACTGTTATGTAATATCTAATCTCTTATATGGCAATGAATGCTGGACAATCTCCTGACGGATGAAGAAGAGACATGAAGAGACAAAGATGTGGTTCTACTGAAGAATGTCCTTAGAAACAAAAGGAAAGAGGGATGAACTGTTATGTAATATCTAATCTTTATATGGCAATGAATGCTGGACAATCTCCTGACGGATGAAGAAGAGACATGAAGAGACAAAGATGTGGTTCTACTGAAGAAAAGAAACAAAAAGGAAAGAGGGCTGAACTGTTATGTAATATCTAAATATGGCAATGAATGCTGGACAATGAATGCTGAACAATCTCCTGACGGATGAAGAAGACATGAAGAGAAAAGATGTGGTTCTACTGAAGAATGTCCTGAAACTGTTATGTAATATCTAATCTCTTATATGGCAATGAATGCTGGACAATACGGATGAAGAAGAGACATGAAGAGACAAAGATGAATGTCCTGAAACAAAAAGGAAAGAGGGCTGAACTGTTATGTAATATCTAATCCTTATATGGCAATGAATGCTGGACAATCTCTTGACGGATGAAGAAGAGACATGAAGAGACAAAGATGTGGTTCTACTGAAGAATGTCCTTAGAAACAAAAAGGAAAGAGGGCTGAACTGTTATGTAATATCTAATCTTTATATGGCAATGAATGCTGGACAATCTCCTGACGGATGAAGAAGAGACATGAAGAGACAAAAGATGTGGTTCTACTGAAGAATGTCCTTAGAAACAAAAGGAAAGAGGGATGAAATGTTATGTAATATCTAATCTCTTATATGGCAATGAATGCTGGACAATCTCCTGACGGATGAAGAAGAGACATGAAGAGACAAAGATGTGGTTCTACTGAAAAAATGTCCTTAGAAACAAAAGGAAAATGAGGGCTGAACTGTTATGTAATATCTAATCTCTTATATGGCAATGAATGCTGGACAATCTCCTGACGGATGAAGAAGAGACATGAAGAGACAAAGATGTGGTTCTACTGAAAATGTCCTTAGAAACAAAAAGGAAAGAGGGCTGAACTGTTATGTAATATCTAATCTCTTATATGGCAAATGAATGCTGGACAATCTTTTTGACGGATGAAGAAGAGACATGAAGAGACAAAGATGTGGTTCTACTGAAGAATGTCCTTAGAAACAAAAAGGAAAGAGGGCTGAACTGTTATGTAATATCTAATCTCTTATATGGCAATGAATGCTGGACAATCTCCTGACGGATGAAGAAGAGACATGAAGAGAGACAAAAGATGTGGTTCTACTGAAGAATGTCCTTAGAAACAAAAGGAAGGGGCTGAACTGTTATGTAAAAGAGGGATCTAATCTCTTATATGGCAATGAATGCTGGACAATCTCTTGACGGATGAAGAAGAGACATGAAGAGACAAAGATGTGGTTCTACTGAAGAATGTCCTTAGAAACAAAAGGAAAGAGGGCTGAACTGTTATGTAATATCTAATCTCTTATATGGCAATGAATGCTGGACAATCTCTTGACGGATGAAGAAGAGACATGAAGAGACAAAGATGTGGTTCTACTGAAAAATGTCCTTAGAAACAAAAGGAACGAGGGCTGAACTGTTATGTAATATCTAATCTCTTATATGGCAATGAATGCTGGACAATCTCCTGATGGATGAAGAAGAGACATGAAGAGACAAAGATGTGGTTCTACTGAAAAATGTCCTTAGAAACAAAAGGAAAGAGGGCAGAACTGTTATGTAATATCTAATCTCTTATATGGCAATGAATGTTGGATCATCTCTTGACGGATGAAGAAGAGACATGAAGACATGAAGAGACAAAGAAAATGGTTCTACTGAAGAATGTCCTGTGAAGAAGAAACAAAGATGAAAAAATGTCCTTAGAAACAAAAGGAAAGAGGGCTGAACTGTTATGTAATATCTAATCTCTTATATGGCAATGAATGCTGGACAATCTCTTGACGGATGAAGAAGAGACATGAAAAAATGAGACAAAGATGTGGTTCTACTGAAGAATGTCCTTAGAAACAAAAGGAAAGAGGGATGAAATGTTATGTAATATCTAATCTCTTATATGGCAATGAATGCTGGACAATCTCTTGACGGATGAAGAAGAGACATGAAGAGACAAAGATGTGGTTCTACTGAAGAATGTCCTTAGAAACAAAAGGAAAGAGGGATGAAATGTTATGTAATATCTAATCTCTTATATGGCAATGAATGCTGGACAATCTCCTGACGGATGAAGAAGAGACATGAAGAGACAAAGATGTGGTTCTACTGAAGAATGTCCTTAGAAACAAAAAAGGAAAGAGGGCTGAAATGTTATGTAATATCTAATCTTTATATGGCAATGAATGCTGAACAATCTCCTGACGGATGAAGAAGAGACATGAAGAGACAAAGATGTGGTTCTACTGAAGAATGTCCTTAGAAACAAAAAGGAAAGAGGGCTGAACTGTTATGTAACAAATATGGCAAATGAATGAAACAATCTCCCTGACGGATGAAGAAGAGACATGAAGAGACAAAGATGTGGTTCTACTTAAAATGTCCTTAAAACAAAAGGAAAGTATGAACTGTTATGTAATATCTAATCTTTATATGGCAATGAATGCTGGACAATCTTCTGACGGATGAAGAAGAGACATGAAGAGACAAAGATGTGGTTCTACTGAAGAATGTTTTAGAAAACTAAAGGAAAGAGGGCTGAACTGTTATGTAATATCTAATCTCTTATATGGCAATGAATGCTGGACAATCTCCTGACGGATGAAGAAGAGACCTGAAGAGACAACGATGTGGTTCTATAAAAGGTTTTTGACGATTCCATAGCCTGAACAATGACGAAGTTTTAGTTCAGAATACAAGATAAATACACGAAATATCGGAACAAAGTAAGTACATAAATTAAAATATCTTCATTTTTTTTAAGCGTTTTACCCCAAGCAAGGTGGGAAGCCACTAGCACGCAATGGGTTACAGAGAATTGGATCTAGAGCAGATAGGAGTGATAGAAGAAAGGATGAAGAGAAGGATAGGGGATAGATCAGGGCATCTGGAGACGTCGATTGACATTATATTTCAATAGTTGGAGATTATAGCTGTCAGGGACACAGGAAGATGGGAGGGAGTCCCACAGGCGAGAAGTGCGCGACATGAAACTATTGGAGAAGAAGAGACGGCTACATTTAACATTGGACAGTGAAAGGGTGAGAGCGAGATGCCAGCCTAGTTGAACGCTTAAATTCATGAAGTCTGGGCCGTGTTTTAACAGAGGACGGAAAGTGTGACCCTGAAATCCGAAGGCGAATTGAAAGTGTAAATGATGCCTTCCAAAAGCTAAGCACAGTATGAAAAAACAAGAAAATTTCGTTAGAAACAAAGAAAAAACATCGTAACTGCAGTGTAATATCAATCGTTCTATATGCCGGTGAATACTGGACAATCACTCACATATTAAAATGAGCGCTGAGACAACAGAGAGTTTGTTCTACAGAAAGATGCTGAGAATACCATCAACGGATTATGTCAATAACGAGGAGTGATGAGTACATGCTCTGGATCCAAAAAACGCTGTTGAACTCACAGAGTCACATAATGTCGAAAGAAGGCTCGGCGAATTAGACTCACAAGGAAGCATCGACCAACCAAAAAATGAGCTTGAGAATATTAGAAAAAAAATTATTAAATTGTAAGAACTATAAAAGAACAAGATTTAGAAAAAGAGTTTTCGTTGTATTTAAATTTGTGAAGCTCAAAGTTGACGGGAAAGCAAGAGGCTGGAAGAGAGTTCCACAAGTGTGAAGCTCGAGAGAAGAAACTGTTAGCATAGAACTTACGTTTACATCTCGTTATTTCAACTATAAAATGAGGAGAGTCAGTTGCCAGTCTAGGACTGTGCTTCAATTCGTAAAGTTGAAATGCCAAAGAGAAAAGCTCACGAGAACAATCACCATTATTTTTTTTTATAGAAAAAACTAGAGAAGCTACAGTATTGGTAAAGAGACTGAAGCCAATATGCCAGATCAGGACTGATAAAATTGTTGATTATTCTTAAGAAACAAAAAACGTTCCTAGCAGGAATTGTTTCATATAATTATTCCAGTCTTTTTCATTTCCCTCCTATTTTTTTTTTATCTTCCCAACCATTTTCTTTCTCTCTCTCTCTCTCTCTCTCTCTCTCTCTCTCTATTTATCTATCTCTCGCTCTCCCAAGCAATCATCGCTACCATTGTCATTGTTTTCTCTCTCTTAATAAAGGAAACCCCGTAGCCCAGACGACCAGAAGTTAATGAACCTGATTAGAGTTGGTTTGATTTAGTTTATTTTACGGTATGGGTTAAAAATGGGTTAAAAACTGTCCGAATGTTCTTTATATCCGAGCGCTTTCGGCTATACATTTAGTCATTTTCAAGTATTAAATATTTTAACTGTGAAATAGTTTGTTGCATGTATGTATTTATATAACGTCTTCATTTTTCAAAACACAGTCAAGATACTGGGTCCATGTTCATAGTTGATATTATTAAAATAGCATCATCTACATGCAAAAAGATTTTTAGTGTTGGCAAAATTTTTTTTTCAAAAATATATTGCTGCTAATATTTTTTTCCAAAAATGTATTCCTGGAAATAGCTTTTTTTTCTTCAAAAATGTATTGCTGTTAATTTTTTTTTTTTCAAAAATGCATTGCTGGTAATAACGTATTGCTGGTAATATGTTTTCTTCAAAAATTCATTCCTGGTAATATTTTTTTTACAAAGATGTATTGATGATATTAAAATCTATTTTTACACTTTCATAGCATTTTAACCCCAGTTTGGGGGTTAACTATTTGCTCATATCTGGGACCCTAACGGGTGCTACCACCCCGGGACAGGGTGAACCTAGGAACACTAGAAATTAAGAGGTGGTTTCACACTCCTCAAAACCTCCTGATCAGAAGCCTTGTTGCCGGATGTTGTTTATCCTCTTACCCAGGACATAACATTTTTGTAGCTTCCCAACTCTCTCTCTCTCTCTCTCTCTCTCTCTCTAGTTCCTTTCCCCCACGCTCTCATCGTTACAATTCTCTCTTTTGTCTTATTCTTTGTCCATTCCCTCAGAGATGTGGTTCCGTCGGCTTCACAACCCCCGTTTCTTCAATCTCTGCCCTCTTTTCCTTTTCCTGTCAGTCAAATTCACGATTTGTTTCTTTCCAAAGATTTTGTATTCCTAAATCTTCTGCAATGTTCCCAAACCCCACACTGCCATTTTATCATTCTTCTTCCTTGTTCTCTTTCTCTTTCTCTTTCCCCCTTCAATTCTTTTAGACTTTACCATTTTCTCCTTCCTGAATTTATTAAGTTTTTTTCTCTTTTCTTAATCATTTCATAGAAAATACAAAATTGCTTGACCGTTTCAATCAAGAACTTTTTATTTTATTCATTGCGAAAAATGTTTTAAAATAGGTGAAGTCTATTAATCTGAATGATTGAAATTTCTATTTTTATTTGCCGACGCCCAAAATTGTCGCTTCATATTTGAACATTTTTTTTTTAAAAATCTATTTCCTTTCGTTACTTTAACTTATTTCTATTAGATTAACGCAGTTCAATTCCGTCTTTTCTTTTCTTTTGCTACTTTTTTTGTCATTATCATCTTTACCTTGCTGGATATGCTTTATTTATATAACGGAGAACAATCTCCTGAGTTCCATGTAGAGTGGAACGAATCTGATATAGGATTGACTTGACACTTTCAAGGTTGACAAAGGGTAAAACTGCTCAGCTGAAGAAGCAGTGAACACAGGAGTTTACATGGAGTGAAAGTGAAAGAGAATGAGAAGACTCATAATGAGACTGATTGGGAAAAGGAATAATAAAGGAAGAAAATTGAAAGGAAGATGATGATTGACGTTTTAATTAAATTTTTGAAAACTGAAGTTATCAGGAAAACAAGAAATCGGGCGAGAGTTTCAACGGTGGGAAGTGCAAGAAAAGAAACACTTCGAATAGAAGTGGCGGTTACATCGAGGTAGTTGAACAGTAAAACGGTGAGACCAAGTTGCCAATCTAGTAGCACAATTAATAAAACTCTCACCAGAACAGTTGCCAGGGAAATATTTATAGAAAAGGCAGAGGGAAGCCACGTCACGTCGGTGAGAAAGCGAATGAAGTCGAGATGCCAGGTCAGGATCGATTATGTTATAGAACCTTCTTTGGATTTTGTCATCTTTCAAAGATCACGACATGCCAGTGAGGAGACCTTTAGACAATATAGTTAACAATGGAATATCAGATTGCAAAAGAAAATGGGAATATGGCTTGTTTCAAACGTTTGGTCTCAAGTGAACGTGTCAATGCTTAAAAAGAAACCAGACTACGCATTGATCAACACGCTGATGCTTACACACACACACACACACACACACATACATACACACACACACACACACACACACATATATATATATATATATATATATATTTAAACATATTGTTAGATATAAGAGAAAATGAATGTCTTTTATGTCTTATCATGAGCCTTTCTAAAGTTTATATATTTGATTTAATTTCTGGTGAAAATAAAAACAAAAATGACCAACAATTTGGATATATTTTAAGTTGGTACTTGATCGAAGCTATTATATTATTATAATAGCATCATCTACATGCAAAAAAAGGCTAAAATAATGGAAGCCTTTTTAATGAAAGAAAGAAAAACAACACTTAATAATATCAACTATGAACATGGACATAATATCTTGACCGTGTATTGAAAAACGAAAACATTACATAAATACATACATACAACAATCTATTTTTTTTGTTAACAGCTAATATATTTAATCCTTGAAAATGGCTAAATGTATAGCCGAAAGCGCTCGGATAAAAAGAACATTCGGACAGTTTTTATATAATTTATCATCTGAAAAGTAAAAATTATTAGATCGCATGAGAAATTGTAGAAAAAACTAAATAAAAGCACTTTGTTGTATTCAATGAAATGTGCATGAAAGAAGGATTGCTGCCTAAATACACAAATTTTAATATATATATATATATATATATATATATATATATATATATATATATATATATAAGGTGTATTTTGAGAGCAATTAATCTTTCAAAAATGTTTTGTTAAATTATATGGACAAGTTCTGTCTATCATTTTTTCACAATAAATTATTTTGTTTCATTGGTAAATTTGTCAAAATTCATGTTAACATTTATTTTATATTATTTTTCCCGAGTTGGTTGTTAAGCTGGTTTTTAATACCGACGTTCTCAGGTTTGATGGAATGAATTTCAACTCACAAAAGGTGACGTCATATAAATGGTCAAAATAATTTGTGTGTGTGTGTTTGTGTCTGTGTGTATGGTTGTGCGTGTGTTGATGATGTTGTTTTATTTGTTTGTTTTTTTAAGCACACTTCAATATGCTGTCCGCTATGGAAAAAGGTACTTTATATTAAATAATAATAATATTGGCATCTTCTCTTTTATTACAACATCCTCCTGAATTTGGAGTCTTTCCTTGCATTGTGTTCCGTATAAACCTTATCTAATGTTAATATTATTTCGTATATTTTCATCTATATGGGCACAAATTGCACTAAATTTTGATAAATGACAACTCAGTCTACGTGAAAGTGTAGTGTACGTGTGTCCAATGTAAGAAATTAATGTCGTTTGTTAATTGTTATTGTTAGAGATACACACACACACATATATATATATATATATATATATATATATATATATATATATATATATATATAGATAAAGACAAAAGGAAACTCTATTATGAGACGATGCGTTTCGTCCAATGTGCACTTTTTTCAGGAAATTGGACGAAACGCGTCGTCTAATATTAGTTTTCCTATTGTCTTTTTACCTTATATATATTGTCTTTTTCTACAAGTTAAATCTGAGAAATTTTTCATAAATATATATATATATATATATATATATATATATATATATATATATATATATATATAAAGTGGACCAGGCGGCGACAGTCTATTTCATGCTTGAACGCCATCTACTTGCAATGTCAGTGTTGACTTCAGTGTCCACTATTATATTTACATACGCTCAATGTCTGAGCACCTTTACCCATAAATATAGCATACCTTAAAATTAATTTATTCTCTTTCATACCTATATCCATATTAAATAATTTAATTCCGAGTAAGGCAATAAAGCCACTAAGGCGTAGCGGCTTACCGAACGTGAAATGATATGAGTGAAAACACTGGTAAGGAGAAAGAACAATAAAAGAACAGGAAGGCAAAAGATAATGATTAGCATTACATTTAATTTTTTGTAGATCAACGTTGACTAGGAATGAAGAAACCCGGGAAATGTTCCACAGCCGAGATGTGCGCGAGAAAAGAAAATGTTAGCAAAGTACCTATGGTTACATTTAGCTTAGGAATACAGTAATACACACACACACACACACACATATATATATATATATATATGGTAAAACGATACGAATTTTTTTATATATCAAGAATAATTGTCATGTTTAACCCCCATATATATATATATATATATATATATATATATATATATATATATATATATATATATATATATATTGAGGTGGAAATACCTCCCATGTTTTAAATTATTACTCCGTCCTTGGTATGACAATAAAATGCATCCTGCAACCAGGCCTCTGGTCGGTGGTGTTTCAGGGGTGAGGAACCGCGTCTTAATTCAAGTTGTTCCCAGGTTCACCCTGACCCAGACTGGTATCACCTGTAAGGGTCCCAGCAAATAGTGAACACCAAAACTGGGATCAAAACACGATGAAAATATAAAAACTGCAATTTTATAATAAAATAACAGTAATGCATTTTAATGGTAAAAAAAATTTCCAGCAATCGATTTAATATTTAAAAATTTACCAAAAATCCCAAGAAAATTAAACAAACAAATTGCGACCTGTGTAGTGTTAGTTAATGATTTCTTCAACAAACTAGTGTCTTACCGGTGTTTTTTTTTTTCAGATACCATCAGTTGGCATCATGGCTTCGATCGGTGTACATCGTCCATTTGTATGCCTTTTGTATTATATTTTTATTAAACAGACAGAGATGCACATGGTGTGCTATTTCGGGCGATTTATGCATGAGATTTCAATGAAAAAAAAAGCGTACATACATTTCGCGGACAACTGAAGAAGGCCGGAGCGTACACAGACCGAAACGTTGTAATAAATATGGCGACAAAGATAGGAACAACAGCCCGAATAATGTGAATAGTACACACACACACACACACACACACACACACACACACACACACACACATATATATATATATATATATATATATATATATATATATATATATGTATATGTATCGAGAAAACCGACTACGAAAATTCCTCGGACATTCAGGCCGGTAAGTGTTGTTAATACTGTTTATTATAAACAGAGCATTTACTTAAATATTTGTATCTATAAAAGAACGTATAAACATAAAAAATGTTTTTTATATATATATATATATATATATATATATATATATATATATATATGTGTGTGTGTGTGTGTGTGTGTGTGTGTGTGTGTGTGTGTGTGTATGTAAAAAAAAAACATAGGAAAACTGTAGTTTTAGCTTATGCTTTTCGTCCAATGTAGAATTTTTAAAGGCAAAAAACAAAATGAATTTATTGAAACAAAGTATCTATAAACAACAAACAAAATGTTGTCAGCAACTAGAAGAATTTAGAAATGCTATTGTATATTCATATGTTCAACAGAAAAAATTACGTCAATTACTTTATGTTTGAAGAAAATATTTTCACATGTAGAAATGTTCTTTGTATTGTGTTGACGGATTCAACCATTTTTTTTAATTTCATGATATATGTGTTGTGCACATTGGCTTGGGAGAGTATTGATTCTGTTTGTAAATGTGATATTCAAAGATAATTCCTTTCTTTCTCTTCTAACATTCTTCTATCTTTCCAATTCTTCTCTTGAAAATCCTCTAGCACGAGTAAAATTTTCTTGCACGTCACGACGAACCAACGTTCCTGTCAGCAGACCTAGCAATAGATTCAATATAATCTTTCTACTTTATGTCAACAAAAAACATTTAGACGAAGGCGTTGCATTTATATTTTTGTAGATTCTGGTTCACAGGAAAGCAAAAACCGGAAGTGAGACGTGCGAGTGAAGATACTGTTAGCATAAAACATACGGTTTCAAATAACATTTCAAACAGAAAAAAAATATGAGACTACAGCCTTGTGCAAATTATTTGAAACAACCTCTTTAGTATCCTTTCTTTCACCATACGGCCAGTTTTAGGCCCACTAGAGTGTCAGGGTGTAATTGATTTCTATTTTTTCTTCGGATTAGGTCATTTGCAGGGATATGCAGTAATATGAATCTATTTTCGCGCTGTATGATGAAATGTCTTTGGCCTTGAAAAATATTGCGTCATTTGTGACTGCATCAGATTTTTATCAATCCCAAACACTACTGTCTCGACTGTCGATTAGTTGTCCTACGGCCATTGTCTGCGATGGATTTCACTCCAAGGAAACGTACAAAAATTGTAACGTTGCACAAACACACTGGCAAGTTTTATCAGTGAGCAAATCAAAGTACTAGACTGGACCAAAAGCTCTATGATTTAAAACCAATCGCGAATCTGTGGTCAATCTGCAAGGAACGACTTCGTGGAATGGACATACGAAGTACTAATATGTGCTTTCTGTCTTGTTTCACGGGAAAAATACGAAAAAAGTAAATAATAACGGAATTATTCGTTTTATTCAATTAATTTGCACAAGGGTGTAGCTGCCAGTCCAGTACTGAGCTTGAATTCATCAATCAATTTCAACACATGAAAGTATATATATATATATGTATATATATATTCATATAATTATATATATATATATATATATATATATATATATATATATATATATATATATATATATATATATATATATATATGTATATATATATTCATATAATATATATATATATATATATATATATATATATATATATATATATTGATGCATGTTTCATTAAATCATATAGACAAGTTTGTCTATTTATTTTAAGTAAGTTCCTTTCATATTGTCTGAGAAGATTAATAACATTGTCATTGAAAGACGAAAGGAAATCACCATATTGATATATGTTTTAATCCTATCTAAGCTTTCGGCTTAGATAGGATTATCATATTACTTAAAATAAATTGACAAACCTTGTCTATATTATTTAATGAAACATGCATCAATGAAAAAATGCTGCCTAAATATACACATATATATATATATATATATATATATATATATATATATATATATATATATATATAGTTTAAGAAAAACTAGGTAATCCGTATGGGTAAACCTGAGGAGCATAACTTCCTCTCTCTCTCTTTCTCTACCCCTTCGATATCAATATATAACTTCCGTAACGTTAACCGTTTAAATGTGTCAATATCTGCTAACTCACTCATGTCTTCTCTCTCCCACCTCACTTCTTCACTTCGTTAATTTACATATGTTTAATACGGCCCGTCAAAAATGTGTAAATTTTCTTTTCATTTTTTGTTTGGAAATAAAGTTTGATGATCCGCAGTCTTTTAAAAGGGCTGTGGTGAAATAATTTATTACATGGAACCTTAAAGTGGTCTGTTTTATTTAAATTATATATATATATATATATATATATATATATATATATAGGTAGATGGAAGTTATGCTAGGTGTTGGAAAAATCATTGAAACCGAGTTGCCAGGTCGGGGCTGATTATATTCTTTGGGTTTTAAGAATTGAATATATATATATATATATATATATATATATATATATATATATATATATATATATATATATATATTATAACTGTAAAACTAGATGTAGCGGCAATATTCAATGCGGGAGCGAATGGTAGATATGTAAGGTTGGAGGATATATTCTGGTGAGAAAACTGTCTGACACAACACAATAACCGACCTAGGAATTGATTCAACATAAGCATTCCACTGTATATTAGTGTGAAATGCTAAACCAAGATGGCGTAAAGAGTTACGCTCCTGGGGTTTGATGTCAGCCAACTTGATTGAAAGACAAAAAAAAAAAAGGTTTTCTTGGATGATTAACAGATATCAAAGCGTTAAGATATTTAGTTTCATACAAGATCACAAGAATAAGTACAAATGAGAATTGCATTCATAGCATCTTTGAATTTATTAATTTGTTAAGCACAGTTCTAGGGCATGCGCCACTTGATTAAATGATGCGTTATTTGATACGTTGTCCACGCTAGGTCAACACACAGGATCGAATGCATTATGCGCTAAATAGACTTCTTAACCTAATTAAGCACCTCTTGCTATATATATTGTGGACATATCGGTGTGTATGTAAATGCTCTCACACACGCACACACAAACGCATACACACACACACACATCTAATGCTCGGAGCTTAAGTTTGGAAAAGAAATTGGAGATCGGGAAACAGACATTTCCAGTGACAAGATGATTGTCACGTCCATTTCCTCAAAGCCTCAAGGAAAAACAATCTTCTTCAAGTTTTATTGATGGGTCTTTTTTTTTCTTAATCTTTTTGAATTCTTCGCGTTGTTTGCCACACACACAAACGTGCATACACACGCACGCACATTTATTGACTCACTCATGCAAAAACACACAAACAACCCCCCTCCCCCCACATAGAATATTTTAAAAATAAAATTGTGAAATGCTTGTCATCGGAATATCAAAAATATTTTCTTTGATTTCTTTCTTTCTTTCTCTGAATCTTTCTGATATCAATGCGATTCTTTATCATTGTAATTCTTCTTCTTCTTCTTTGCTTTCTTCTCCCCTTCTTCTTCTTTTTCTCTCCCTTATACTTCTTCTCTCCATGATACTTCTCCTCCTCCTCCTCCCCCTCCTTCTTCTTCTTCTTCTTCTTCTAAAAGAACCTCTAACCAAATGATTGTAAATGTTCTTTAGAAACTCAACCGTTTCTTTCTCTTCTTCTTCTTCTTCTTCTCTCCGTGATACTTCTCCTCCTCCTCCTTTTCCTCCTCCTCCTTTTCCTCCTCCTCCTTTTCCTCCTTTTCTTCCTCCTCCTCCTCCCCTTCTTCTTCTTCTTCTTCTTCTTCTTCTTCTTCTTCTTCTTCTCTCCCTTATACTTCTTCTCTTCGTGATACTTCTCCTCCTCCTCCTTCTTCGCTTTCTTCTTCCCCCTTCTTCTTTTTTTCTCTCTTATTCTCTCCGTGATACTTTTTTCCTCCTCCTCCTTCTTCTTCTTCTTCTTCTCTCCCTTATACTACTTCTCTTCGTGATACTCCTCCTCCTCCTTCTTCTTCGCTTTCTTCTTCTCCCTCTCTAACTTATACTTCTTCTCTTCGTGATACTCCTCCTCCTTCTTCTCCTCCTCCTTCGCTTTCTTCTCCCCTTCTTCTTCTTTTTCTCTCACTTATACTTGTCTCCGTGATACTTTTCCTCCTCCTCCTCCTCCTCCTTCTTCTTCTTCTTCTTCTTCTTCTTCTTCTCCCTTATACTTCTTCTCTTCTTTTCTCCTCCTCCTCCTCCTTCTTCGCCTTCTTCTTCTTTTTCTTCTTCTTTTTCTCTCTCTTATACTTCTCTCCGTGATACTTTTCCTCCTCCTCCTCCTTCTTCTTCTTCTTCTTCTTCTTCTCTCCCTTATACTTCTTCTCTTCGTGATACTCCTCCTCCTTCTCCTCCTCCTTCTTCGCTTTCTTCTCCCCTTCTTCTTCTTTTTCTCTCTCTTATACTTCTCTCCGTGATACTATTCCTCCTCCTCCTCCTCCTTCTTCTTCTTCTCTCCCTTATACTTCTTCTCTTCGTGATACTCCTCCTCCTCCTTCTACTTCGCTTTCTTCTCCCCTCTTTTTTCTCTCCCTTATACTTCTCTCCGTGATACTTCTCCTTCGCCTCTTCCTCCTCCTCCTCCTTCTTCTTCTTCTTCTTCATCTTCTTCTTCTTCTTCTTCTCTACCTTATACTTCTTCTCTTCGTGATACTCCTCCTCCTCCTTCTCCTCCTTCGCTTTCTTCTCCCCTTCTTCTTCTTTTTCTCTCACTTATACTTGTCTCCGTGATACTTCTCAGACTCCTCCTTCTCCTCCTCCTCCTCCTCCTTCTTCTTCTTCTTCTCTATTTGATTGTCATCCTTCTTTATTTCTTGCTCAATTTCTTATTTGTCTTTTCATAATTTAATATACGTTTTTTCTTTTTGTTTCTTCTTCATCTTCAACTTTTTATCTTCCTTTTATTTCTTCTTTTTTTCTTTTTCTCCTTCTTTTCATTTCTTCATGTTTTATTTGTTTCTTCTTCTTCTTCTTCTTCTTCTTCTTCTTCTTCTTCTCCGTCCCACTCACAGGGTCATTTAATTTCTTTTGTTTTTTCTTTCTTTCTTTCAACAAATTATAATTTCCTTCCATCCCACTTTTCAATTATTTGTCTTTTTTACTGTGCTTCATCTTTTTAATCTTTCCCACCTTTGACACCTTTTTTTCCAGCTTCTCAAGTTACGTTATTTTCTCACTCTTTCTATATTTCTCTTATTCTTTCTACGTCTTTCCTGTACTCTGCTAACACCATCCTAGTCGCCATCTTTATTCCTTTCCGCTTGTTTATCTTGTCACTGATGTCTTTTTCTTTTTCTCGACATATTTCCACGATTCTCCTACAAAACCACTGCGCACACAGTCCCATCTTCTCAGGTTCTTTAATTTTCTTTACTACCTTCCATTTCAACCCCACTTAAACCCTAACCCTTAAAAGCCACAATGCGGGAAGCCATCAGTTGATCCGTCATCGAGGTTTAGAGCTATTGCTGAAAATGGGCGGGAACAAAGGCACAAACCGTCTGCTTGTGAATTGAGCGACGCTCTAAATGGCTGGTCACGGATCGAATGACATGTTCGTGGAAAAATTAAAGAGAAGAGGCACAGTGTGGAGCAGAGCGACGCCATGTCGAAAAATTTCACACTCGCGGCCAAAAGTGGAATTGTCATCCGATGGTTTTGTCATGTCGGCCGACGAGATTGATGTCAATGCATTGTCGCTTCATAAAAACGACATAATAGACTCGATGTACATATATGTGCACCTGATTAGGACTGCTGCAGATGTGGATGCAATGGTATGCGCGAACGGCATTTTAGAAAACTACATTCAGTCATATCCTTGTCTTTTTTCATATATAGGCACAGTAGAGTGTAGAGGATAACGGCTCGGATTGAGGAATCAGAGATCCGAGTTCGAATTCCAGTCGAATCCATTACATTCACTTACGTGCTAAGACTCTTAGGAAAGGTATGAATCCTCTTTTGATCCGTCCAGCTATGGATAATAGCAGGCCAAACTGAGTTTTTTAGCCTTGGATGGCAACTGGTCTAGGAGACGGACAACGGATAGTCGTTTGGGGACCTTGCGACACGTAGTGCACCAGGTCTCTGTATTCGGCTCTTCAAAACGTGTGGTTGGCTCTGTACAAAACCTTCACCACTCTAATCAAATCATTCAGGTGTCTAACTGTCGGATCCTCGGAACTGAGTGGCTCGACCCTGATGCCTCGTAAAAACGACGGGAGAGTCCAGTATACATACATACATACATACATACATACATACATACATACATACATATATATATATATATGAAGAAAAATTTGGAAAAAACAAACAAAAATCCTTAAATGCAATTATGTTGTTTAAAATGAATGAAATGACGTCTGACGTTTCGGTTTAATAAACCTTCTTCAGGACAATATTCATTAAAATACAATTCAGTTCAATTTGACAAAGACGATGGACATAAAAACAAGTCTTATCCAAAACAGATAACTGAAAATTTTTTAACTGATCAGCTTTAAAATGATCAGCTTTATGTGTAAAAATTTTAGATCCTAATAGAATTCTTTTCATTTTCTTTTTCATTCAAAATAATCAAAAAATTTTTAGGAATACGTTTTGAAAGCGTCGCCCATGTGACGACAACGTGACCATGCTAAACGGAAAGTTGATCATTTTAAAAATTTTCAGTTATCTGTTTTGGATAAGACTTGTTTTTATGTCCATCGTCTTTGTCAAATTGAACTGAATTGTATTTTAATGAATATTGTCCTGAAGAAGGTTTATTTAACCGAAACATCAGACGTCGAGATTTCATTCATTTTAAACAACATAATTGCATTTAAGGATTTTTGTTAATTTTTTCCAAATTTTTCTTCATTCTGTCGGATCTATATCCATTTACATTTGCTTACATATATATATATATTTATTAAAGACATTTTTTTATGTTTAACGTTGTTATTTTATAGATACAAGTATTTAAGCAAATGCTCTGTTTATGATAAACAGTATTAAATAACATTTACCGGCCTGAATGTCCGAGAAATTTTCATAGAAAATATTCGTTCTTTGACAGGATTCGAACCTGCATCCTATCCTATCTGGCCTGACGATTGCATATAGCATGAAACAGGCTGTCGCCTCTAAGTGTTGACTTCTATGTTCACTTTTATATATATATATATATATATATATATATATATATATATATATATATACATGAATTATTCACACAAAACTAATGCAAAGGTTAATGGTTTAAATGGCGAGACATCCATCATCGCAAACAATTCAAATAGTACACAAAAACCTCCAGATCCGTTATGAATGAATTGATTTTTGTTTATATAAATTTCTGCCGTATTAGTTGTTATTTTACTACAAGCTTTCGTCTGTTCCTACAGACATCTTCAGGTATATAATAGATGTTGTTCTTGTTTTTTTTCTCTTAGTAATAAGAGGACATCGAAAATATATGTGTTATTGTATCCGAAATGCTATTGAAAATGAGTTATTGGTTTTTGAACGCGCCAAAGCAACGCTGAGTTTGATTTAAAATTTTTTAAAGTGTTTGCGTTTATACCAAATATGGTGATGAACAAATTTTTACTGGTAAATTTTACTGTCAAAGTGGCAGGAACTATATTGTTCAATAATTACAGTAATGTCGCACTTATTATCTAAAAGTCGCACATGGATCAGTTATTTAAATTACAATAAACGTGCAATCAATTTACAAATACATGAATTATTCCCACAAAACTAATGCAAAGGTTAATGGTTTAAATGGCGAGACATCCATCATCGCAAACAATTCAAATAGTACACAAAAACCTCCAGATCCGTTATGAATGAATTGATACTTGATTGACGAGAAAAAACTTTTGGCACGACACAGTTACCCAAGTTTCCTTGCAGTAGATGCAGCTATTGATTAGATGTAGTCCTGTTCAAAAAAATCTAGGCCAAGAAAGCGCTGTGTTTTGCTATCCAGGAGTCTACCATTAACCATACTGATAGTGGTTAGGAAAGTTTCTCTGTGGTGATTAAATGAGGGCATAATTTTATCATTGATGCATGTTTCATTAAATAATATAGACAAGTTTTATCTATTTATTTTAAGTAAATACCTTTCATATTGTCTGATAAGCTTAATAACGTCATTGAAAGACGAAAGAAAATCGCCATATTTATACATCTTTTTTAATCCTATCTAAGATTTCGGCTTACATAAGCCATCATCAAAGATGACAATAATATCACAATATATTAAACAATACACGGACATGGCGATAATGATAGCCTGTTTTTTGTTTGCATAGAAACATTCCAAATAACGACAAATCGTGCATACGAGACGCTGGAAGCGAAAATCGCACTGCGGCTCATGACGTCACAGATAATCACGCGAGAGTGAAAACGAGAAGTGTTAAGTATTAGAAGCCGTTGGTATAAACCAATGGCTTATGTTATCAATTATAGGCATTTGAGTATATTTAATGAAATATGCATCAATACACACACACACACACACATATATATATATATATATATATATATATATATATGTAATTATTTATTTAAAAATATGATTCCAACTCGCGACATAAGAGGTCTCATGTTTCAAAACAAGAGCCGAAAACTTCAATATAATTATTAGAATTAAATTGAATTAAAGTAAGTCCTATTCCATCTTCAAGCGAATTTTTTTTTTTTTTTGAATAACTTATTTCTGAAATTTACGTGTTTTAATAGTATATTCATAATTGAAATCAAAATCAAACTTCCCTATCAAAATATTTTTGGCATGCGAAGGAAATAAATAGGACACCTAAAGTAAAATGGAAAATTATAAATAGGACTAGAACTTGTAAAGCTTGGGATGACGCATGCCCTTTGTGCCTCCATGAGAAATTGCACATTATTAAGTTTCTAAATAATAAAAATCTATTAAACAATAGACATGAGTTAACGGTTTTTTGCCGACATCATCAAATTTATGCACTGAATAACTAGCTGAAAACAAGCATACAATTTAATAACTTTTATAATCCATAGCCCAAATAAATAGTTTAAATACCCTACAAAAAAAGATAACCCTTTATGAAGTCGTCTAAAAACAAATGTTACGGCAGTTTTTATATACACAAATCCCTTTCATAAAGAAATAAAATAAATAAATCTCCATAGACACGTAAACCAGACTAGGCGAAAACATCTTCCGTTTCAAATTTAGACACCCCCACCTTACCCTGACTTGACATCTATGAAAGTAACTTTATACTGATACGTATTATTAACACCCAACACGCCCCTACCTAGTTTAAACAATCCGCCCTGGCTGTTACCATGGAAATTTTGATTTCAATTATGAATATGCTATTAAAACACGTAAATTTCAGAATTAAGTTATTCCAAAAAAAAATTTCGCTTGAAGATGGAACAGAGCTTAATTTAATTCAATTTAATTCAAATAATCATATTGAAGTTTTCGGCTCTTGTTTTGAAACATGAGAACTCTTATGTAGCGTGTTGGAATCATATTTTAAATAAATAATTATATTTATGCTCTACTTTTTTGTATCGAGCACTATTTTTAAAAATAATAACAAAAAATACTAAGGAACTTTGGATTATTTACCTAACCAGTTCTTTCCTATTTTCTATATTTTCACACACACACACACACACACACACACACACACACACACACACATATATATATATATATATATATATATATATATATATATATATATATATATATATTTCTGTAGGGTTTCATCTCCATATGTGACAATTTCCTTAGAGTAAATTGAATAGCATTTTTAAGGTGATGCCTTTCTATTTTCTGTCAGTTTACTTATATATTATTTGAAAGATAACACTGCGAGATAAGTAAAAATCAATTTCTCTTTCTATCCGTCACTCTGTACTTATTTTCGTCTTTTCATCTTTCTACTTATGTTCCGTTCATTTTTTTTATATCTTTATTAATATTTTTATGCATATTACTTTTCAAATATAGAAAAAAAAAATACATATTTGTTTCATATCGGTCATCTAGGTATCAAAATATTTTTTTTCTTTATCTTCGGCTTCTTTCGTTCTGAACATTATTTTCAATCTTGTCTCTCCTTCGATAGTGAATATTTAGCGCGTTTCATTTGAAACTGATAAGCTGAAGCTTTCATATCTATAAACAACCGGGCAACTGACAAACATCATCTGTCTGAATTGATAGCTTCATTATTCCCTAACCAGAAAAGTGATTTCAGCAAGAAACCATCACGGTCAGTTAACATTTGTATTTTTATAGAAAATTTCAGCCAATAGAAATCATGAAAGCCATTCAAGTTAAAGGTTTATTTGTTGTGTGAATTTCTGGGACGTGGAATTTTCATTATTTACATTATTTACTCTCAACTTTGTTGTTATTATCTCAACATCTTCGCTCTCCGGGATGGGGGAATACATTTTTACATTATTTGCAATGATACTAATGTCGATATCTTTCTTGTTACTATAACATCTTCGCTCTCCGGCATGGAAGTATTTTTTTTTTTTTTTTACATTATTTGCAATCAGACTAATATCGCTTTCTTTGTTGTTGCTCTAACATCATGGCTCTCCAGGATGGAGGTATTCTGTTTTTACATTAATTACAGTCAGACTAATTTCTCTTTCTTTGTTGTTGCTCTAACATCATGGCTTCCAAGTTGGAGGTATCCTTTTTACATTATTTGCAATCATCAATGTCGCTTTCTTTCTGGTTGCTATAATATCTTGGCTCTCAAGTTGGAGGTATCCTTTTTACATTATTTGCAATCAGACTAATGTCGCTTTCTTTTTCTGGTTGCTATAACATCTTGGCTCTCCAAGTTGGAGGTATCCTTTTTACATTATTTGCAATCGGACTAATGTCGCTTTTTTCTGGTTGCTATAACATCTTGGCTCTCCAAGTTGAGGTATCCTTTTTACATTATTTGGGACTAATGTCGCTTTCTTTCTGGTTGCTATAACATCTGGCTCTCCAAGTTGGAGGTATCCTTTTACATTATTTGCAATCGGACTAATGTCGCTTTCTTTCTGGTTGCTATAACATCTTTGGCTTCCAAGTTGAGGTATCCTTTTTACATTATTTGCAATCAGACTAATGTCGCTTTCTTTCTGGTTGCTATAACATCTTGGCTCTCCAAGTTGGAGGTATCCTTTTTTACATTATTTGCAATCGGACTAATGTCGCTTTCTTTCTGGTTGCTATAACATCTTGGCTCTCCAAGTTGGAGGTATCCTTTTTTACATTATTTGCAATCAGACTAATGTCGCTTTCTTTCTGGTTGCTATAACATCTTGGCTCTCAAAGTTGGAGGTATCCTTTTTTACATTATTTGCAATCAGACTAATATCGCTTTCTTTCTGGTTGCTATAACATCTTGGTTTCCAAGTTGGAGGTATCCTTTTTACATTATTTGCAATCAGTCTAATGTCGCTTTCTTTCTGGTTGCTATAACATCTTGGCTCTCCAAGTTGAGGTATCTTGGCTTTTTTACATTATTTGCAATCGACTAATGTCGCTTTCTTTCTGGTTGCTATAACATCTTGGCTCTCCAAGTTGGAGGTATCCTTTTTTACATTATTTGCAATCAGACTAATGTCGCTTTCTTTCTGGTTGCTATAACATCTTGGCTCTCCAAGTTGGAGGTATCCATTTTACATTATTTGCAATCAGACTAATGTCGCTTTCTTTCTGGTTGCTATAACATCTTGGCTCTCCAAGTTGGAGGTATCCTTTTTTACATTATTTGCAATCGGACTAATGTCGCTTTCATTCTGGTTGCTATAACATCTTGGCTCTCAAAGTTGGAGGTATCCTTTTTTACATTATTTGCAATCGGACTAATGTCGCATTCTTTCTGGTTGCTACAACATCTTGGCTCTCCAAGTTGGAGGTATACTTTTTTACATTATTTGCAATCGGACTAATGTCGCTTTCTTTGTTGTTGCACTAACATCATGGCTCTCCAGGATGGAGGTATTCTGTTTTACATTAATTACAGTCAGACTAATGTCTCTTTCTTTGTTGTTACTCTAACATCATGGCTCTCCAAGTTGGAGGTATCCTTTTTTACATTATTTGCAATCAGACTAATGTCGCTTTCTTTCTGGTTGCTATAACATCATGGCTCTCCAGTATGGAGGTATTCTGTTTTACATTAATTACAGTCAGACTAATGTCTCTTTCTTTTGTTGTTGCTCTAACATCATGGACTTCCAAGTTGGAGGTATCCTTTTTACATTATTTGCAATCAGACTAATGTCGCTTTCTTTCTGGTTGCTATAACATCATGGCTCTCCAGGATGGAGGTATTCTGTTTTATATTAATTACAGTCAGACTAATGTCTCTTTCTTAGTTGTTGCTCTAACATCATGGCTCTCCATGTTGGAGGTATCCTTTTTTACATTATTTGCAATCAGACTGATGTCGCTTTCTTTCTGGTTGCTATAACATCTTGGCTCTCCAAGTTGGAGGTATCCTTTTTTACATTATTTGCAATCAGACTAATGTCGCTTTCTTTCTGGTTGCTATAACATCTTGGCTCTCCAAGTTGGAGGTATCCTTTTTTACATTATTTGCAATCAGACTAATATCGCTTTCTTTCTGGTTGCTATAACATCTTGGCTCTCCAAGTTGGAGGTATCCTTTTTTACATTATTTGCAATCAGACTAATATCGATTTCTTTGTTGTTGCACTAACATCATGGCTCTCAAAATGGAGGTATTCTGTTTTACATTAATTACAGTCAGACTAATGTCTTTTCTTTGTTGTTGCTCTAACATCATGGCTCTCCAAGTTGGAGGTATCTTTTCACATTATTTGCAATCGGACTAATGTCGCTTTTTTCTGGTTGCTATAACATCATGGCTCTCCAGTATGGAGGTATTCTGTTTTTACATTAATTACAGTCAGACTAATGTCTCTTTCTTTGTTGTTGCTCTAACATCATGGCTCTCCAAGTTAGGTATCCTTTTTTTACATTATTTGCAATCAGACTAATGTCGCTTTCTTCCTGGTTGCTATAACATCATGGCTCTCCAGGATGGAGGTATTCTGTTTTACATTAATTACAGTCAGACTAATGTCTCTTTCTTAGTTCTTGCTCTAACATCATGGCTCTCCATGTTGGAGGTATTCTTTTTTACATTATTTGCAATCAGACTAATGTCGCTTTCTTTCTGGTTGCTATAACATCTTGGCTCTCCAACTTGAGGTATCCTTTTTTACATTATTTGCAATCAGACTAATGTCGCTTTCTTTCTGGTTGCTATAACATCTTGGCTCTCAAGTTGGAGGTATCCTTTTTACATTATTTGCAATCGACTAATGTCGCTTTCTTTCTGGTTGCTATAACATCTTGGCTCTCACCCTTTTTTGCTATATTATTTGCAATCGGACTAATGTCGCTTTCTTTCTGGTTGCTATAACATCTTGGCTCTCCAAGTTGGAGGTATCCTTTTTACATTATTTGCAATCGGACTAATGTGGCTTTCTTTCTGGTTGCTATAACAACTTGGCTTCAAGTTGGAGGTATCCTTTTTACATTATTTGCAATCAGACTAATATCGCTTTCTTTGTTGTTGTACTAACATCATGGCTCTCCAGGATGGAGGTATTCTGTTTTACATTAATTACAGTCAGACTAATGTCTCTTTCTTTGTTGTTGCTCTAACATCATGGCTCTCCAAGTTGGAGGTATCCTTTTTACATTATTTGCAATCGGACTAATGTCGCTTTCTTTTCTGGTTGCTATAACATCATGGTTTCAAGTTGAGGTATCCTTTTTTACATTATTTGCAATCAGACTAATGTCGCTTTCTTTCTGGTTGCTATAACATCATGGCTCTCCAGGATGGAGGTATTCTGTTTTACATTAATTACAGTCAGACTAATGTCTCTTTCTTTGTTGTTGTTCTAACATCATGGTTCTCCAGGATGGAGGTATCCTTTTTACATTATTTGCAATCAGACTAATGTCGCTTTTTTCTGGTTGCTATAACATGGGGCATTTTTTTACATTATTTGCAATCAGACTAATATCGCTCACTAACATCATGGAGGATGGAGGTATTCTGTTTTACATTAATTACAGTCAGACTAATGTCTCTTTCTTTGTTGTTGCTCTAACATCATGGCTCTCCAAGTTGGAGGTATCCTTTTTTACATTATTTGCAATCAGACTAATGTCGCTTTCTTTCTGGTTGCTATAACATCATGGCTCTCAGTATGGAGGTATTCTGTTTTATTAATTACAGTCAGACAAATGTCTCTTTCTTTTTGTTGTTGCTCTAACATCATGGCTTCCAAGTTGGAGGTATCCTTTTTACATTATTTGCAATCAGACTAATGTCGCTTTCTTTCTGGTTGCTATAACATCATGGCTCTCCAGGATGGAGGTATCCTTTTTTACATTATTTGCAATCAGACTAATGTCGCTTTCTTTCTGGTTGCTATAACATCTTGGCTCTCCAAGTTGGAGGTATCCTTTTTTACATTATTTGCAATCAGACAAATGTCGCTTTCTTTCTGGTTGCTATAATATCTTGGCTTCCAAGTTGAGGTATCCCTTTTACGTTATTTGCAATCAGACTAATGTCGCTTTTTTCTGGTTGCTATAACATCTTTGGCTCTCCAAGTTGGAGGTATCCTATTTTACATTATTTGCAATCAGACTAATGTCGCTTTCTTTCTGGTTGCTATAACATCTTGGCTCTCAAGTTGGAGGTATCCTTTTTACATTATTTGCAATCGGACTAATGTCGCTTTCTTTCTGGTTGCTATAACATCTTGGCTCTCCAAGTTGGAGGTATCCTTTTTTACATTATTTGCAATCAGACTAATATTGCTTTCTTTCTGGTTGATATAACATCTTTGTTCTCCAAGTTGGAGGTATTCTTTTTTATTATTTGCAATCAGTCTTATATCGCTTTTGTTGTTGCACTAACATCATGGCTCTCCAGGATGGATGTATTCTGTTTTACAGTAATTACAGTCAGACTAATGTCTCTTTCTTTTGTTGTTGCTCTAACATCATGGCTCTCCAAGTTGGAGGTATCCTTTTTACATTATTTGCAATCAGACTAATGTCGCTTTTTTTTTAGTTGCTATAACATCTTGGCTTCCAAGTTGGAGGTATTCTTTTTACATTATTTTGCAATCAGACTAATGTCTTTCTTTCTGGTTGCTATAACATCTTGGCTCTCCAAGTTGGAGGTATCATTTTTACATTATTTGCAATCGGACTAATGTCGCTTTCTTTCTGGTTGCTATAACATCTTGGCTCTCCAAGTTGGAGGTATCCTTTTTACATTTTTGCAATCGGGCTAATGTCGCTTTTTTCGGTTGCTATAACATCTTGGCTTCAAGTTGGAGGTATCATTTTTACATTATTTGCAATCAGACTAATATCGCTTTCTTTCAGTTGTTTAACATCATGGCTCTCAGGATGGAGGTATTCTATTTTACATTAATTACACTCAGACTAATGTCTCTTTCTTTGTTGTTGCTCTAACATCATGGTTCTCCAGGATGGAGGTATCCTTTTTTACATCATTTGCAATCAGACTAATGTCGCTTTCTTTCTGGTTGGTATAACATCATGGCTCTCCATGATCGAGGTATTCTGTTTTACATTAATTACATTCAGACTAATGTCTCTTTCTTTGTTGTTGCTCTAACATCATGGTTCTCCAGGATGGAGGTATCCTTTTACATTATTTGCAATCAGACTAATGTCGCTTTCTTTCTGGTTGCTATTCTTGGCTTCCCAAGTTGGAGGTATCCTTTTTACATTATTTGCAATCAGACTAATGTCGGTTTGTTTCTGGTTGCTATAACATCTTGGCTCTCCAAGTTGGAGGTATCCATTTTACGTTATTTGCAATCAGACTAATGTCGCTTTCTTTCTGGTTGCTATAACATCTTGGCTCTCCAAGTTGGAGGTATCCTTTTTTACATTATTTGCAATCAGACTAATATCGCTTTCTTTGTTGTTGCTCTAACATCATGGCTCTCCAGGATGGAGGTATTCTATTTTACATTAATTACAGTCAGACTAATGTCTCTTTCTTTGTTGTTGCTCTAACATCATGGTTCTCCCGGATGGAGGTATCCTTTTTTACATTATTTGCAATCAGACTAATGTCGCTTTCTTTCTGGTTGCTATAACAACTTGGCTCTCCAAGTTGGAGGTATCCTTTTTTACATTATTTGCAATCAGACTAATGTCGCTTTCTTTCTGGTTGCTATAACATCATGGCTCTCCAGGATCGAGGTATTCTGTTTTACATTAATTACAGTCAGACTAATGTCTGTTTCTTTGTTGTTGCTCTAACATCATGGTTCTCCAGGATGGAGGTATCCTTTTACATTATTTGCAATCAGACTAATGTCGCTTTCTTTCTGGTTGCTATAACATCTTGGCTTCCAAGTTGGAGGTATCCTTTTTACATTATTTGCAATCAGACTAATGTCGCTTTCTTTCTGCTTGCTATAACATCTTGGCTCTCCAAGTTGGAGGTATCCTTTTTTACGTTATTTGCAATCAGACTAATGTCGCTTTTTTCTGGTTGCTATAACATCTTTCTCCAAGTTTCCTTTTTTACATTATTTGCAATCAGACTAATGTCGCTTTTTTTCTGTTGATATAACATCTTGGCTCTCAAGTTGGAGGTATCCTTTTACATTATTTGCAATCGGACTAATGTCGCTTTTTTTCTGGTTGCTATAACATCTTGGCTCTCCAAGTTGGAGGTATCCTTTTTACATTATTTGCAATCGGACTAATGTCGCTTTCTTTCTGGTTGCTATAACATCTTGGCTCTCCAAGTTGGAGGTATCCTTTTAACATTATTTGCAATCAGACTAATGTCGCTTTCTTTCTGGTTGCTCTAACATCATGGCTCTCCAAGTTGGAGGTATCCTTTTTTATATTATTTGCAATCAGACTAATGTCGCTTTCTTTCTGGTTGCTATAACATCATGGCTCTCCAGGATGGAGGTATTCTGTTTTACATTAATTACAGTCAGACTAATGTCTCTTTCTTTGTTGTTGCTCTAACATCATGGCTCTCTTTCTAGTTGGAGGTATCCTTTTTACATTATTTGCAATCAGACTAATGTCGCTTTTTTCTTGTTGCTATAACATCATGGCTCTCCAGGGTGGAGGTATCCTTTTTTACATTATTTGCAATCAGACTAATGTCGCTTTCTTTCTGGTTGCTATAACATCTTGGCTCTCCAAGTTGGAGGTATCCTTTTTTACATTATTTGCAATCAGACTAATGTCGCTTTCTTTCTGGTTGCTATAACATCTTGGCTCTCCTAGTTGAGGTATCCTTTTTACATTATTTGCAATCAGACTAATGTCGCTTTCTTTCTGGTTGCTATAACATCTTGGCTCTCCAAGTTGGAGGTATCCTTTTTTACATTATTTGCAATCGGACTAATGTCGCTTTCTTTCTGGTTGCTATAACATCTTGGCTCTCCAAGTTGGAGGTATCCTTTTTTACATTATTTGCAATTGGACTGATGTCGCTTTCTTTCTGGTTGCTATAACATCTTGGCTCTCCAAGTTGGAGGTATCCTTTTTTACATTATTTGCAATCAGACTAATATCGCTTTCTTTGTTGTTGCACTAACATCATGGCTCTCCAGGATGGAGGTATTCTGTTTTACATTAATTACAGTCAGACTAATGTCTCTTTCTTTGTTGTTGCTCTAACATCATGGCTCTCCAAGTTGGAGGTATCCTTTTTTACATTATTTGCAATCAGACTAATGTCGCTTTCTTTCTGGTTGCTCTAACATCATGGCTCACCAGGATGGAGGTATTCTGTTTTACATTAATTACAGTCAGACTAATGTCTCTTTCTTTGTTGTTGCTCTAACATCATGGTTCTCCAGGATGGAGGTATCCTTTTTTACATTATTTGCAATCAGACTAATGTCGCTTTCTTTCTGGTTGCTATAACATCTTGGCTCTCCAAGTTGGAGGTATCCTTTTTTACATTATTTGCAATCAGACTAATGTCGCTTTCTTTCTGGTTGCTATGACATCATGGCTCTCCAGGATGGAGGTATTCTGTTTTACATTAATTACAGTCAGACTAATGTCTCTTTCTTTGTTGTTGCTCTAACATCATGGCTCTCCAAGTTGGAGGTATCCTTTTTTACATTATTTGCAATCAGACTAATGTCGCTTTCTTTCTGGTTGCTATAACATCATGGCTCTCCAGGATGGAGGTATCCTTTTTTACATTATTTGCAATCAGACTAATGTCGCTTTCTTTCTGGTTGCTATAACATCTTGGCTCTCCAAGTTGGAGGTATCCTTTTTTACATTATTTGCAATCAGACTAATGTCGCTTTCTTTCTGGTTGCTATAACATCTTGGCTCTCCAAGTTGGAGGTATCCTTTTTTACATTATTTGCAATCAGACTAATGTCGCTTTCTTTCTGGTTGCTATAACATCTTTGGCTCTCACTAAGTTGGAGGTATCCTTTTTACATTATTTGCAATCGACTAATGTCGCTTTCTTTCTGGTTGCTATAACATCTTGGCTCTCCAAGTTGGAATCCTTTCGCTTTCATTATTTGTTGGAGGTATCCTTTTTTTATTGGACTGACTAATGTCGTTGTTGCTTTCTTTTCTGGTTGATAACATCTTTTCTTTGGCTCTCCATGGTTCCTCCAGTTGGAGGTATCCTTTTTTACATTATTTGCAATCAGACTAATGTCGCTTTTCTTTTGTTGTTGCTCTAACATCATGGCTCTCCAGGATGGAGGGTATTCTTTTTACATTAATTACAGTCAGACTAATGTCTTTTTTGTTTCTGTGTTGTTGCTGGAGGTATCCTAATTATTTGCATCATAATGGCTTTTTTTTCTGGTTGCAAGTTGGGAGGTATCCTTTTTTACATTATTTGCAATCAGACTAATGTCGCTTTCTTTCTGGTTGCTATAACATCATGGCTCTCCAGGATGGAGGTATTCTGTTTTACATTAATTACAATCAGACTAATGTCTTTTTCTTTGTTGTTGCTCTAACATCATGGTTCTCCAGGATGGAGGTATCCTTTTTTACATTATTTGCAATCAGACTAATGTCGCTTTTTTTCTGGTTGCTATAACATCTTGGCTCTCCAAGTTGGAGGTATCCTTTTTTACATTATTTGCAATCAGACTAATGTCGCTTTCTTTCTGGTTGCTATGACATCATGGCTCTCCAGGATGGAGGTATTCTGTTTTATATTAATTACAGTCAGACTAATGTCTCTTTCTTTGTTGTTGCTCTAACATCATGGTTCTCCAGGATGGAGTATCCTTTTTTACATTATTTGCAATCAGACTAATGTCGCTTTCTTTCTGGTTGCTATAACATCTTTCTTTTCTAGGCTATAACATCTTGGCTCTCAAGTTGGAGGTATCCTTTTTTACATTATTTGCAATCAGACTAATGTCGCTTTCTTTCTGGTTCCTATAACATCTTGGCTCTCCAATTTGAGGTATCCTTTTTACGTTATTTGCAATCAGACTAATGTCGCTTTCTTTCTGGTTGCTATAACATCTTGGCTCTCCAGGATGGAGTTATCCTTTTTTACATTATTTGCAATCAGACTAATGTCGCTTTCTTTCTTGTTGCTATAACATCATGGCTCTCCAAGTTGGAGGTATCCTTTTTTACATTATTTGCAATCAGACTAATGTCGCTTTCTTTCTGGTTGCTATAACATCTTGGCTCTCCAAGTTGGAGGTATCCTTTTTTACATTATTTGCAATCAGACTAATATTGCTTTCTTTCTGGTTGATATAACATCTTGGTTCTCCAAGTTGGAGGTATCCTTTTTATCCTTTTTGCATTATTTGCAATCGGACTGATGACGCTTTCTTTCTGGTTGCTATAACATCTTGGCTCTCCAAGTTGGAGGTATCCTTTTTTACATTATTTGCAATCAGACTAATATCGCTTTCTTTGTTGTTGCACTAACATCATGGCTCTCCAGGATGGAGGTATTCTGTTTTACATTAATTACAGTCAGACTAATGTCTCTTTCTTTGTTGTTGCTCTAACATCATGGCTCTCCAAGTTGGAGGTATCCTTTTTTACATTATTTGCAATCAGACTGATGTCCGCAGTTTGTCTTTCTTTCTGGTTGCTATAACATCTTTGGAGGTATCTCATTATTTGCAATCAGACTAATGTCGGTTGCTATAACATCATGGTATCCTTTTACATTATTTGCAATCAGACTAATGTCGCTTTCTTTCTGGTTGCTATAACATCTTTGCTCTCCAAGTTGGAGGTATCCTTTTTACATTATTTGCAATCAGACTAATGTCGCTTTCTTTCTGGTTGTCTTTGCTCTCCAATTTGGAGGTATCCTTTTTACATTATTTGCAATCAGACTAATGTCGCTTTCTTTCTGGTTGCTATAACATCTTGGCTCTCCAAGTTGGAGGTATCCTTTTTTTACATTATTTGCAATCAGACTAATGTCGCTTTCTTTCTGGTTGCTATAACATCTTGGCTCTCAAGTTGGAGGTATCCTTTTTACATTATTTGCAATCGGACTAATGTCGCTTTCTTTCTGGTTGCTATAACATCTTGGCTCTCAAGTTGGAGGTATCCTTTTTACATTATTTTGCAATCAGACTAATATCGCTTTCTTTCTGGTTGCTATAACATCTTTGGTTCTCCAAGTTGGAGGTATCCTTTTTTATTTGCATTATTTGCAATCAGGCTAATATATCCTTTTTTACTTTGTTGTTGCACTAACATCATGGCTCTCCAGGATGGAGGTATTCTGTTTTACATTAATTACAGTCAGACTAATGTCTCTTTCTTTGTTGTTGTTGCTCTAACATCATGGCTCTCCAAGTTGGAGGTATCCTTTTTACATTATTTGCAATCAGACTAATGTCGCTTTCTTTCTGGTTGCTATAACATCATGGGGATGGAGGTATTCTTTTTACATTAATTACAATCAGACTAATGTCTCTTTCTTTGTTAACATTGCTCTCCAGGATGGAGGTATTCTGTTTTCCAAGACTAAAGTTGTTGTTGAACATCATGTATCCTTTTACATTATTTGCAATCGGACTAATGTCGCTTTCTTTCTGGTTGCTATAACATCTTGGCTCTCCAAGTTGGAGGTATCCTTTTTTACATTATTTGCAATCGGACTAATGTCGCTTTCTTTCTGGTTGCTATAACATCTTGGCTCTCAAGTTGGAGGTATCCTTTTTTACATTATTTGCAATCAGACTAATATCGCTTTCTTTCTTGTTGCTATAACATCTTGGCTCTCATCAAGTTGGAGGTATCCTTTTGACATTATTTACAATCGGACTAATGTCGCTTTTCTTTCTTGTTGCTATAACATCATGGCTCTCCAACTTGGAGGTATCCTTTTTTACATTATTTGCAATCAGACTAATGTCGCTTTCTTTCTGGTTGCTATAACATCTTGGCTCTCCAAGTTGGAGGTATCCTTTTTTTTACATTATTTGCAATCAGACTAATGTCGCTTTCTTTTTGGTTGCTATAACATCTTGGCTCTCCAATTTGGAGGTATCCTTTTTTACATTATTTGCAATCAGACTAATGTCGCTTTCTTTCTGGTTGCTTTAACATCTTGGCTCTCCAAGGAGGTAGGAGCAATCAGACTATCCTTTTTTCTGGTTGCTTAACATCTTGCTCAAGTTGGAGGTATCCTTTTTTTATGTTGCAATCGCTAATGTCTTTCTGGTTGCTATAACATCTTGGCTCTCCAAGTTGGAGGTATCCTTTTTTTACATTATTTGCAATCAGACTAATGTCGCTTTCTTTGTTGTTGCACTAACATCATGGCTCTCCTAGTTGCAGGATGGAGGTATTCTAACATTAATTACAGTCAGACTAATGTCTCTTTCTTTGTTGTTGCTCTAACATCATGGCTCTCAAGTTGAGGTATCCTTTTTACATTATTTGCAATCAGACTAATGTCGCTTTCTTTCTGGTTGCTATAACATCTTGGCTCTCCAAGTTGGAGTTATCCTTTTTACATTTGGATTTGCAATCAGACTAATGTCGCTTTCTTTCTGGTTGCTATAACATCTTGGCTCTCCAAGTTGGAGGTATCCTTTTTACATTATTTGCAATCGGACTAATGTCGCTTTCTTTTGCTATAACATCTTGGTTGCTATAACATTTGCTTGGCTCTCATCTTGGTTGGAGGTATCCCTTTTTACATTATTTGCAATCAGACTAATGTCGCTTTCTTTCTTGTTGCACTAACATCATGGCTCTCAGGATGGAGGTATTCTGTTTTACATTAATTACAGTCAGACTAATGTCTCTTTCTTTGTTGTTGCTCTAACATCATGGCTCTCCAAGTTGGAGGTATCCTTTTTACATTATTTGCAATCAGACTAATGTCGCTTTTTTGTTTTGAACTAACATGCTATAACATCATGGCTCTCAAGTTGGAGTTATCCTTTTTACATTATTTGCAATCAGACTAATGTCGCTTTCTTTCTGGTTGCTGTAACATCTTGGGTCTCCAAGTTGGAGGTATCCTTTTTACATTATTTGCAATCGACTAATGTCGCTTTCTTTCTGGTTGCTATAACATCTTTGGCTCTCCAAGTTGGATGTATCCTTTTTACATTATTTGCAATCAGACTAATATTGCTTTCTTTCTGGTTGATATAACATCTTGGTTCTCTCAAGTTGAGGTATCCTTTTTTACATTATTTGCAATCAGACTAATATCGCTTTCTTTGTTGTTGCACTAACATCAGACTAATGGCTCTCCAGGATGGAGGTATTCTCTTTTGAGGTACATTAATTACAGTCAGACTAATGTCTCTTTCTTTCTTGTTGATCTAACATCATGGCTCTCCAAGTTGGAGGTATCCTTTTTTACATTATTTGCAATCAGACTAATGTCGCTTTCTTTCTGGTTGCTATAACATCATGGCTCTCCAGGATGGAGGTATTCTGTTTTACATTAATTACAGTCAGACTAATGTCTCTTTCTTTGTTGTTGCTCTAACATCATGGCTCTCCAAGTTGGAGGTATCCTTTTTTACATTATTTGCAATCGGACTAATGTCGCTTTCTTTCTGGTTGCTATAACATCTTGGCTCTCCAAGTTGGAGGTATCCTTTTTTACATTATTTGCAATCAGACTAATGTCGCTTTCTTTCTGGTTGCTATAACATCTTGGCTCTCCAAGTTGGAGGTATCCTTTTTTACATTATTTGCAATCAGACTAATATCGCTTTCTTTCTGGTTGATATAACATCTTGGCTCTCCAAGTTGGAGGTATCCTTTTTGACATTATTTGCAATCGGACTAATGTCGCTTTCTTTCTGGTTGCTATAACATCTTGGCTCTCCAACTTGGAGGTATCCTTTTTTACATTATTTGCAATCAGACTAATGTCGCTTTCTTTCTGGTTGCTATAACATCTTGGCTCTCCAAGTTGGAGGTATCCTTTTTTACATTATTTGCAATCAGACTAATGTCGCTTTCTTTCTGGTTGCTATAACATCTTGGCTCTCCAAGTTGGAGGTATCCTTTTTTACATTATTTGCAATCGGACTAATGTCTCTTTCTTTCTGGTTGCTATAACATCTTGGCTCTCCAAGTTGGAGGTATCCTTTTTTACATTATTTGCAATTGGACTGATGTCGCTATCTTTCTGGTTGCTATAACATCTTGGCTCTCCAAGTTGGAGGTATCCTTTTTGACATTATTTGCAATCAGACTAATATCGCTTTCTTTGTTGTTGAACTAACATCATGGCTCTCCAGGATGGAGGTATTCTGTTTTACATTAATTACAGTCAGACTAATGTCTCTTTCTTTGTTGTTGCTCTAACATCATGGTTCTCCAGGATGGAGGTATCCTTTTTTACATTATTTGCAATCAGACTAATGTCGCTTTCTTTCTGGTTGCTATAACATCTTGGCTCTCCAAGTTGGAGGTATCCTTTTTTACATTATTTGCAATCGGACTAATGTCGCTTTCTTTCTGGTTGCTATAACATCTTGGCTCTCAAGTTGGAGGTATCCTTTTTTACATTATTTGCAATCAGACTAATATCCTTTCTTTCTGGTTGATATAACATCTTGGCTCTCAAGTTGGGTATCCTTTTTGACATTATTTGCAATCAGACTAATGTCGCTTTCTTTCTGGTTGCTATAACATCTTGGCTCTCCAACTTGGAGGTATCCTTTTTACATTATTTGCAATCAGACTAATGTCGCTTTTCTTTCTGGTTGCTATAACATCTTGGCTCTCCAAGTTGGAGGTATCCTTTTTACATTATTTGCAATCAGACTAATGTCGCTTTCTTTCTGGTTGCTATAACATCTTGGCTCTTCAAGTTGGAGGTATCCTTTTTACATTATTTGCAATCGGACTAATGTCTCTTTCTTTCTGGTTGCTATAACATCTTGGCTCTCCAAGTTGGGGTATCCTTTTTTACATTATTTGCAATTGGACTGATGTCGCTTTCTTTCTGGTTGCTATAACATCTTGGCTCTCCAAGTTGGACGTATCCTTTTTGACGTTATTTGCAATCAGACTAATATCGCTTTCTTTGTTGTTGAACTATAACATCTTGGCTCTCCAGGATGGAGGTATTCTTTTTTACATTAATTACAGTCAGACTAATGTCTCTTTCTTTGTTGTTGCTCTCCAACATCATGGTTCTCCAGGATGCTATAACATCTTGGCTCTCCAGGTATCCTTTTACATTATTTGCAATCAGACTAATGTCGCTTTCTTTCTGGTTGCTATAACATCTTGGCTCTCCAAGTTGGAGGTATCCTTTTTATTATTTGCAATCAGACTAATGTCGCTTTCTTTCTGGTTGCTATAACATCTTAAGCTCTCCAAGTTGGAGGTATCCTTTTTTACATTATTTGCAATCAGACTAATATTGCTTTCTTTCTGGTTGATATAACATCTTGGTTCTCCAAGTTGGAGGTATCCTTTTTTACATTATTTGCAATCAGACTAATATCGCTTTCTTTTGTTGTTGCACTAACATCTTGGCTCTCCAGGATGGAGGTATTCTGTTTACATTAATTACAATCAGACTAATGTCTCTTTCTTTCTTGTTGCTATAACATCTTGGCTCTCCAAGTTGGAGGTATCCTTTTTACATTATTTGCAATCAGACTAATGTCGCTTTCTTTCTGGTTGCTATAACATCATGGCTCTCCAGGATGGAGGTATTCTTTTTTACATTATTTACAATCAGTCTAATGTCTCTTTCTTTGTTGTTGCTCTAACATCTTGGCTCTCCAAGTTGGAGTTATCCTTTTTTACATTATTTGCAATCGGACTAATGTCGCTTTCTTTCTGGTTGCTATAACATCTTGGCTCTCCAAGTTGGAGGTATCCTTTTTTACATTATTTGCAATCGGACTAATGTCGCTTTCTTTCTGGTTGCTAAACATCTTGGCTCTCCAAGTTGGAGGTATCCTTTTTACATTATTTGCAATCAGACTAATATCGCTTTCTTTCTGGTTGCTATAACATCTTGGCTCTCCAGGTTGGAGGTATCCTTTTTACATTATTTGCAATCGGACTAATGTCGCTTTCTTTCTGGTTGCTATAACATCTTGGCTCTCCAACTTGGAGGTATTTTTTTTTTTACATTATTTGCAATCAGACTAATGTCGCTTTCTTTCTGGTTGCTATAACATCTTGGCTCTCCAAGTTGGAGGTATCCTTTTTTTTTACATTATTTGCAATCAGACTAATGTCGCTTTTTTCTGGTTGCTATAACATCTTGGCTCTCCAAGTTGGAGGTATCCTTTTTTACATTATTTGCAATCAGACTAATATCGCTTTCTTTCTGGTTGCTATAACATCTTGGCTCTCCAAGTTGGAGGTATCCTTTTTTACATTATTTGCAATCGGACTAATGTCGCTTTCTTTCTGGTTGCTATAACATCTTGGCTCTCCAAGTTGGAGGTATCCTTTTTTACATTATTTGCAATTGGACTGATGTCGCTATCTTTCTGGTTGCTATAACATCTTGGCTCTCCAAGTTGGAGGTATCCTTTTTTACATTATTTGCAATCAGACTAATATCGCTTTCTTTGTTGTTGAACTAACATCATGGCTCTCCAGGATGGAGGTATTCTGTTTTACATTAACTACAGTCAGACTAATGTCTCTTTCTTTGTTGTTGCTCTAACATCATGGTTCTCCAGGATGGAGGTATCCTTTTTACATTATTTGCAATCAGACTAATGTCGCTTTTCTTTTCTGGTTGCTATAACATCTTGGCTCTCAAGTTGGAGGTATCCTTTTTTACATTATTTGCAATCAGACTAATGTCGCTTTCTTTCTGGTTGCTATAACATCTTAGCTCTCCAAGTTGGAGGTATCCTTTTTTACATTATTTGCAATCAGACTAATATTGCTTTCTTTCTGGTTGATATAACATCTTGGTTCTCCAAGTTGGAGGTATCCTTTTTTACATTATTTGCAATCAGACTAATATCGCTTTCTTTGTTGTTGCACTAACATCATGGCTCTCCAGGATGGAGGTATTCTTTTTACATTATTTACAGTCAGTCTAATGTCTCTTTCTTTGTTGTTGCTCTAACATCATGGCTCTCCAAGTTGGAGGTATCCTTTTTACATTATTTGCAATCAGACTAATGTCGCTTTCTTTTTAGTTGCTATAACATCTTGGCTCTCCAAGTTGGAGGTATCCTTTTTACATTATTTGCAATCAGACTAATGTCGCTTTCTTTCTGGTTGCTATAACATCTTGGCTCTCCAAGTTGGAGGTATCCTTTTACATTATTTGCAATCAGACTAATATCGCTTTCTTTCTGGTTGCTATAACATCTTGGCTCTCCAAGTTGGAGGTATCCTTTTTGACATTATTTGCAATCGGACTAATGTCGCTTTCTTTCTGGTTGCTATAACATCTTGGCTCTCCAAGTTGGAGGTATCCTTTTTTACATTATTTGCAATCAGACTAATGTCGCTTTCTTTCTGGTTGCTATAACATCTTGGTTCTCCAAGTTGGAGGTATCCTTTTTTACATTATTTGCAATCAGACTAATGTCGCTTTCTTTCTGGTTGCTATAACATCTTGGCTCTCCAAGTTGGAGGTATCCTTTTTTACATTATTTGCAATCAGACTAATGTCGCTTTCTTTCTGGTTGCTATAACATCTTGGCTCTCCAAGTTGGAGGTATCCTTTTTTACATTATTTGCAATCAGACTAATGTCGCTTTCTTTCTGGTTGCTATAACATCTTGGCTCTCCAAGTTGGAGGTATCCTTTTTTACATTATTTGCAATCAGACTAATGTCGCTTTCTTTCTGGTTGCTATAACATCTTGGCTCTCCAAGTTGGAGGTATCCTTTTTTACATTATTTGCAATCAGACTAATGTCGCTTTCTTTGTTGTTGCTCTAACATCATGGCTCTCCAGGATGGAGGTATTCTTTTTTTTATTATTTACAGTCAGACTAATATCCCCATTTTTGTAGTTCCTATCACAACATCTTCACTCTCCGGAATTATTTGCAGTCATACTAATATCACAATCTTTGTTGTTATTATCTCAACATCTCATGGCTGTTGACAATTTCCTATCCTTTGTAACTCTTATAAGTGTTTGTTATCCCACACACTGTTCTGCCATCATTTCACACAAACTTATTTGTTAGGGAACTCTGCTTTCTTCTGTCCTTCTAGCCTTTAATAAGTCCTATGAATATCAATTTCTCTAACTCTTTTTTTCCTCATTACATATCCTAGAAATTCCAATTATCTCTTTCTTATTCTAAGCATAAGTATCCTTTTTGTTTCCACTTTCCTTAAAATTTCCTTGTTTCTTACATGCCCTGTCCATGGTATTCTTAGCATCTACAAGATTCTATAAAACTCAAACATCAGCCTTTAGAACTTGAGTTATATTCTTAAATAGCCTTATTGGATTGAGACTTTCACATGGATGTCATGAATGGCACCCAACCTGTTCAGAAATGTCTCAACTGTCAACTGTATACAACAACATTCTTAGATCAATGATTTAAAATGTTTTTGAGTGAATGAAGCATGTAAGTTTTAGCAAGGATCATTCTTCTTTGAATTTCATGGACTGTTGCTGTATATTGCTGCAAGACTCAAATAAGGCGATAAACAATTATATAAAAAAAAAAAATATAAAATATCTTTATTGTTCCATTTGTGGCAAATGGATAGAGTGAAGGAGAATCACAGTGGTTAGGATTGCGAACACAGGAACTGATGAAGGCAAAAATTCTTGTCAGAGAGGATACAGTCTATAGCATGTTGAAACACCAGTTGTTGTATGATCACCCAAGTTAAGCAATGTCAAGTCTGGTTAGTATCTAGATGACCACTTGGGTATATCAAGTGCTGTAAGCTTGGATGTGTGGATGGTGTAATGGATCAGAATTGGAAATTGGAGAGTGGTGTTCCATTTCCACTTCCTGGTTATTTTCTTGGCAAGAGAAGATAATTCAGTAATTCAAAATTCTATGAAGTAGAAAAAAAAAGAAAAATATCTAAGGATATTATAATTTTGTATTCCAACTCTTTTTTGCTTGAATAAAAATTGTTTAAGATTTATTTTTTTAAATGGTAAAATTCACCCAATACAAGGCTCGAGAGCAGCTCAAGGGAGAGAGTTACTGTTAAAAATGATAATAATGAATGAAGTGTGTGAAATAAATGTAAAGGGAGGTGGTAGGAAATAAAGATCATGAAAATAGACAACAATTCACTATGGCTTGAAGACGTAAAGATGTAAACAATTTTAAGAAAGACAGGTAAATAAAATGTAGAAAGGCATTCATTAGTCAGAAATATTTAATGTTATTCCAGGTAAAAAATGAAATAGGTTCTGAAATTAAGATGAAAGAATAGTCATGACAATGTTGAGCCTCACTCAAAAGTTGAGGCAAATGAATTCAAAGGCTGTCATTGCTGAATTAGAAAAACAACGAGATGAAAGATAATTTCTTTACCTTTACGGAAAAACCTACAACTAAAATGGATAGCACATGTAATTCAAAGAGAAAATAATGACGTAAGATGTTGATGTGCCACACTATTTCAAACAGAAGGTTAGGAAGCCCTCTCTCATCACTAAAGGAAAGAGCAATAAGAGTGGACTTGAGAAGCTTATTTTCCTAAAAAAATTGTTTTAATACAAAGATTTTATAAATTTCAACTGACAGTAGAGCTGTCTGCTTGGTCATTGAATAGCGAATGTGTCTTATGAAGAATATCTAATCTTAACATGAAATTGTTCATTGCATTGTAACTATTGTGTACTATACCGGTGTCTTTTAGAGTTGAAAGGATAGTGCAATCGCTATACCAAGAGAGGTGTGACACCTCAAGGGTTCAAAGGATAAATCTATATCTATACCAAAAGAGGTGTGACACCTTAAGGGTTGAAAGGATAACTTGATAATTATACCAAGAGATGTGTCACCTTAAATGTTGAAAGGATAACTCGATAGTTATACCAAGAGAGGTGTGTGACACCTTAAGGATTGAAAGGATAACTCAATAGTTATACCAAGATAGGTGTGACATCTCAAGGGTTGAAAGGATAATTCGATAGCTATACCAAGCGATGAGGCAAGATTTATTAAATTCAGAGGTCGTGTTTTTGAAGAGGTAAAGATGTCACCAATTTTAAGAGAGACAGTTAAATAAAATGTAGAAAGTTATTCGTAGTATATAATAAGAAGAAAAGCATTTATTGATATCATTCATATTAAATTTATCATCTAAAGATTCAAATTTATTGATATATATATATATATATATATATATATATATTATATATATATATAAAATATATATATATATATATATATATATATATATATACAGAGAGAGAGAGAGAGATCATTCATTTATTAGATTTATCAAGGATTCATATATATTATATATATATATATATATATATATATATATATATATATATATATATATATATATATATATATAAAAACACTGTTTGAAATAGTGCACAGATATTACACTCTGGACGCCTTCAGAGACGACCGAGCAATAATCTTAGTCAGGGTGCACAGAATACTCTGATTCTAGAAATACTAATCCATTTGTAAATATTCCTGTTATTATTTTTTGAAGGTAAAAATTGGAAAATTTTCAAGTTAAAAACATTTTTTTTATTAATTTTTGAAGTTATTGCTTTTTATGAAATATTTTTGATTTATACAAAAAAAAAATCATTTCCATCTTCATAAGAGAGAAAAGCATTTATTGATATCATCCATATTAGATTCATCATCTAAGGATTTAAATTGTTGATATCAGGCCATCCCTGGTTAGACGATAATGTTGCTTGATATTATTTTCACTTTGTACAAATGAATGTTAACCAAACAAAATAAAACAAAACCAGTTTCTGATATAATTAAAAAGCATTAAAATTCTGAAAAGAAAATTAATAGTTTTCTTGTTTGTTCAAGTTCTGTTGAGTTCTCAAGCTTTCTGTAATAAAAATTTGTTTCCATTTCACTAATGAATGACACTTGTGTCTATTTGACAGGTGCTCTACATGAATCTTCCGACTCTTTACCTGTCAATTTCATCAATGTCGAACCTGATGATGATGAATCCACTCACAGTTATGGCTTCAATTGACCAAGGTAAAACGGATGATCATTTTAATTTCATTATTCTCCATATCGACACTGTTTTACAGTTATCTTTGTAAAGTCTCCAGTTTATCACAGAATTTATGAAATTAACCCCAATGTTCATTTTTGTGTGATTTGAAGATTCATACATGTGTAGTAGATTGCTGCTGGGCTCAAATAAGGCGACAAACACTTATATATAAAAAATATATAAATATCTTTTTTGTCTGAGTTGCAATGAATGAGTAGAGTGAGGTAGAATCAAACAGGTTAGGATTGTGCACACCGGAATTGATGGAGGCAAATCTTCGTTAAACCTCCAGCCAGTGTATGGCCAGACCAAGAATCGGACAGGTTAAATAACATTTTGACACCTATGCATTTGGCTACGCCTTCTTCCATTATGTCGCCTATGCAACTTTGTGTGGCCACGCCTCTTCTAGCCTGCACCCACATAAGCACGCATTTCCTTCTGTTCGCGACACCTGTGAGTCCTGTTTATTTTAGCCACACACTGAGGCAGCAGAAATAAAGCCAAAAGGTCTTTCCTCAACCGATACATGTCGGCTGAAAAAGTCTTTGAGTGAAACATCTCCATTTGATGGAGCCAAATAAGGAGACAGACAAACACTTATATATAAAAAAATTATAATAATTTTTATTGTTTGAGTTGCAGTGAATGGGTAGATTGTGGGAGAATCACAGAGGTTAGGATTGCGCACACAGGAATTGATAGAGACAAATATTCTTTAGACCATCAACCAACCTCTGGCCAGACTAAGAACCGGACAGGTTAAATAACATTTAGACACCTAGACAACTTCACTGTTTATTTAAATATTAAATAAAATATTTATTTCAATTTATTTATATATATAAAATGAAAATCATTTCTATTCTAAATGTAGCATATATTTTGAAAGTAAAACCCCGTAATTCTTGTATAATATATGAACTGCGCCAACATTGGGTTAAACAGATATTTTTATTAAAATTTAAATTATGTAACAGTCAGTCCCTACCCAGCACCTGAAGACTGCGTTGTGCATGAAACTCAGAGTCGTGCTACAGGTGAGGAATAATATGTATAGTTATTAATATAACAATGGGGGAAACAAATATTCGTACACATACAAATTTTTAATTTAATGTATTTTCAACTAATGAATAAACATATTTTTCATATAATGAATGTACACACATGCATAATAACGAAATATGCAGAGAAAACAGAAAAAAATGATTTAATAGGAATTAATTTCAATTTATCCATTTATCTAATAAATTAAAAATGTGTATATATACGAATATTTGTTTATTTCCACTGGATATAGAGATGCCGGCTTGAAACAATCGCATGTCTAGACACACTGATGAGTTGTGATACAGCGAAACAGTCTGTCGATGACTATATATATATATATATATATATATACGATTTGAAGGTATGCTATAAAAGGCTAATCTGCTTGTTGGGCAAACAGTGGAGTATCGTGTCAACACAAAAGAATCGATTACCGTCTATGACAGGGAAAACCCAAAGCTGAAGAGAGTCGAAGCATCGTAATACCAGAGCTCCCACTGTCTGCAAGATCTTCTTTAGCAGCTGCTTTTATTATTATTATTATTATTATTATTAGGGTCTTGCTTGCCATCGGTCATCTTACAATAGAATTCTCTCGTACAGCTTTCATCGGGAATATGGATTAAATCCTCAGGAATTAGGATTAATGACATCTAAGGTAAAGAAAATAAGATAAGAAATATATGCCACATTTGGAATTCCCTTAGTAAATCCATTCACTGTCTCCCAAATATGGGTTAATTAGTATGACTTGTATCAGTTGATCATTAAAAAAAATTATATTTTCTTGTTTTAAATAATCTGCTAAAGGTTGATAAGTCATAAAAATTCTATTTTGGCCTGCATTAGATCAATCAGCTGCGAGTGTTTATCATATGATTTGCTATCAAATTGACACTGCTTTAGCAAAGGTAACAGTACAAGTTTTTTGAAGGAGCTGTCAAAAGAAATGTCTAAGGCAGCGACGATTTTAAATTGTAGCATTTGCTTTATATTTTTTCTTTAACTCAAACTTCAGGTCCCAACAAAATCGTGTCGCGAAGAAGAAAGAGAGATAAAGAATATATATATATATATATATATATATATATATATATATATATATATATATATATATAGAGAGAGAGAGAGAGAGAGAGAGAGAGAAAGAAAGGAAGAGAGGAAGAGAGAGTGAGTGCACAATTTTTTTCCCTAACAAATTTAAGTCGAAGTATCAAAAAAAATTATTGTATGAAATTGTCTCTTTATTTTTTTATTCATTTATTTATTTCCGTTTTGTAATCCTTTCAGGAAAAAAAAAACTGATTTCAAATATGGCGCATCTCATTATCTCCGGTTTAAAGATGGAATTTTTGAACGAGCGATAACAACCCTTCTAGATGATATAGCAGTCGAAATGGAACCTAAGCCCATTCACAAAACCTTCAAACACATGCAAAAGCAGTTATCTAACAATGTTCTTCGCAGATATCTTGAATGATTATGTTTATTTTTTCTAGGTACGTGTCTATTTTATTTTTATTTCATTTCCTGGAATATCAGTTCCCTGAAGACGGTAAATTTCAGTCGTCGCTACAACAGAGGTCGTTATTTTTGGCGATATCTTATACATCAAACGAGATTCTACGAAATAATTTTGAGAAGACTGAAAAAAAAAATAGTAATTGACAAAGCTTGGTAATAAAAGGGGCGATAACTCAATGAATTCCAGTTTTTGGTAGAAATTTAACATCGATTAAAATGCGTATTGATGTTGTAGAACCAGGACAAGGGAGTTGATAAAAAGGTCGAAAATTGAGCACTGGCTGACTGTTTGCTTCCTTTTGCTGAACTGGGTCCATGACCACGTGACGAAGTATTTTTTTTTTTTTTTTTTTACAGCTGGAGCAGCTGTTTGTGCCTTTGTCATTGGTGCAAAAGAACGTCACGAATTCAAAATTTGCAGAATGGTAAAGGAAATTAAAGAAAAAAAACCGCACAATGAATCCACCGTTAGGTCTAAAAAAAAAAAGTTTATTTCGAAATAGAAAAAAAAGTAAATAAAAAAGAAAGAAAGAAAATAATGAATGAAAGAAAGAGAAAGAAAGAAAATAATGAATGAAAAAAGAAAAAGAAAGAAAGAAAATAATAAATAAAAGAAAAAGAAAGAAAGAAAATAATGAATGAAAAAAGAAATAAAGAAAGAAAATAATGAATAAAAGAAAAAGAAAGAAAGAAAATAATGACTGAAAAAAGAAATAAAGAAAGAAAATAATGAATAAAAGAAAAAGAAAGAAAGAAAGAAAGAAAGAAAGAGTGGGATATATTTAAAAGAACGAAGGAAAGAGAATTCAGAAAGAAGGAAAGAAGGAAAGAAAGAAAAATGAATGAAATAAATACGAAAGAAATAAAATAATGAATAAAAAGAAAAAATAATGAATGAATGAAAAAAATAATGAATTAAAAAAAAGAAAGAATATAATGAATGAAAGAATATAAAAAGAATGAAAATAATAAATAAAAGAAAAAGAAAGAAAGAAAATGATGAATGAAAGGAAAAAGAAAGAAACAAACAAACAAACAAAGAGGGGAATATATTTAAAAGAACGAAGGAAAGAGAATTCAGGTGACATAGGGGAATAAAACACAAAAGAAAGAAAAACTAAATGAATGAATGAATGAAGGAAGGAAGGAAGGAATGAATGAATGAAGGAAGGAAGGAAGGAAGGAATGAATGAATGAAGGAAGGAAGGAAGGAAGGAATGAAGGAAGGAAGGAAGGAAGGAATGAAGGAAGGAATGAATGAAGGAAGGAAGGAAGGAATGAATGAAGGAAGGAAGGAATGAAGGAAGGAAGGAATGAATGAATGAAGGAAGGAAGGAATGAATGAAGGAAGGAAGGAATGAAGGAAGGAAGGAAGGAAGGAAGGTATGAAGGAATGAAGGAAGGAAGGAAGGAAGGAATGAAGGAAGGAAGGAAGGAATGAAGGAAGGAAGGAAGGAATGAATGAAGGAATGAATGAAGGAAGGAAGGAATGAAGGAAGGAAGGAAGGAATGAATGAAGGAAGGAAGGAATGAAGGAAGGAAGGAATGAAGGAAGGAAGGAAGGAATGAATGAAGGAAGGAAGGAAGGTATGAAGGAAGGAAGGAATGAAGGATAGAAGGAATGAAGGAAGGAAGGAAGGAAGGAAGGTATGAAGGAAGGAAGGAATGAAGGAATGAAGGAAGGAAGGAAGAAAGGAAGGAAGGAAGGAAGGAAAAGAGAAAACGTAAATATAAATCAAAGTATAGAGAAAAACATGAAGTTTTAATTGAAAAAGAATAAGAAGTTTATATATATATATATATATATATATATATATATATATGAAGAAATATAGCCTTAAGGTGTGCTATATTTATGGGATAAAGTGCTCAATATCAGAGATAGAGCGTGTAAATATAAAAGTGAACATAGAAGTCAACACTTAGAGGCGACATGCTGTTCATGCTAGATGCAATCGTCAGGCCTGACGATTGCATCTAACATGAAACAGACTGTCGCCTTAGTGTTGACTTCTATGTTCACTTATATATATATATATATATATATATATATATATATATATATATATATATATATCGGGTGTAACGGCAAAATTGTTTAAATCATGGAACATCATCTGAAAAGAGAAAACATTAAAATTGTTTTGTGGCAGCCCCGCTATCTTCGCTAATGAGCAATGGTGTGAGGAAAAAATCATTCAGGGCTTCGGTAATGATACCAAAATTCATACTCTGGCTTCCATCTTCTATGACAGTCAAAAGGGCAGAAAAAAAAGACTTGAAACAAGTGAGTCACCTGATTACTCCAAGACAGAAAGTTACAAGGTGAGAAAGGGCGAAGATCATCTTGAATAAGTTGGGAAATCATCCTGGAATTATATATACATATATATTTGAACTTCAATCCTTAATGAGTCTCCAATACTTGGCTATGATTAATGAATTAATTAACATGAAATTTTCGTTTGTAATCGATTTCATCACGATTTTTCTGTTAAGTTTTGAGAGTAATTATTATTGATCAATGTAGTGTTCAATAGTTTTATGAAAACATCGGAAAATTTCAGTAAGATATCTTGATTCATTTCTAGGATATAACGTTTAAGAGCTTAATCCAACAATTAGACAATTTTGCTGTTACACCCGGTATATATATATATATATATATATATAGAGAGAGAGAGAGAGAGTTAAACTTAGAGAGCCAGACAAACTTACCAAGGTTTCACCTAAGTGGATCATCAGGGAAGGCTGGCTTCTTTGACGATCCGCTTAGGTGAAAACTTGGTAGGTTTGTGTGGCTCTCTAGGTTTAACTAAGTCTGCTCTACTTACCGTATTGAGCACTTTATTTAGTTATTTTGCTTACTCGTATCCGGTTTTTTTCTTTGGACTTGAATGTGACGTACATGTTCTTGGTTCTTTCTTTTTTATAACTTTTTTTCCCCTTTTGTAATGGTTTGATTATTTGCTAATCAAGACACCGAAGCTTTTCCGAACGAGTATAATTTCTTATACTTATAAGATTATTACTACTAATATATATATTTATTAAAGACATTTTTATGTTTAACGTTGTTATTTATAGATACAAGTATTTAAGCAAATGCTCTGTTTATGATAAACAGTATTAAATAACATTTACCGGCCTGAATGTCCGAGAAATTTTCATAGAAAATATTCGTTCTTTGACAGGATTCGAACCTGCATCCTACACGGAACCGTCATATACGCTGACGTGCCTTGACCGCTCGGCCACAAAGAACCTTACGGTAGACAAGGTCGAATTTACTGTTTATAAACTTCAATCTTCCATGAATCTCGTACATTCATAACTGCTCTGGCGTATCGAATGTAAACAAATGACGTCATATGTTAAGAAATGGATAAGGTCCGACAATTTATTTATTAAACAACGTTAAACATAAAAATGTCTTTAATAAATAAATTGTCGGACATTGTCCATTTCTTAATATATATATATATATATATATATATATATATATATATATATATATATATATATATATTAGAAGTATAGATTTGAAGTAGTCTTTAGAAGGAACCGAAACCCAATCCTAAACAGGAAACAAGGGATAAACCTCTACTCCTATACAAAAAACCTATCTACTTCTACTGAATAATATTTCAGAGTTTAGTTGTAGACATTGGAAGTATAGAGTTGAAATAGACTTTAGAAGGAACCGGAAACCCAATAACATTAATCTAAAAAGGCAAATTTAATTTTCTGTTTAATTCCTAGTTTCAGCAAAATATTACAGCAGAAATTCTTAAAATGGTTTTTAATATTTCATATTCCATTCTAATGATCACCATATATTGGTAATTTGTACGCATGAATATTAGATTCTTCTTCTGTTGAAGCTGATTTTAGAAGAAACTGGAAAACCAATCCTAAACAGGAAACGAAGGATAAATATCTACTCCTGTTCAAAAGACCAGGGAGAAGTGTGAATCTGTCATTTGAAATATCTGTATAAGATATTCGTTGCTCTTGGTCTTGCTCCGGATTTTTCGGTATTTGTTTTCATGAGCTGTTTTCTAAAGCTTAATGGGTTTACAGATTTCAGTGTAGAGTCGATATTTAGTAGCAGAGTCCAACGTTATATTTGGAAAAAAAGGAGTGCCTAAGTGTTAAAAAGATTTCTTCCATAGGCTCCCAAATTTATAAACTGCACGATGTTTCCTTACAGACTTTCATTTGATTTCTCGACAGACTCATGCGTAAAGATTCGTTCACTTTATTGACTTTCTATTCTGCTACCGTGTCGATTATTGGAAGTACGCTCGAAAGGTTCACCTTTCCTTTTGAGCATTTCGAATTTTCATACAGAAATTACATTAGGGAGTACATTTTTTTTGCGTTTTTCAAACCTTCTATATTTACATAAAGTACAAGATGTTATTTGTTTGGTGCGCATGCGCCTTTCCGTTATTACCACAATCGTTATTATTACAGAAACAAAATTTGATTATTTTTAATCATAAGGTTTTGCCAAAAAGGAAAGGTTCTGCATTAGATATTTTATCTATTTCCTGTCCGATTACAAGACACTTGTTCTTTCCTTTTAAAAGAAACAAAAAAAAAACGCTTCACCCCAAGTTGGGAATTCCACTAATACACAGGAGGATACAGAGAATGAAAGGGGGAGAGAAAAAAAAACTGATAATAGTGATGACTGAGTAAAGGACAAATGATGAACGGGATTCAATAAAATAGAAGATGGCGATTGGCGTTGCATTGAAATGTTAGTAAGATTGTAGTTATCAGGGAAGCAAGAAATCGGAAAGGTGTTCCACAGAGGTGAAGTGCGAGAAAAGAAACTGTTGGAGTAGAAATGGCGGTTGCATTTATCTATTTCAACAGTAAAAGGGTGGGACCTAGATGCCAATCTAGTAGCACCCTTAAATTCGTGTAGCCTGGGAATGAGGGAAAAAAATCTCGTTAGACGAGATGCCATGAAAATATTTGTAGAAAAGACAGAGGGAAGCCATGTCAGATCAGTGAGAAAATGACAGAAGCAGCAGACCAGATATGGCTTCAGTATTCAATGCGCGGAGAAATGATAAAAATATTTTTTTTGAAGTTTAAGTAAATCTACGGGATATTTAATATATCCCACCTTAATTCCCCAAGATAAAATATGTATATGTTAACAGCATCAATGAACTAAAGTCCTAATCCATTACAGCAATGTGTCGTGTTGCAGGTGTATATTATTATTATTATTATTATAGATAGATAGATAGATAGATAGATAGATAGATAGATAGATAGATAGATAGATAGATAATGAACAGTTTTAGATAGATAGATATTATTATTATTATAGATAGATAGATAGATAGATAGATAGATAGATAGATTTGAACTGATTGAGATAGATAGATAGATAGATAGATAGATAGATAGATAGATAGATAGATAGATAGATAGATTTGAACTGATTGAGATAGATAGATAGATAGATAGATAGATAGATAGATAGATAGATTTGAACTGATTGAGATAGATAGATAGATAGATAGATAGATAGATAGATAGATAGATAGATAGATAGAGAGAGATAGAGAGAGATTTGAACAGACTGAGATAGATAGATAGATAGATAGATAGATAGATAGATAGATAGATAGATAGATAGATTTTGAATAGACTGAGATAGAGATATAGATAGATGAGAGAGAGAGAGAGAGAGAGATAGAGAGATTTGAACAGACTGAGATAGATAGATAGATAGATAGATAGATAGATAGATAGATAGATAGATAGATAACGAGAGAGAGAGAGAGAGAGATTTGAACAGACTGAGATAGATAAAGAGAGAGAGGGGGAGATTTGAACAGACTGAGCTAGCTAACTAGCTAGCTAGCTAGCTAGCTAGCTAGATAGATATGAACAGACTGACATAGATAGATAGATAGATAGATAGATAGATAGATAGATAGATAGATATGAACAGACTGACATAGATAGATAGATAGATAGATAACGAGAGGGAGTGAAATTTGAACAGATTGAGATAGATAGATAGATAGAGAGAGAGAGAGAGAGAGAGAGAGATTTGAACAGACTGAGATAGATAAAGAGAGAGAGGGGGAGATTTGAACAGACTGAGCTAGCTAACTAGCTAGCTAGCTAGCTAGATAGATAGATAGATAGATAGATATGAACAGACTGACATAGATAGATAGATAGATAGATAGATAGATATGAATAGAATAAGATTGACATAATTTCTTAAAATGCACTTTAAAACCTGCTTTCTCTCTAATGATTATGTATATAACGAGTAGGAATTCATTGCAGGTTTTTTTCAAGTCAGTTGCCAAGTTTACTTCGCCAGTCTTAGATTTGATAACACAAGAGTCAATAGTAGAATAATAACTTTAAACAGGTGTCGTCTTTTACAAAATAATACCTATATTTTTTTTAATTTTATCAATATTTTTCTACCTCGCATTTATTTCAAAATACGTAACATCAGCCAACCAGCATTCATCTATTTATGAGTGGGAGCGAACGAGAGGGAGAAAGAGAGAGAGAGAGAGAGAGAGGAAGAAAAGACACAGAACGAGAGAGAGAGAGAGAGAGAATAGCACGCTAACAAACGATCGTTGGGTTATAAATATACGGAACCCGATGTATCTAGAATGACAGCTATTCTGAGAGTGTATGAATAAAAGGTTTGAATAAAAACAGCCGGTAACCTTGCAGGGGAAGCATGGAAACACCTTCACTCGTGTTTGAGTCCACTTCAAACGATCACCGACTGAGATTGTTCCTGTGTAGCTATGTCTCCCAAATCGCCTAGTCTGCCTTACCATTTTTAACAACTCTCTCAATACCCGGATATGATAACTTTCACTGATCTCGCTAAAAAAAGAACCACAACACGCTAACCTCCATGCTCCCAACTGATTAATGGCAATCAGTTGACATTTGGTATCTCAATGGGATATTATATTGTAGTGCATCTTAATCCACCAAAAAAAAACAACAAAAAAAAAAACACTTTCATATTACAATTTTGCATCAATTAAGATCAGAAGCTCTAAGTGCCATGATAAATTATTATTATTATATTATTTTTATTTCCTTTGATTACTGGTGTGTACTCATTTCTTTCCGGGTCCTGACCAGAGATCTAAGGTCAGAAATGACATCATGATATTTTCCACCGAGCAATTTTGAAAAAGAAATAATCGCACATATTTTACATAGATAAATCCCTTCAAAATGTGTGGGCTGTACTCGTGAGAACAATTTTTTTGTAATTCTTTAAGGCATGGACTTCCAGGAATCCCTTCAGTTAGTCTACTGGAATCTTTTCCAACCAATCATAGGGATCCAACTACAAGAGGGATTGTTGATGTTCCCAGTTGCCACATTTGTGAGATTTCGATTTCAAGGTCCTTGTATTTTGGCAGCTTTTTGAATATTTTCAAAGATAAATTACAATTACAATCTGCAGGGATTGCCCTGTCTATACTTGTGCTTTGGAACATGACGTCTGGGCGATTAACTTTGTAAAATACTTACAGGTCCTATCTCTCTAAAGGGGTCTGGGTGATGGTCACACCAGTTACTCGCAGTTTCCTTACCGTAAATGATGAAGATATTCCATTGCAAATACGGGCCTACTATATCATGCTGGCCTTTAAATTCCGTGTGTATCAATACCGCGCAAACTGATACAAGATGGTCAATTGTTTCTGGATCTGCATTTCGGGTAAGCAAAAATTTCAACTTCTTATTATTTCTTCTGCACAGTGGACATAGTCAAATAATTATGTTCAGAAAACTAACAAGCATAGTTGTCAGGGATTAAAGCCGTACTCAGGAAATCATCAGGATATTATTATTATTATTATTATTTCTGGCGTGTACACATTTCTTTCCGGGTCCCGCCCAGGGACCTAAGGTTAGAAATGGCATCATGACACTTTCCGCTGACAAAAAAAAATTACATAGATAAAGACCTTCGTAAAGTGTGGGCTGTACTTGTCAGAACAATTTTTTGCATCTCCTTGAGGCATGGACTTCCAGGAATCCCTTCAATTAGTCTACTGCAATCTTTTCCAACCAGTCCTAGAGCTCCAACTACAACAGGGATTGTTGATGTTCCCATATGCCACATTTTCGAGATTTCTATTTCAAGGTCCTTGTACTTTGACAACTTTTTGAATATCTTCAAAGATACATTGCAGTCAGCAGAGACTGCCATATCAATAAGGAGGCACTTTTTTGTTTGTGGTCTTTAATAACAATATCTGGGCGGTTGGCTTTGATTGTTCTGTCAGTGTGTATTGTGTAGTCCCATAGAATTGTAACAGGTCCTATCTCCGTAACCGGGTCTGGGTGGTGTTCATACCAGTTTCTTTCAGTTTTCTTCCCGTAGAAGTTGCAGATTTTCCAGTGCAGATATGGGCCCACTCTGTCATGCCGGGTTTTATACTCAGTGGGTGCCAATATCGTGCAACTTGATACAAGATGATCAATCCTTTTGATACAAGATGATCAATCCTTTTGATACAAGATGATCAATCGTTTTTATACAAGATGATCAATTTTATTATTATTATTATTATTATTATATTTCCTTTGATTTCTGGTGGATACTCATTTCTTTCAGGGTTCCGACCAGGGACCTAAGGTCAGAAATGTCATCATAACATTTTCAACTAAGCAGTTTTGTAAGAAAAAAAAAGAATAAAGTCACACATAGTTTACATGGGTAAAGCTCTTCATTAGGTGTGGGCAATGTTTGTGAGAATTTTTTTTTATTTCTTTAAAGCATGGGTTAGCAGGAAAGCCCTCAATGAGTCTATTGGAATCTTTTTCAGGGGCTCCAACTACAACTGGAATTGTTGATGATATCATGTGCCATATTGTTTTTTAAATTTCGATTTCAAAGTCCTTGCATTTTGATAATTTTTGAAGATCTTCAAACTTACATTGAAGTCTGCAGGGACTGTCATGTCAATAATAAGGAATTATTATTATTATTATTATTATTATTAATAACCTGGCTTCCGTATATTATACGAGAAGCCTTCCCGATAATCTTATATTAATATAATCTGCTTAAAAGTAATTTAAACGAGGCGAATTGGGCGTATAGCAAATTTACGTCCGTTTACACGTGTCTGCTGCTGCGTTTATAAGACTTCAAAAATATCAAATAGAAACATTTAAAATTTTGAATGACGTTTCTAGGGATTCTAATGGTGTTTTTGCCTGATTTTTAGCCAAAAAGGAAACAAAGAAAGTAACACTAAGGCTTAGTATTAACCGGTGTAACAGTAAAATTGTCCAGATCCTTTAACAGCATAATTGTCCATCCCACAAAATGTTTAATATCTAAAAACGCACTTAACTAATTGAGTTTCTTTTTCCCCAGCTTTTCAGATAAGACGTTTTACACTATCTGTCGTAAGAATCACTAAAACAAACACCTTGACTTATTCAGGAAAGCGAACAGGTTAAAATCGTTTTGTGTCTTTTACTGTCCTCCCAACTTAGCATTGGTGAGAGGAAAATATCATTCAGGTTTCCATCTTCAAAGTCCATTCAAGAATTATCAAGAGAACGATGAATACGTTTAAAAAAAGAGGAAACAGTAGAGAGAAAAATAGGATCAGGCGGTCACAACAAGAAGAGGGATCATCATTCCAACTTATAGCTTAAGCGATCAATTAGAAAAGATCCAACTCAATCCATAAGACAATTGGCACGTGAGAGAGAAGGTTCAGCTATGACAGCCCAAAACAACATTGAAAAAAGTCTTGCAAAATAATCGTACATGGAACCTGTGAGGCAACTTGTTATTCCAGGACAGAAAATTAGAAGGTTAGAGAGGGCGAAGATCATCTTGAATAACCTGAAAAATGTTCTTGGAATAATATATATATATATATATATATATATATATATATATATATATATATTTGAACTTTATTTCAATCTTTCACGTGTTTCCGATCTTTAGCTATGATTAATATGATTAATTAATGATGAACATGTCATTTTCGTTTATGATCGAATTCATCACGATTGTTCTGTTAAGCTTGGAGAGCAATTATACATTCTTATTGCTCAAAATAGAGTCCAATAGCCTTATCAAAACTTCGGAGAATTCCAGTAAGAAATCTTGAATCATTTCTAATTTACAACGGTTCAAATTTTAATCTAACTATTGGACACCTTTGCTGTTACACGATTCGGGCAATTTTACTGTTACACCCGGGATTTATATATACATAGAGATAGGTAGAGAGATAGAAAGAGAGAAAGAGAAAGAGAGAGAGAGAGAGAGACAAAGTTACCCTTGATAATTGAGAACATGTTTAGCGTGCAATAAATTGAAGATTACCTTAATTGAAGGTGTATCGTGATCATTAACACAGGAAGCTCTCAACAACGATATTTTGAAAATAACCCTTTTTTTAATGATTCTAGATGTTGTGCGTGTGGTGGGATCACCATAGTAATATTCGTTTAGAGTTTTTAAAACGCAGTGAAAATAATAAACGCACATTTATAAGTCCAGCAGGTGCAACATGTCCATAACAGTTTTGTCGAAATTACCATGTCAATCGGAAAAAATGTTCTTTATCTCCATGGCAACACAAGGCCATAACCTGTGGAATTTTACTGAGAAAGTATTGAGGCGCTGCCTGATAATTGGCAACAAGTAATCGATGTAGATATATAAAGCACAGTGTACGTGTGTCCGTCCGTTTATCGATGACGGCGAATCATAAAGAACCTGAAGTAACAGGTACTAACTACTGTAGTTACAGGCGATTAAAAATTAAATAAATAACGTAAAAGTTAAATTTAAATATCAGAGTGAAACGTTTAAAAGAAACAATTCTTTATTAAAGGTTTAAATTTAATTTCGCTTTTCGTCTCAATTGCAATTGATATCGTCTAATTAAACCGTAATTAAAATTTAAGCAAGAAACGGTACGTCGCTTATATATATATATTTCTTCCTTTTTCTAGCACACGTACCATAATGTATTAGAAATATTACACAGTTTTGGTACCCTAATGTATTTTAAATGTACCTTTATGTAAAAGGATCATAAAAAATGTAGATCTAAAAAGAAAAGAAAAATTACACGCAAAATAAATGTAAACAAATTACGGAGAACGGTTGTGTATACGAAGAAAGATTATGCTGAATAAATCTGTCGAATAAAGATAAAATAATTTTATTATTTCTAAATTCTTATAACTTTTACGCACATAAGAAACTGGTGGTAAAAGGCCAAAAGGCCAAAAGTGCTCCAGATGAGCTAGCCTTAAGTCCGCTGGAAGGGAGTCTTGTA
>CAHIKZ030000436.1:347500-377500 GCA_903632075.3 Acanthosepion pharaonis | reverse complement strand
GAAGAACCTAGTTCCAATTCCAGTTGAGTTTATAATATTTGCATTTGCGCAAATATCCTTGGAAAAAGTATAGATCCACCTTTCTCCTCCAGCTATGGGTTAATTAGTAAGACTTATATAATTATACCATTACTATATCTAAAAAAATGAAATAAAATTGTATTCAAAATATTGATATTTCTGTATTGAAATAATCCATAAGGATTGATACGCCGTTAAACAAATAGAACCAACAGTCAATTCAATGTTTCCTCTGCAAGAAACAAAAGCAATTATGCTGTTTCATTTTGCATTTTCAATTTACATTAGTCTATTCCCTTCATCGTATATTTCCCAACGAAGGTTGAATATCTCTCTTGAGGTTTCGTTCCTTCTGTCAGTGACACTGGGGAGGATATTTACAATCCAATGTTTTAAATCTACTATGGGAAGATTTCAATGTTTATGGCGTATCTTTTCTAAAGTCGATTAAAATCAACGCGCGGAATCGGTAAATATCTTTGGAACATAAAGAGTATGAGGGAATCAGGTGGCATCAATTTTCTTGCAAAAATTTAGTTTATACAACGGAATTGCAAATTGGATTCGTCAACCGATCAGAGCGATTAGAATATATCCGACGACAAAAGACAAGAATTGGTCACATTGTTATCTCAGTTAGATAGATAGATAGATAGATAGATAGATAGATAGATAGATAGATAGATAGATAGATAGATAGATGTGAACAGAGATAGATAGATGGATATGAACAGACTGACATAGATAGTTAGATAGATATGAACAGACTGAGATAGATAGATAGATAGATAGATAGATAGATAGATAGATAGATAGATAGATAGATAGATAGATAGGAACAGGCTGAGATAGATAGATGGATATGAACAGACAGAGATGGATAGATGGATATGAACAGACAGAGATGGAGAGGAACAGACTGAGATAGATAGATGGATAGGAACAGACTGAGATAGATAGATGGATAGATAGATAGATAGATAGATAGGAACAGGCTGAGATAGATAGATGGATAGGAACAGACTGAGATAGATAGATAGATAGATAGATAGATAACGAGAGGGAAAGAGATTTGAACAGACTGAGATAGATAGATAGATAGATAGATAGATAGATATGAATAGAATAAGATTGACATGATTACGTATATAACGAGTAGGAATTCATTGCAGGTCTTTTCCAAGTCAGTTGCCAAGTTTACTTCGCCAGTCTTGGATTTGCTAACACAAGAGTCAATAGTTGAATAATAACTTTAAACAGGTGTCGTCTTTTACAAAATAATACCTATTTTTTTTTAAATTTTACCAATATTTTTCTTCCTCGCATTTATTTCAAAATACGTAACAGCAGCCAACCAGCATGCATTTATTTATTTATTTACCATCAAGTCATGTGACACATACAGCCTCTTCAGCTTTCAAATAGTTGTTATGTTGTGTTATGTATATTATATTTATTTAATAATTTTTTTATGATGTTTTACAAATGTTTATTATTTTTCAAACACAAAATATTTAGATTATGATATTCAAGTGTTTGTTTATATACGCGGATTAATAAATGAATGTGATAGTGAAAACAAATTCTCCGTGTCGTATTAAAAATGTCTTAAAATACAGAAACGGCTCAATACGCCTTGTGTAATTTTAATGAGATTTAAATATTTTTTAATAACAACATTAATAAAACTCCTGCCGTAAGGAAACTGCAAGAAACTGGTATGAACATCTGCCAGATCCAATTCCAGATCTAGGACCTGTAACAATTTTATGGGACATTATAATACACACCGACAGAACAATCAAAGCTAATGGCCCAGACATCGCGGCCAAAGACCTCCAAGAACAGAATTCGCTTTCTTATTGACATGGCAGTTCCTACAGACTAGAATGTATCTTTGAAGATCTTTAGAAAAAAACTATCAAAATACAAGGATGCTGAAATGGAAATCTCAAAAAAGTGGCACATGAGGACATCAATAATTCCATTTGTAGTTGGAGCCCTCGGATTAATAGGAAAAGATTCCAATAGACTCACTGAAGGGATTCCTGTTAGCCCATGCCTTAAAGAAATACAAACGATTGTATTCACAAGTACAGACCACACACTAAGAAGAGTTTTATTTAGGCAAAATGTGGGTGGTCTTATGTCTTCTTTTCTTTCTTTTTCTTTTTTTTTTATTGTTAAATGATCTCTATGAAATGTCATGAAGCCATTTCTGAACTTAGGGCTCTAGTTGAGAAACGTTTATACAACAGAAATCCAAGGAAATAATAATAATAATAATAATAATAATAATAATAATAATAAATTGTACTCACAATTACTGCCCACACTTTAAGAAGAGCTTTATCTATGTAAAATAAGTGGGATTTTTTTTTTCAAAAGTCAAACATGTCATGACGCCATTTTTAGCCTTAGGTCTCTCGTCTCTGGTCGGGACCCAGAAATGTGTATACACCAGAAACCAAAGGAAATAAAACAACAAGAAACAACTACAACAACAACAACAACAATAATAATAATAATAATAATATATCCTGTATACTAAGAAAAGTGCTATGAATTAAATGACAATTCTCCTAAAGGATTAATAATAATAATAATAATAATGATAATAATAATAATAGAATAATAATAGAACAATTATAGAATAATATTAATAATAGAATAATAATAATACGAAGAATAGAATAATAATAATGATAGCATAATAAAAATTATAATAGAATATTAATAAAAAAGAAGAAAAAGGAATAATAATATTAATAACATAATAATAATAATAATAATCATAATAATAATAATAATCATAATAATAATAATAGTGATAATAACAGAAAGAAGAAGACAGAAGGAAAATCCAAAGAAAGATTGAAATGAAAAAAAAATGAATAATAATGTGGTTAATAAATGAAGAATTTTGTCGAAGAAGAAAGACGAGCGAATAAAACGGCAAATATAAATAAATAAAAAGTGAAAAACGAACGAAAGAAGTTATTTCGTAAGTACGACGCCATTTTAAGCTTCCAGAGGGAGTTGATAAAATTTCAGCTTCATAAAATGAGACGATAAAAACATTTCACACGGTCTAAATATATCAAATGAAGGGGAAAAGCCTTACTTTTTTATGTCCGCTTTTATTGCCCGCTTAAGAAAAAAAAGAAATGAAATATCCTTTGACTGGCAGAGGTTCTTAAACAATATAAAAACGATATTAATCATTTACTGCCAAATTACATTTAGGCGAGTATACCTACAATAGTAAGAAGTAAAATCCAAATGGCCGCCAAATATCTAATTGCCAGAGCGTGCCTACTGAGTGAATTCAAAATACAAAACAAAAGTAGTCGAGGCTTCTCGCAGAAAATATACAGTAAATCTATGAGTGCCTTATCAGTAGGCCTAAGATATTAATAAACATCACATTGGAGTCATTAATAGAGTGAAATGACATCAAGGTTTCAGCAGCAGCAGTAGGAAAAGTGAACAACAGTAAAGTCTGTTGTCAGCAGGAGCCGTGTCAGCAGCAGCTGTGTCAGCAGCAGCTGTGTCAGCAGCAGCTGTGTCAGCAGCAGGCAGGCAAAAAGAATATTAGGTTTAAGGCTCTTGGTTTAGGGTTGTCACTAGGACTGGCAGTACACACACACGCACACAGAAAGAGAGAGAGAGAGAGAGAGAGAGAGAGAGAGAGAGAGAGAGTCGAAACAGGGAAAGCAATAACCGAACAATAACAATTAAGTTTCGATATCCCAAGAGACCGACAACGGAACGAGAAAAACCTACCATCATAGATTAAATAAAGTTCGAAAATATACTTTGAAATTCCCTGTACCTGGATCGTCATATAGCTGAAGAAGGCCGGAGAGCAAAACTTTGCGATAATAACAACAAAGATTGCGACAACAGCTAAACAATGTAAAACAATGAGGCTTTCTGTTGGAAACGAGTCATTCAAATGGCTGCCGATAAAAAATTGTTAATGACAAATTAAGGATTTTTTTAGTAAATCCTTTTGGCTTCAAATGTTTCACATGCATGTGTTTATTGATAACGTTATACGCCGGCAAATATGGGATATATTAGAGACGTGGTTGCTTTAGGACAGCTGGGGTCGGTGTGTAACAGAATGCTTGTTCCACTCTGAAACTGTAATCCGCCATTTGTCAAGTTTATCACGTAACATCAGTGTTATTCAGTGAGCTGTACTTTCACACACGACAAATAGCAATGACTGCTGCAAATTCGCTGACTGAACACCTATCCTGTAAAAGTATATTACATGCAAAACGTTTGGGACCACTCTGCATTTCTTTAAAAAAAAAAAAAAACACCTTAAAATGAGATATTTTTGTATTTTTTAAAAATAAAAGATAAAATTTCATGTGTTCGTTTCGTTTCGTTTCGTATTCGCAGATTACATCGGTGTTATATAGCTCTCCCAGTCCCCGACCCAGGCTGACTATTGGCTAATACCTGCCAAGTATCGTTCATATGCAAATAGGCAGCGCCACCTACTCTAAGTAGAAGGTCTTCTCGCAACAGCCATTGTGGAAGGGGAGGTAACTCCTATTGCTTATAGCACCACGTACAACAAATTCGGTGTCTTTTATCGAGCTGACCCGATTTTACATTTCAAAATATATTTGCTTTTATTTATTTTTCAGTTTTTCTCCAGGCCCCTCTTACTACCAAAAATTTTAAATTTGGATTCGTCTTTCCACAATACATTTTGCTAAATTATGAATATTTTGTATGAGAAACATTATATTTTGTTTTCTCTCAGTAGATTTTTTAAGACGACTAAAAATGCTGGAGATTTGATTTAGGTCAAAGGAAACATAAGTAAAAACGATATAGTTCGATTTTTCAAAGACATGCTATACTATTTATGTTTCAGCATAATTGGTAAAATAAAAATCATTTTTCAACAAGACAACAATGCAAAACACTCTTGTAAATTATGTCAAAATTGCCTCGAGTCAAAAATAAGGAACAACATTTTGGAAATTATGTCTTGGCCGCCTTAATCTCCTGAACACTCTTCCATGGAATTAGTTTGGGATCAACTGGATAGAAGAATTCGAAGAGAATAAACAAAGGGCTTTATTTTATTTATTTATTTTTTTTTTTTTGCAGCAAGTTTCATCACGTCATCCCACAATATAGCAATTCTTAGACGCTCTTAAAAAAGAACAGGACTTGCAAGAAATTCATATTGTAAAACTAAGAGCAGGTTGTCAAAATATCAAGATCGCTAAGAAATACCGCGACGTAAATAGAAAACTTAAAAAATTAATTGCATCCTTCAACGAGTAATTGACAATTTGCGTGTAGTATTATATAATTTAAGGTTATAGATTATAATTAATATAGTGTAAAGATATTATAGAGTGGGGAATATAGAAATTAGAATTAGTTATCCTTTCGACATTTGAAGGGGTAGAGAGGAATGAATATTATGGAAATATAGTAGCTAATTAAGTTAAGTCTATATTATAGAAATTTGAATTTGTTCTTATGTCGACATTTTAACACTAATTCATTCCACTGATTTTATACTTGGCTTTGATTATTGTATTTTATAATTCTAATTTTTTCTTAAACATAAGTCACACTTATCTCTAAGACTATTAGGAGTACATTCTGAACCTATAATCTTCCAATCTTTCTACTTCAATACCCCATTTTTATTTATTTTTTTTTTAAATAGGTGTCGGGTGTTTTAGTTTAAGTTTAGAAAATGAGTGCTTATGTGTATAAAATGTCTGTTTCCATTCCCCCGCGGAAATTACAATGTAAACATTATAATTTTTCATATGTTCTTTGTGGTATATATATATATATATATATATATATATATATATATGTGTGTGTGTGTGTGTGTGTGTGTGTGTGTGTGTGTGTGTGTGTGTGATGTTGTGTGTATGTTTTGTACGTTTAAATATATCAAATTGCTGATATATTTAAAACGTGATGTAACTTAAAACGAGATGTTTTGCGGTTTATCTTTTAAAAGCACGTAAAAATAAAAATAACAAAAACTCGTTTAATTATTTAGTTTAAAACCTCTCAAATATTTCTCTAGTGTTATTTAATATTTATCCTTAAGGTAAGGTGTCTGTAAATGTATCGATTAGTCATGTCTGTCGACAGTAACAGTGTCAAATCCTGGTTGAGGTAAACATGTTCGTTTTGTAGTGATAAAAGAGCCGAAAAGGTCTGTCAATTTTTTATCATACTTTTTCAATTTTCGGGTAAGGTTTTGTGAATTGTGCCCGAAGTTGTGGATAAACTGTCCGTCGTTCATATTTCGTTATTCTTTTGGAAAAATATAATAAAATTAAATGCTGCGTTATATATATATATATATATATATATATATATATATATATATATATATATATATATATGACCCTAGTTTGTGAGTTTTGAATCATCAGACGATCACAAATAGCCAGAAACCGATTCTATTTTTTACAAAAGTATGTTTCGGATGGAGCCTGGTAAGTATGTGTGTTTAAATGGCTTCTAATTGAGCTGTGGTCAATGTAATGTAATTTAAGGCGTCTGGATAGGCATGTAGTCGTGTGACCGATGTAATTATTTGTGATTTTGATTTGATCAGGAACACAGTTCTTTAAGGGGCATTTGAACTCATAGATAATGTTCGTTCGTTGTAATTTTGACTTTGCTGGTGTGTTGTTATTTTTGAGGATAACGTTAACTGTTTTAAATTTTTTGTAGTAGATAATAAATTTGCTTTTTTTTATTCGGGTCAATTGGGGTAGTATATTTCTCTATTATACTTCTAAGTGATTAGTGGTTGGTAAAACCCAATATAAAAATCTCGAAATTATAGAATAAATTCCCGGCTGGGTAAACTGACTACTACCAACCACTAATCCTTTAACCCTTTCTTTTTCTAACCCATCTCTCTCTCTCTCTCTTTTCCTATATATATATATATATATATATATATATTTATTAAAAAGACATTTTTATTTATGTTTAACGTTGTTATTTTATAGATAAATTATTTAAGCAAATGCTCTGTTTATGATAAACAGTATTAAATAACATTTACCGGCCTGAATGTCTTCCAATTTTCATAGAAAATATTATTCATAGACAGGATTCGAACCTGCATCCTATACGGAACCGTCATATACGCTGACGTATATATCGGCCACCATGAACCTTATGGTAGACAAGGTCGAATTTACTGTTATAAACTACAATCTTCCATGAATCTCGTACATTCATAACTGCTCTGGCGTATCGAATGTAAACAAATGACGTCATATGTTAAGAAATGGACGAGGTCCGACAATTTATTTATTAAAGACATTTTTATAAGAGCAAAGACATGGAAGATTGTAGTTTATAACAGTAAATTCGAATGCAGGTTCGTCCTGTCTATGAACTAATATTTTTCTATTTAATTCATAAAATTTAATAAATCATAAACAGAGCATTTGCTTAAATACTTGTATCTATAAAATAACAACGTTAAACATAAATAAAAAATGGTTTAATAAATAAATTGTCGGACCTCGTCCATTTCTTAACATATATATATATATATAATTAATTCATCGAGTTTAGGAACCTCAACAGAATGCAGAAAGCACTGGACGTCCGTTTCGTCCTAATATTTGGGACTCATCAGCAGTGCGCAATTTACATTGAGCAAGAGGTTGTCAAAATAAAATATCTATAAGAACACCGGATTATATATCTTGTATATTATTATATTTATATATATATATATATATATATATATATATATATATATATATATATATATATATATATATATATATAGAGAGAGAGAGAGAGAGAGAGAGAGAGTTGTATTTGAGCAGAATGGTAGCATATACGCAACAGACCAATGAAAGCTCTTTTATTTTAAAAATGCCTTGTTTAATATGTTTATGTTTATCTGGATTCCTGGTGAATTTCAATATAATTTATCTAATCTTATTTTTTCTTTGATAATGACTAATAGTAAGCTGAAGCACTATCCTTCGGTTTTTATTAGCGATTATCATATATAAAATGTATAGAAAGTGCTTTAATCGCTAGATCAGCCACAATTTTACGCCCAGTTTCTTATAACATGGCCGACCTTCTATTTTCACAGCGTGAATAGCAAAAGTGATGGCGACATAAAACAAAAAGAGAAAGGATCTCAATGAAATCGTTTAGATTAGAACCAGAAAAAAATACAAATCAAAAAAGTATTTAAAATTCTCAGCCTCCCTCTTTCGTTCGTGTGCATTTGTAGTTACGTCAACGTAAGCACAAACTTAGTCTGATGAAGTCTCAAAAACCGAAACGTGACCTGCGAAAACAGTTTCCAGATTGTTATATTTCTTTCCCCTAAAATTGTTCTTGCTATATAAAAAAAATTACATATCGTTATCCAATATATACGTTAAAATAGTTCATGGTTTTTTCATAAAACTCTAAGTATTACAATTATATACCCATTATTTTATTATATATGTTATGAATAATCAAGAGTGGTCTCTCCTTGCTTTGTTACTTTCCTCTTTCACAGAGCTATTTCTGTTTACTGGGACTATAAAAGGACATTATACGCGAACCTTGTAATCTCAGTTGAATAAACTTTCTTAAACCCTACACCCGCGTACATTACAATATATATAATGGTACAGGCAACATTGATTTAATCTCTTGATTTTTTTTAATTTTAATATTGCCATGTATTAATGCCCATTAGATAAAATAAGTATTGTATTTTAGGTTCAAAATTATATAAAAACAATTTTATCATACTAGAGGCCCCTTTAAGAGAGTTCCAAAATATATAAAAATGAATTTTAAAAAAATCAAAATTGAACCTGTTGTTAGAGATATACATATCTCTCAGATTATTTCATCGTAACTAAAATGTATATCCTTAACCGGAAGTATTAGGTCGTGTCTTAATATGACAGTTCCCCAAGATATGTATAAATATCACTTCTAACATCTGAACTATATTTTGAACTTTTCTGTTTTAGCTTTCACCTGTCTTTTGATGAGACAAAAGAGACACACCCATAAGATTTAAAAATCTGGTTCACCCTCGTACTTAAATCTTTAATAAGCAAACGCATTGTTTTCTGATTTCAAAAGTAAACCATTTTCATCAAAGTTACCAAACATTGCCTGATGACAGGATAAAAATTCATAAGTCCCGAAACATAGAAATTTCCGTGTCGAAATATAAAATATTTTTAAATAAAAATACCATTAAAAATATTAAGGTCCATGTTATATTGAGCACTTAAATATATATATATATATATATATATATATATATGTGTGTGTGTGTGTGTGTGTGTGTGTGTGTGTATATGTGTGTGTGTGTATATATATATATATATATATATATGCTACAGGAGTGCAAAATGTTGACCAACAGACTACTTGCCAAACGACGTGACAAAAGCGCGTGTCAATATATAAATAAAAAAAATAAATCAAGAAAAACCTTTGGACAAAAATATCACACTATGAAAGAAGAAAAGACCAAAGTCGAACACTTAATCAGTAAAACACAATTCTCAATGCGTAGGGTATTCCGACAAACGAAAAAATACTACGCAACGACAACCCATAACGAAGCACAAGTCGATTCGCTACTTAAGTTTCACGCGTTCACGATCTTCAAGCGAGCATTTATATATATATATATGAATAATTTAGACAAGCTTTGTCTACTTATTTTCATTTGTATCCTTTCATATTCACAGGCTTTTTAGTGTCATTATTAAAAGTGTGGAAATTACAGTGTTGATACATATTATTTATTCCGATTACTTTCGACATTATCACAATGTCATCTCCAGGATGTTATTTCTTTTCAAGACGAATATCGTTGTGTTCATCATTTTCAAAGACAAAATTGCTGTGTCGTCTCAAAGTTAAAATATTTACGAGTTAAGTGAAGAACTCTGATTTTAATGCGATTAATTTGAGTAACGCTTCAGGATACATAAGTTTTTTTTTTTATATAAATCAAATCATATATATATATATATATATATATATATATATATATATATATATATATATATATGATTTAGTTTCCGTTTATTTTTGCTTATGCTACCATCACTTTTCTAATTAAATAGCCCACAAGTATGATAAAACGTTGTAAGAGACTAAGCGTAAATATACTGTGGGTGTTCTGGTGATTAAAGCACTTTCTATACGTTTTCGTCTTAGTAAATTGCCTTCTTTTTTTATTAAAATAGTTTTTTGTAAATCAAAATTATGGTTGTTTTTTTAAAGATCTCGTTTGTGTTCATATAATCTTTTATTTAAATTTCTTCAAATTTCTAATATGTATTCCTAAAAAATTTCTGTTTCTTTTATTCATTCCTTCAAAAAAATCCACTTTCTCATACACTTGCTTAAAATTGTTTTTGATATGTAAAAATTTATATAGCGTTTTCCCATATATATATATATATATGTGTGTGTGTGTGTGTGTGTGTGTGTGTGTGTGTGTGTGTGTGCTGTAGTATTCATAGGGACAGTTACTAAACCTTAAATGTCCCCAAACTTTGTAAATCTTAAAAACTGTTCACTATAAAAATGGCGAATGTAATCAAGAAGACCCCCTATGCGCATGCGTAGTCCCGAGAGATGAGAATAAAATGTCTTTATCTTTGGCAGACGATATAATTTCAACCAAATACTGAAGCATTTATTGAACATTTTTTTGTTTTGTTTTGTTTTGTTTTTTTTTTTTTTTTCCTAGATCTCATATGCATAAATCGCGTCAAGTAGCAAGCGTCAACCATCAGAAACTAGAAAAATTAATGTGGATAAGTTCTCGGAATCTTTGTCGCGTTTGTTATCACAATATTCCTCCGGTGACGCCTATTAATATTCCGTTTTCGCTTTGTGTTTCAAAATGTCGCCTTGTGACCATCTTGTGATCTCTTCCCATAAGGCGGGGATCGAGAAATTTACGGGCGATAAGGCGAAAATTGATTGCTGATCGTGAAAGATATGTCTTGCATGTCACGTTAGTATATCGTCATTACTCATGACACTGTAACATTAATTATCAAGCCTTCGAAAAGTCTGAAAAGAACGCTAAAATGAACATAAAAAAAATATTAATACATACATCTTCATGAAGATTGACGAGAATCATTTTAGAAATATTTTTATTCAGTAATCTCTATTGTTTGAAAGTTTGTTGGATCGGGACAAAGTTTCATAGCGTTTTTAAGTGAATTTCAAAGATAATAGTTAGATATTTGCACAAATATTTATTCAACCACATTTCTGCTATTTTGTTCAAATATATTTCGCCATCTTTGAAGCAGTTTCATTATTTCATTCTCCTAGAACTTGGAATCTTTCCGAGTGATGAACTATCCTAAGTGGTTTTTTACAGACTTCCAGAGTATTACAAATCTTCACATTAAGGGAATTTTAAAGGAAGCAAAATAATACTAGAACATCCTAATCAATTTGTACCAATTTATTTCTTGTTGGCAAAGAGACGTGGGGTCTGGCGTTACCCTGATGGAAAATGACGCCTTTTTAATTGACGAATTCTGTACGCCTGTGACGGACGCAGAGAGCCCAAACAGGCATACATGCATACATTAAGGTTAATCTCCGCCTGACAACAGAAGAGGTCAAGTGGAAGTCTCGAGATATTTTGGGAAAGCAAGTCAAGAGGTTGACTGACCCCAATTACCCATAGCAACAGACGTCTAGACAGAAGCTAGACAGGGGACTGATGTAAGCTGGAATTTGCGCCAAAACGCAGGACACGTGAGAGTTAGAAAATTACTTGGGAGTCAGTTGCTGTCTTGTCTTTGAAGGAGCAAGACTCGAAATCGAAGCGCTGATAACTTAGGAACGGAAAGATGAAACTCATTTGATAATGATGGAACTTGTCCGATTCATCCCAGGCAACTCCGGACAAGAAATATAAGAACAAGTATTTCTGTTCGATAACCCCAAATTGAAGACGATAGCTCGCGTGGTTTATCACAGAAGACGCAAAGGAATTTGTACGCTGAGAATACAGCCTGCGTTTGAAGAAAAGAGAAAACCAGAGAGGAAGAAAGTATATATCTCTGTTACAAGCTGAACTGTGTAAAGAAAGAAAGAAAGAAAAAAGAAAACCAGAGAGAGGAAGAAAGGGTATATCTCTGTTACAGCCGGACAGTGTGTGAAATCGTATTTGTGTCAAGAAAAGGAAAGAAAGAAAAGAGGAAACCTGAGAAAGAAAAGAAAGGACAATGATAAAAAAAGAGAACTGATTATAAAGATAAGTAATCATATATTTTGGACCCGTGTTAGAAAGATACACATGCATCCATAAATATTATGTTCTTACAAACACCTTTCCACATGTCAAAATAATAATATGTAACTCCTATCCCATCTCTTTTGGTTATGTGTTGATTTCTGCATTCGTAGTTATTCATACTTATATTTTTTATCCGTTCGGGTTCAGTCGAATCCATTTGGAGTTAGGCGTATTTTGATATCCCAGTCTCGAGATCTGGTCGTCGGATGTTTTACTCATGCTTATATTTTCTTTTATTTTAATATTTTGTATATCTGTACATATTAAAGTTCTTATATCAAAATTCACGACGCCTTATCGTTCATCCTTGAATTGTGGATCAGTATTCGTGTTGAAACCGAAGCGAACCTGGGAAAAGATTACTGTTTGATTAGCCTAATCGAACAGTGTTCTTTAAAATATTTTTTTTTTGTTTACTAATTGTCCATTGTCATGATCTGGGAGAGATAGCCTGTATCTCTCCACAGGTGTGATAATGTATATATCTTCTGGTCGGCGTATGATCGCCTTATAAACCCATTCGTCGACTAGGGCATATGACAACGCCTATCATAGGTAACTACAGATTTGGCGGAAACAGCTCACAATATATTCCAATCTCTTCATCTTTTTCAAATGCAGAGGGAATTTTTCGCTAATATTACAAACAGTCCATTGTTATCACGTATAATAAATTCTCTTAGCAAATTTTTCTGAATGTTCGAGAAATCTCGTAGAAAATATGATTTCTCCGACAAGGTTAGGGTTAAGGTTTGGGTTTAATCCATTTGTTAGGATATGTTGTCATTGTTTACGTTAGGTTACGAATTCAGAGCAGATATGACAAACTGAGAAAGATCGGTGAAGTTGTGTGTTTAAAGGCATTAATTCGCGCCATAACACAAAACGATCAGCTTTAAAAAAGGACTCGTAACTGAAAAAAACGAATGAAAAAAGAATGTTAACAACAAATACTTTTTCACACCCAACCCAGTTCTGCGGAATCAACGTTGAGTTTAAGCAAGCGAATGAGCCAATTGAAGTAAAGTGCTATGCAGATTTAAATTTTTCCCACTTGTGACGAATGCAGCTATCGATTTTTTTCATGCTAGCGTGCTAGTTAACATTCGTGTCAGTCAGCTGTTGGCTCTCACGCTGGCCAGTAGAATATTCCTGCCTATTCGTGGCAGCCAGCTATTGGCTCTCATTATGGCTAGTACAAAATGTCCGCAAACTACATGAAAACTGCCGTAAAAGTATGAAAAAATCGATTATTTCCACTATCGATGGGAGTTGTGAAATGCAAAGTCGGTCTTGTCCTTCTCACTAACTTGGAGCATGTGCATGTAGATTTTGGTGCAAATCCGTCGAAAATTGCTACGTGCATTCGTTACACACACACACACACACACACACACACACACATGCCTTTTATAGATAGAGAGAGAGCGTATGTAAATATAAATATAAAAGTGAACATTGAAGTCAACACTCAGAGGTGACTGGCTGTTTCATGCTGGATGAAACAGCCTACCGCCTCTGAGTGTTAACTTCAATGATTTATATATATATATATATATATATATATATATATATATATATATATATATATAATCAATGTGTAATAATTTGAATTTTTGGGTGTGGGTCCGGGCATAGAGGGAGGGATTAGAAGCATAATCAAGGTTTGCCCTGGGGTGATACACACTCTTCACGGGGCAAGTACATATTCTAGCTCCGCTACTGAATATATTATATTATACGGGTTATGAGAATAGTCCATTTGCATACTAGTAAAATCCATATAGTATGGTAAAAGAAGATGGAAAGTATGGCAGCGAATTCCGAAGGCGTATCAAAATGGTTTCGGTAAAGATGGAATTTATTATGGAAGAAATAAAATTAACCCGAAGAGATACGAACTTCGATACGATATTACGTATTTCATTTTTGCTCTTTATACATCATTGGAACTTCTGTCCTCATCTTTAATGCCATATTCAGGGCCGTTTACGTTTCAGCCTTCTTCAGGTGATATAAGTTGGAATTTTGAACCAAACCACTTTATTTAGTCCACGCGGGTAGATTATTCTAATTCCACATGCCATGTCTTTTTTGGATATCTCAGTTTCAGTTATTTCACATTTAGTAATTTTTTGTGAGTTCAATACCTGGGTAAGGCAGTGGAGAACTTGCAGAGGGAAATTAACAAGAGATAACTGATGACTGAAATCCACTAGACGTGTTACGTAGAACTAGAACAGTCTACCACAGAGAGCGAAATGAATGGTTCAGTTCGACATTCCAACCACCTGAAGAAGGCCAGATCGTACAATAGCCGAAACGTTGTGATAAATATGGCGACAAAGATGAGGACAATAGACCGAATAAGGTAAATAGTGTACATAATACCTCATCTCAGAAATATACTGAAAGGCAGAAACTTTGAAGGGACAAAGATGAGGAGAAATAGTCGAAACATTGTAATAAATATGGATACTGAAAAAAATTTGAGGACAAAGATAGTCCGAATAATGTAAATAGTGTACATAATACCTCATCTCAGAAATATACACAGATACTGAAAGGCTGAAACTTTGTAATAAATATGAAAGGCTGAAACAAAAATATGAGGAGAATAGTCTGAATAATGTAAATAATGTACATAATACCTCATCTCAGAAATATACACAGATACTGAAAGGCCGAAAGGTTGTGATAAATATGGCAACAAAGATGAGGACAATAGTTCGAATAATGTAAATAGTGTACATAATACCTCATCTCAGAAATATAGACAGATACTGAAAGGCCGAAATGTTGTAATAAATATGGCAACAAAGATGAGGACAATAGTTCGAATAATGTAAATAGTGTACATAATACCTCATCTCAGAAATATAGACAGATACTGAAAGGCCGAAATGTTGTAATAAATATGGCAACAAAGATGAGGACAATAGTTCGAATAATGTAAATAATGTACATAATACCTCATCTCAGAAATATAGACAGATACTGAAAGGCCGAAATGTTGTGATAAATATGGCGACAAAGATGAGGACAATAGTCCGAATAATGTAAATAGTGTACATAATACCTCATCTCAGAAACATAGATACTGAAAGGCCGAAACGTTGTGATAAATATGTTGACAAAGATGAGGAGAATTTTCCCTCGTCTCTCTTACCCTCTATTCGACCCGTGAGTATCAGATTCTCCAGGCCATCTTTCCGCATTATGTGTCCCCGAAACTTCAGCTGCCTCTTCCTGATGTTAAGTATAAGCCTCCTTCTTGTTTGCTTTCTCTCTAAGACCTTATCGTTGCTCACACCATCGGTCCCTACTATTCTCAGCATCCTTCTGTAGAACCACATCTCTCTCGCCTCGAGTCTCTTTTTTATCTTTGAGGTAATCGTTCGCTGTCGTAAAGAAAGACAGATGTCACGTAACAGCTCAGTATTTTTTCCTGTTTTCGTTTAATTCCAAACCGTCCCGCAATTTTTATTTTTTCACCCCCTCCCCAGCAAGGTCCCAAAGCCACTAAGACGCAAGCGTTTACAGAGAGTGAAAGAATCTGAGAGAAAAATTAATATTAATGATAGAGGACAATAAAAGAAAATAAAAGATGACGATAAATTCTCGTTTTACCTCCTCTTCTTACGTCTATACAACCTCATTCAGTAATCCTCTACCTTGTGCGCCTCTAGGGCCTTTTATTAGGTGAACAATTTATAAAAATAGTATTCCAATATCTAATAGCAGCAATGGCTTGCGAAGTAATCTTACCAAGAGCAGACAGCAGTCGCCCTGGCTTGTGATATGACAAATTCCTTCTTTCTTTGTCACAAGATGTCTACTGCCCTAACGATATTTGGCGCATTTTTTTTATCGCCCAAAATGGACGCCGCTTTGAACTACCTTCTGTTGCTCATTGTCCGTTGTACTTTCATTAAAGTATTGTTTGTCCAAAGATGTTTGCACAAATGGCATTTTTTCAGAGACTGGTTCAGAGGCCGGGTTCAAGACTAAGGTTGGGAATGATGGATCGAATAACTCGGGTCATCGAGAACTTGGCCGACGAATATCTGTTTGTCCAAACCGTAGTCAATTCAAATTTGAATCGATTCTGCCTCAACGTAAATCTCCGGCTGGAAAGATTCATACGCCATTATTGATACAATCGATACAGACATGAACATCGAAGCAACAGATGGCAGCAATTCATCCTCCATTTTGTTCGACTGCTTCTTCATTTTGAACCCTTTTTATTCTTCTTACTCTTTTTACATTTTTTCATCCTTTTTTTTATTTCTTCTTCTTTCTTCTTTTTATTTATTTCTCTTTCCTCTTCTTCTTATTTCTCTTTTTGCTTACTCTTTTTATCATTTTCTTCTTCTTTTTCTTCATATAACTCTTTCTGCTTCCTTCTCTTTTTATTGCTCTTTTCCTCGTTTTTATCACTCTCTTCTTGTCCCGCATTTAATCTTTACCTTTTCCTCTTTTGCATTCACCCTCTTTCTCTTTATATCTCACTTTTGTTTTCTTCCCCTCTTCCTCTACATTTTACCTCTTCCTTCTTCCTTCTCTTTTTTCTTTTTCTTCTTTCTCTTTTTTTTATCTCTTCTACGTCCTCCTAGTTTTATACTTTCGTTTGTTTTGTTTTTCCGTCTTCCTCTCTTTTTTATTTCTTTCTTCTTCCACGTATTTTTCACCATCTGCTTACGGTTTGTGATCATGTCACGATGAACACTTCTTCCCGTACGATTCACCGTAGTTAAGCACGTCAAGCCTGGACAGTGACTAGATGGGTGACCGCTTGGGAATACCAGACTCGGAGTTGTTAATCTGGAGAGCTGTGTTTCAATTCCAATCGGTTTCGTTAGATTCACATATGCGCAAATACAGTTTTGGAAGATACGAATCTACCTCTTCTCCCTCCAGCTATGGGTTAAAGAATAAGATTTAGGCGCTAATACACTTTCGCACTCTGCATGCCACTGTCAACCACACGATGTTTTTTTGTTTTTTTTTTGTCTTCAGTTCTTTTTTAGTTTAAAAAAACAAATACAAATAGATTACCCTTTTTTCCTAACCACTTACCTGCCATCAGCCCCATTTGGGGATCTGTTAAAATTAAACTCACGACAGAATTTACATTGAATTGCTTACATACACTGCATTTGCAGAGATATGTTTTACAACACTTAGCCTTTAAAGTTTTTATTATTAGCCGTAAGACACTTTCTGTCGTAATTTTACATTTCACGAGTAGAAAAATAATGACTATTTTTTTTAATTATTTCTAATCAATATTATTTTTTGATGTTTTATACACATATATATTTGATGTTCTATAAAAACGACAATGGAACTACTAAAATTAAACATAAGGAATAAATAAACACCTGGGCCAAAAATGCACATTAAAAAAAATTGGCAGTTTATGGGTTAATATTTGTTTCATAATTTATGGATTTTAATTTTAAATGATACATTTCATTTCATTATCTATCTGAATTTCTTTTCAGAAACTTTTGACAGCAGAAACACATTTCCAGAATCTTTTTAAAACCATTGCTAGTGTTTGCAAATTAAATTTAATTATTAATAATTCCAACAGCCTAAATTTTAAATTAATTTCATGTAGTTAAACTTAAAAAATAACTGTTTTAAAAATAAGTTTCTTTTGATTTTATGAATTTTTCTGTTTGCGTTTTAAATTTAGGCGGGGTGTAATAACGCCATGATTTGTATCACTATATTCTTATTACTTCAAAAAAATTCTTACAATCTAAAAATATTTTCTTGCTTTAAATAACCTGCAAAGGGTTGATAAACCGTAGAAAATGAATCAATCTTTCAAGATGAGGTATTATGTACACTATTTACATTATTCGGACTGTTGCCCTAATCTTTGTTGCCATATTTATCACAACGTTTCGGCCTTTCAGTATCTGTCTATATTTCTGAGATAAGGTATTATGTACACTATTTACATTATTCGGACTATTGTCCTCATCTTTGTCGCCATATTTATTACAAAGTTTCGGCCCTTCAGTATCTGTCTATATTATCTTAGATGAGGTATTATGTACATTATTTACATTATTCGGACTATTGTCCTCATCTTTGTTGCCATATTTATTACAACGTTTCGGCCTTTCAGTATCTGTCTATATTTCTGAGATGAGATATTATGTAAACTATTTACATTATTCGGACTATTGTCCTCATCTTTGTCGCCATATTTATTACAACGTTTCGGCCCTTCAGTATCTGTCTATATTTCTGAGATGAGGTATTATGTAAACTATTTACATTATTCGGACTATTGTCCTCATCTTTGTCGCCATATTTATTACAAAGTTTCGGCCCTTCAGTATCTGTCTATATTATCTGAGATGAGGTATTGTGTACATTATTTACATTATTTGGACTATTGTCCTCATCTTTGTTGCCATATTTATCACAACGTTTTGGCCGTTGTACGCTCCGGTCTTCTTCAGGTGGTTGGATAACTGACATCCATCAAACATGGCACGTGGAACTAGAACATTCTACCCCAGTGAGCGAAATAAAGGGTTCAGTTCGAAATTCCAACCACCTGAAGAAGGCCGGTGCGTACAACGGCCCAAACGTTGTGATAAATATGGCGACAAATATGAGGACAATAGTCCGAATAATGTAAATAATGAATCAATCTTTCTTTGTTCTTCCTCCTCTTTTTATATATTTCTTTTCTTCTTCTTCTTTCTATATCTTTTTTCGTCGTTTACTTTTCTTTACTTTTCTCTTCTTCCTCATCTGTATCGCTTTCTTCTTCCTCCTCCTTTTTATCTCTCTCGTTCCAATTCTTTACCATTACTTTCCTCTTCCTTTCATCGCTTTCTTCTTCCTCATCGTTTCACCCGCTTTGTTCTTCTCTTTCTTTTTTTTCCTCTTTTTATTTCTTCTTTCTCATTTTTATTCCCTTCTTCTTTTCCTCTTTTTTATCGCTTTCTTCTTTGTCCTCTTTTTATATTTTTTTCTTCAGCCTCTTTCATTTTCTTCCTCTCTTGATGTTTTTCTCCTTCATCTTTCCCCTTTTTTCCCCGCCTTTACCTTTTCCTTCCTTTCATTTGCATCTTTTAATTTCCCCTCTCACCACTTCCCGCCATTTTTCGTCTTTTATTTTCGCCATTACTACACTTCGAATTATTGAAACTATTTGTTAGCAAGAACTCTCTCTGCAACATTTATATTAATTTTTTAAGCCCGGCTAAGATGAGGAACAAGGCCAAAAGTATGGGGCACCCAGTGAAGATCGAACTCACTATTCAGTTTTAATAAGACAAACTCTCTAACAATTGCTCCACGTCGAGGTGCCCTCTCTGCCACATTTATATATCTTAAACACTACCAAAGTCGCAGAATACTTTTTTTGTTGATTGACATTCATTGGATGTTCCTCAACAGTACTTGTCAAAATAAAAAAAAAAAAGAGTTTATCATTTTCGCAGGGGTCCTGTGCAAAATATAAATAAAGCGTCAAATCGATACCTGATTTTTACAGAGTTATCTGTACTTTGGCTTTATTTACAAGTGTCAAGTTTGAAACTGGTTTTATACAATGGATAACTGCATAGTTTCGAATTTGGGGGTCCATGTTCCTGTGAAATTCATATTGTTTTCCTTCTTCAAAGGAGGATTGTGGTTTGGAGAGACACATATCTGTATATATAAAATTCCGCCATTTGCAAAGTTGCCAGTGGATTGACATTTCCACCCAGTCATATCGACATTTGTATTTATTATTTTTATTGAGGTAGAGAGCAGCATCTCAATAAAGTGATACTTGGGGTACAAATAACCAAAGCCCAACATATAGCCATCATGTCCTCCAGTCTGAGAAGGGTATAACAAACAGATTCATCACAGCAAAAAGTGTGCCATATTGTAGCAGGTTTTGATAAATTCAACGCAAAATATGCATTTGAAATACATTCAGACAAATACCTTCAGGTTGGGTATTATTATTATTATTATTATTATTATTAAATTATTTTCTTTGATTTCTGGCGTGTACAAATTTCTTTCCGGGTCCCGCCCAGGGACCTAAGGTCAGAAATGGCATCATGACACTTTCCACTGACAAAAAAAAAATTACATAGATAAAGCCCTTCGTAAAGTGTGGGTTGTACTTGTCAGAACAATTTTTTGTATCTCCTTGAGGCATGGACTTCCAGAAATCCCTTCAATTAGTCTACTGCAATCTTTTCCAACCAGTCCTAGGGCTCCAACTACAACAGGGATAGTTGATGTTCCCATATGCCACATTTTTGAGATTTCTATTTCAAGGTCCTTATATTTTGACAACTTTTTGAATATCTTCTAAGATACATTGTAGTCTGCAAGGTCTGCCATATCAATAAGGAGGCACTTTTTTTGTTTGTGGTCTTTAATAACAATATCTGGGCGGTTGGCTTTGATTGTTCTGTCACTGTGTATTGTGTAGTCCCATAGAATTGTAACAGGTCCTATCTCCGTAACCGGGTCTAGTTGGTGTTCATACCAGTTTCTTTCAGTTTCCTACCCGTAGAAGTTGCAGATTTTCCAGTGCAGATATTGGCCCACTCTGTCATGTCGGGTTTTATATTCAGTGGGTGCCAACACCGTACAACCTGATACAAGATGATCAATCGTTTCTGGATATTTATCACAGAATCTGCATTTTGGGCTGACACAATAATTTAGTATATGTGCTTGATAATTCCTAGTTAACAAGCATTGGTCCTGCGCAGCAAGGATAAAACCTTCAGTTTCCGCTTTCAACCCTGCACTGCGTAGCCACTGATGAGTACGGGTTTTGTCTACATCAGCTTGTTTGGTACGGGCAGAGTATTGGCCATGAAGTGGTTTATCTTGCCATCGCTTCTGTATCTGGTCGGTTGCATTCGTCTTTGCTGTCTTTTTTAATTATTATTATTATTATTATTATTATTATTATTATTATTATTATTATCTCCTTTGATTTTTGTTGTATATCATTTCCTTCTTGGAAATCTCAGAAATGGCATTACGGCATTTTTCACTGAACATTTCTGTCAAAAAGATAAAAGTTCTTGCAACCTAGGGAAGGTTACTGAATAGAATAATCAAACGGAGGTTGGTAATGAACGATAATACTTAGGATACGAACAACACATTTGCCAGCGGCGCGTAGAAGATTTGCCAGCGGCGCGTAGAAGTAGTCAACTGCTAGAAGTCATGTGAATTCCACAATGAATCTACAACTGCAGGACATCTACCAACCGCCCCACGCGGCCATATGTGGCACAAGTTCGAATTTAATGTGGGATATCCGAGCGCGCAGGCTCGGCCAAAATTGCCCGTGGACCCTGTATAAAACGGGGCTGGGTAGATGCTTACAGAGACGAGACTCGTCTGGGAAACCTCTCTGCCCGGGGGTAGAGAGTTTGAGTAGGACAGCTAGCGACGAATCTCTAACTGCAGACCAACATACAGTATTTACTACTGTATTTATGTGAATCGGGATATACCCATTATCATCCATAGGTATGCTACACCACTATCTCAGTATGTTGCTATCTATCTATCTATCTATCTATCTATCTATCTATCTATCTATCTCAGTCTGTTCATTATCTATCTATCTATCTATCTATCTATCTATCTATCTATCTATCTCAGTCTTTTTCATACCTGTCTATCTATCTATCTATCTATCTATCTATCTATCTATCTCAGTTTGTTCATAGCTATCTATGTATCTATCTCACTCTCTTGTTAGCTATCTATCTTTTGTAACCCAGGGAAGGTTACTGAATAGAATAATCAAATGAAGGTTGGTAATGAACGATAATACTTAGGACAAGAACAACACATATAAGATTCGCTAGCGGCATGTAGAAGAAGTAGTCAACTGCTAGAAGTGAGTCAAGTGAATTCCACAATGAATTTCTAACTCTAGGATATCTACCAACCGCCCCACGCGGTCAGATGTGCCACAAGGCCGAATTTAATGTGGGGTATCCGAGCACGTAGGCTCGTCCAAAAATTGCCCGTAGACCGGGTAGCTGATTCCCGAGACAAGATTGTGCCTTTGGACATAGCCTCGTCTGGGAATCCTCTCTGCCCGGATGCAGAGAGCTTAACCAGCCCAGCTGAAGACGAATCTCCAACTGCAGACCAACATACAGTATTTACTACTGTATTTATGTGAATCGGGACATATCCATTATCGTCCTTAGGTATGCTATAACAAAGTAAAGAAACAAACTAGGAGCACACATATTTTGCATAGATAAAGCCCTACGTAAGATGTTAGTCTATCTGAATTTTTTTCCAATCAATCCGATTGCTCCAACCACAAGTGGAATTATTGATGTCTTCATTTGTCTCCCTGTTTTTTTTTAGATTTCCATTTCAAGAACCTTGTATTTTTATAGGTATTTTTTTAGATCTTCAGAAATAAATTCTGTCATGTCACTAAGAAAGCACATTCGGTATTTTTTTGTGGTCTTTGATCAAGATGTCTGGGTGATTAGCGTTGATTGTTCTCTCTCTGTGTAAAAATAGCGATAGAGCATGGAAAGACTTGCGACATTTCCTCTATGTAAAAGAATTTGTAGATTGTGTGCGTGTTTGATAAATTTTTAAAACATTTTTATTTCCCCTGATTTACTAGTAACATCTATTTTATTTTGTGTATATTTTATAAATATTTATAAATAATTATATTTTATATATATTTTTCATTGCCTCAAACTTTTTTTTAGTAGATACCCGTATTTAAGTAGACGTCCCGTTTTATTTTAAACTATTTCATCTGCAAATTCGAGTGTAAAAGCGGGCAGACTAAGATGCAATTTTTACAAATAAAATGAGTAATATTTGGACAGATGATATCCCCATTTTTTTATTAGTTTTCTTACATTCAAATTTCCAATTATTCTTATCATTTTAGAAGGTTATTCTAATGATCCGAGTGTTCCAACATTAATCGGTACAACTAAATTATATCCTTTTTAAATTTCTATCGTAAGATCTAAATTTTTCCTCTCTCTCTCTTTCACTCCCTCTTTAAGTCCCTCACTTTCACTCCCTCTTTAAGTCCCTCACTTTGTCAGTGTTTCTCTATCCCTCTTCTTACGTTCTCTTTGACGTCTCTCTCTCTCTCTCTCTCTCTCTCTTTGATTTGTCTCCCTGCCTTTTTTCTCTAAGTCTCTCCTTCCATCCCTCGTGCTCTTTCCCCCTCACGTTTTTTTTCTCTTTCTCCCTCTGTCGCTTTCTTTCTCTTTCTCTCTCGTTCTTTTCTCCCATCTCCTTTCTTTACTTCACAGTCTTTGTCTCCCTATCTCTCGCTTTCTCTCTTTCTCGCTATCTTTCTCTGTTTCCCTATTGAACGCTCTTTCTATCGATATCTCTTATTGTCCTCCCTTACTCTTTCTTTATCTCTTTCTCCCTCTTTCTCTTCCTCTCTCTATGTCTCGCTTTCTCTCTGATTTTCACTCTCTTTTACTTTCCCTATTGTTCTTTCTTTCTCTATTTGTCACATTCTCTTTTCTCACATACTCTCTGTCACTCGCATTCTCCAAACTCCCTGTCTCTCTCCCTCCCTCTTTCCTTGTCTTTATTTCTCTCTTATTTCTATCTCTCTTTTTTTTTAACTCATTTGTTCACATTTTCTTTCTTTATTTCTTTCCTTGTTTCTTTTTTTGTGTCACTCATATTCTGTTTTGCTGTTTCTTAATTTCCCTGCCACATTACCCCCTCCCCTGATTAGAATTTCTCGACGTCTAGCATTGGATGAATACGAAGAGTCTACCCAAATATGGGTATCCACTAAAAATAATATTTGAAGTAATGAACATATATATATATATATATATATATATATATATATATACAGTGTATCACAAAAGTGAGTACACCCCTCACATTTCTTCAAATATTTAAGTATATCTCTTCATGGGACAACACTGACAAAATGACACTTTGACACAATGAAAAGTAGCCTGTCTGCAGCATATATAACAGAGTTAATTTATTTTTCCCTCAAAATAACTCAAAATATAGCCATTAAAAGCTAAGTCCCTGGCAACAAAAGTGAGTACACCCCTTAGGAAAAGTTGTCAATATTAACATACAACATGTCAACTGTCAATATTTTGTGTGGCCACCATCATTATCCAAAACTTCCTTTACTCTCCTTGGCATGGAGTTTCCCAGAGCTTCATAGGTAGTCACTGGAATGCTCTTCCACTCCTCAGACGACGTCACGAAGCTGGCGGATATTTGAGACTCTGCGCACCTCCACCTTCTGCTTGAAGATGGCCCAAAGATGTTCTATTGGGTTCAAGTGTGGAGACATGCTTGGCCAGTCCATCAACTTTACACTCAGCCTCTTCAGTAAAGCAGTGGTTGTCTTGGATGTGTGTTTGGGGTCATTGTCATGCTGGAACACTGCTCTGCAACCCAGTTTCTGGAGGGAGGGGATCATGCTCTGCTTCAGTATTTCACAGTACATGTTGGAGTTCATGTTTCCATCAATGAAATGTAACTCTCCAATACTTGCAGCACTCATGCGGCCCCAGACCATGACATTCCCACCACCATGAATGACTGTAGGCATGACACACTTATCTTTGTACTCCTCACCTGGTCGCCGCCACACATGCTTAAGGCCATCAGAACCAAACAAATTAAATTTTGTCTCATCAGACCATAGGACATGGTTCCAATAATCTATGGGCTTTGTTGACATGTCTTCAGCAAACTGTTTGCGGGCTTTCTTGTGTATTGCCTTCAGAAGAGGCTTCCTCCTGGGGTGACAGCCATGCACACAAATTTGATGTAGTGTGCGGCGTATGGTCTGAACACTAACAGGCTGAATCCCAATCTCTTTAATCTCTGCAGCAATGCTAACAGCACTCCTACGCCGATCTTTCAAAGAAAGTATTTGGATGTGACACTCAGCTTCTTTGGACGACCTACCCGAGGCCTGTTCTGAGTGGACCCTGCTCTTTTAAAATGCTGGATGATCTTAGCCACTGTGCTGCAGCTCAGTTTCAGGCTGTTGGCAATCTTCTTGTAGCCTTGGCCATCTTTATGTAGTGCAACAATACGTTTTTTAAGATCCTCAGAGAGTTCTTTGCCATGTGGTGCCATGTTGGAACTTTCATTGACCGGTAAGAGAGAGTGTTAGAGCTGCACTACAAATTTGAATACACCTGCTCCCCATGAACACATGGGCTTAGTTACACTAATGAGTCACATGACATTTTGGAGGGAAAATGAAAAGCAGTACTCAATTTAGACATTTAGGGGTGTAGTTTTGTTAGGAGTGTACTCACTTTTGTTGCCAGGGATTTAGCTTTTAATGGCTGTATTTTGAGTTATTTTGAGGGGAAAAGAAATTGACTCTGTTATATATGCTGCAGACAGACTACTTTTCATTGTGTCAAAAGGTAATTTTTTCAGTGCTGTCCCATGAAGAGATATACTTAAATATTTGAAAAAATGTGAGGGGTGTACTCACTTTTTAGGATACACTGTATATATATAAATATATATATATATATATATATATATATATATATATATATATATATATATATATATATATATATATATATATATATATATATATATATATATATATATATATATATATATATATAATCGTTTCATCCCAAGCAAGGCGGGAAGCCACTAGCACGCAAGTGGTTACAGACAGTTGGAGCGAGAGCAAATAGAAGTGATAGAGGAAAAGATGACGAGAAGGATAGGGGATAGATCAGAGCATCTAGAGACGTCGATTGAAATTACTTTTGAATAGTTGAAGATTATAGCTATCAGGGAAACAAGAAATGGGGAGGGAGTTTCACAGGCGAGAGGTGCGAGACATGAAGCTATTGGAGTAGAAGCGACAATTACATTTAACAGTTTTGACAGTGAAAGTGTGAGAGCGAGATGCCAGCCTAGTTGAGCGCTTAAATTATTTGAAGTCTGGGAACCAGCGAAAGCAGCTCATCGGAGCAGTTACCATGAAAGTATTTGTAAAAAGACAGAGGGAGGTGACGGTACGCCTGTGAGGAAGCGACTGCAGACGAGATACCATATATATATATATATATATATATATATATATATATATATATATATATATATATAAATTTTTAATACATTTTCTGTTTATACATTATTTTAAGAGATACAATTTATTTAAGTAAATGATCTGTTTCTAATTAAACAGTATTAATTATATTTACCAGCCCCAATTTTCGAGAAGTTTTATAGAAAATATGCATTTTTCTACAGAAATCGAAGCTGAGTCCTATACGAAACGGTCACTTGATCTAACGTGCTATACCCCTCAGTTACAGAGGAACTATCAGGTTAGCGGAGTCTAAATTACTGTTTACTATCTCCCGGTTCACACTTCTCCCCGGCCTTTTGAACAAGAGTAGAGATGTATTCCTTGTTTAGGATTGGGTTTGCGGTTCCTTCTAATAACATTTTATTCTCTTTAGCTTGCAGTAGCCCTCTTGCGTCTTAATGGCTTTATCGCCTTGCTTTGGGGAATTAATAAAAAGAAAGTATGTAATAAATGTTTGGCTTGCCTGGTGAATAACTTCAATAGTGTTAAGTTTCAGGGTTCAATTCTTGTTGTATCCATAGTTTTGAATGCTGATTTTTAAAGCAATCCGTTCGGAGTATAATTTTTTTCTGTTGCCCTAGTAAACCGCACTAGTATCCTTGTGCCAGACTTAGTGAGGTTTTTATTTTAACACATTTAGATCTTTGTAATCGTTCGCTTCTTGCTCATCAAACCTGACCATCAAGTATTTATCTCTTCCCCACATCCTCTCGCTCTCTCATTCATCCATTCTTTTCTCTCTCTCTCTCTCTCTCTCTCTCTCTCTCTCACTCACTTTCCAGTCCTTCTCTTTCTTTCCGTCGCTCTTTTATTTCTTCTTTTCTTTTTCAATTTCGTCTTCATCTTCATGAATATTTAATGCACTCTGCATGAATGGAGACGGCTGCAAATCGAGATGCCTGCTGTATCCTTCCGCCATAAAAAAAGACCAATGAATTAGATGACCCCTACCCACACAACCGCATCCTTCCAATCTCCTTAATCCTCACCAATTTGCTGCCATCCAGGGTCCCAACCCTTGGCCCCGAGGCGACATTACTTCGCCTTCTTGGCTGGCAAAGACTGAAATTAAATGGAACCAACCTTATGGACGGTGCTATGACTCGACATTTATTCTTGAGACATTAGAAAAATATCTGCAGAAGATATGCGCTCACTAACAACATCAATAATAATAATAATAATAATTATTATTATTATCATTATTATTATTATTATGCATTGCCATATATATATATATAATGTGGTTATTGCTGAAGATGGAATGACAGCAAATATCCAGAAGATTTTAACCTCGTCAAGGATTGGCACCACCATTTTAAAAGTCCCAACACATGTCACATGATGAACAGACCAAGAAACCATTCGCAGAGATCGAGGCTCAACTGCGATTGATGGAGGAGAGTGGTATACAGCTCAACACGGCTCCATCCGGGGGGGAAGTCCGAAAGAAAAAGAATAAGAAGGCCGAAAGAAGAAGAAAAAGAATAAGAAGAAGGCTGAAAGAAGAAGAAGAAGAAGGCCAAAAGAAAAAGAAAAAGAAGAAGAAGGAGGCCGAAAGAAGAAGAAGGCCAAAAGAAAAAGAAAAAGAAGAAGACCGAAAGAAAAAGAAAAAGGCCGAAAGAAGAAGAAAAAGAAGAAAAAGGCCCAGAGAAAAAGCAAAAGAAGAAGGCCGAAAGAAGAAGAAGAAGTCCGAAAGAAGAAGAAAAAGAAGAAGAAGAAGGCCGAAAGAAGAAGAAGAAGGTCGAAAGAAGAAAAGGAAGAAGAAGAAGAAGAAGAAGGCCGAAAGAAGAAGAAGATGATGAAGAAGAAGAAGAAGGCCGATAGAAGAAGAAGAAAAAGAAGGAGAAGGCCGAAAGAAAAAGCAAAAGAAGGCCGAAAGAAGAAGACGAAGAAGAAGAAGGCCAAAAGAAGAAGATGATGAAGGCCAAAAGAAGAAAATAAAAAGAAGAAGAATGCCGAAAGAAGAAGAAAAAGAAGAAGAGGCAGGCCGAAAGAAGAAGGCCGAAAGAAGAAGAAGGCCGAAAGAGGAAAAAGAAGAAGAAGACCGAAAGAAGAAGAAGGCCGAAAGAAGAAGAAAAAGAAAAAGGTCGAAAGAAGAAGAAGAAGGCCGAAAGATGAAGAAGAAGAAGAAGTAGAAGAAGGCCAAAAGAAGAAAAAGAAGAAGAAGGCTGAAAGAAAAAGGAAAAGAAGAAGGCCAAAAGAAGAAAAAACAGAAGAAGAAAAAGGCCGAAAGAAGAAGATGATGAAAAAGAAGGCCGAAAGAGGAAGAAAAAGAAGAAGAAGCAGACCGAATGAAAAAGCTAAAGAAGAAGGCCGAAACAAAATAAAAAGAATAAGGCCGAAAGAAGAAGAAGAAGAAGAAGGCCAAAAGAAGAAAAAGAAGAAGAAGGCCGAAAGAAGAAGAAGATGATGAAGAAAAAAAAGAAGGCTGAAAGAAGAAGAAGAAGAAGAAGGCCGAAAGAAGAAGAAAAAGGAGACCGAAAGAAGAATAAGTTTGAAAGAAGAAAAAGAAGAAAAAGAAGAAGAAAAAGAAAATGAAAGTAGAAGAAGGTGAATATCAGTTTAAACAATTTAGCTGTCCGTGTGGTGCAATGGACTCAAAATCTTTAATTGGATCATAGCTTAGATTAAGTGAATGGATATCAAAACGACAAAGCTTCACAATTGACATCGCATGCATCATCTCAAGACTGGTGTTAATCGTCTGTATGTGTCCAGATCCGAAGGAGGCAGAGGATTAGTTCAACTAGAAATGTGTTATAAAGCAACAACAATCGATCTTCAAAGATACCTAGAAACTACAGAAGACTTGATGATGACCTGTGTCAAAGAACATCAAAGAAATTCAAAACTTTATTCAGTAATAAAGGAAGCCAACAAAATCAAAATACAATAAACCATAATCCACATATCGCAGCGACAAAGAAACTGAAAAAGAAAGCAAATGCAATGTACCAAATGAAGAAACAATGAGAAGATACACCTCTTTATAGTCAAAACTCTGCTCTGTACCAAACAAGCTGATGTAGACAAACCCCATACCCATCAAAGTTTACGTCGTGCAGATTTAAAAGCTGAAACCAAAGGTTTTTTATTCTTGCTGGAGGGTACTAATACTTTGTTACTAGAAATTACAAAAGACACATACTGAAAAATTGTGTTGGCCCCAAATACACAATCTGTGATAAATATCCAGAAACAATGGATCATCTTGTATCAGGTTGCCAGGTGTTAGCACTCACTGGATATAAAACTCGCCATGATATATGGGCCAATATCTACAATGGAAAGTATGCAACTATTATGGGAAGGACACTGCAAGATATTGGTATGCACATTACCCAGATCCGCTTATACAGACAGGACTTGTAACAATTTTATGGTATTTTACAATAAACACAGACAAAACAATCAATGCTAATCGCCCAGACATCGTGATCAAAGACCACAAAACCAAAATGTGTTTCCTTATTGA
>CAHIKZ030000436.1:315000-337500 GCA_903632075.3 Acanthosepion pharaonis | reverse complement strand
TTAGGTTAGAATTCATTTTATTTAACTACAATTTTAATTACAATTTTAAAATTACAACTTTAAATTTTTTAAATATTTTCATTGTTAGTTTTAATAGACTATATTACTTTATAACAGAAGGAAAATTACTTATAGTAAGTAAAATTATTTTTCCATATCAAAGTATATGTAAATTACGATTTTTAAACTTTTATAATTAAATATTATTTAAGTAATATTTATGGCACTTACTACAAAACTAGCTAAGTCATTTCTCAGATTTAGTAAACTTTATTTATTAATTAATTAATTTATTTATTTTAAATATATATAACCTAAGTAATAAAGTTTCATATGTATGTACAAAGAACATGGGTCGTACACTACCCTACATCCTCTAGCTTTTGTTATAATTTCATTTTTCAGTAGGTGTTTTATTGGATTCATTTAAGTGCCTGTAGTACATTTATTATAGAGGTGTTTCAGTTAGCATACATTTTATTTAACTACAATTTTTAAAAATGCTTAGGTTTGAATTCGTTTTAACTACAATTTTAAATTTTAAAATTTTAAATACAAGTTTAAAATATTTTCACTGTTATTCCAATAGACTTTTTCCTTTTTTTTTTCTTAAATATTATTTAAGGAAAATTTTTGACAATGACGGCATATAATAGCTATTTCATTTCTCTGATTCAGTAAATTTTTATTTTTTATAAACTTAGTAATATATAGTTTCTCGTGTATGCATAGAGGACAAGGGTCGTTTAATGACCTACAAATTTTAGCTTTTCTTATTGACTTCCATTTTACTGTAGGTGTTTTATTTGATTCTGTTAGATGCCAGAAATATTTTGAGTGAGATGTCTGATTTTTATATCTATTTTTTCTAAATGAAGTTTGATGTTGGTTTTTTTTTTTTGAATTCATGGCTAGTGCAACCTATATATATTTTTATGTTATCAGGATTTTCAATCGAAGAGATATTGCATTGGTATACTAATGATTCAGTGCGACATTTATTTTGTAGTGGGCAATTTTGAGGGTTTCTACAGTTACATAGTTTTTGTTTATTTCCATCAGTTTTTATCTTAATTTTTCCATTGTCTAAACTTTTTTGGTTTTGTTATAAGTGTTTATTTAAGATATTAGCATTATGGTTTTTAATGATTTTTTCTAAGTTTTTTGTACAGCTATAACTCAATTTTAGTGTGTTTTTATTGAAAATAGTACTTAGTTTACTTTCACTAGGAAAATGCTTGACTATTAATGCGAGGAATTTATGTCCTAATTTGTTCTTTACCATTTGATTATATAGGGGAGTATACCAAATAATCTTTCTACATCTGTTTTTTCTATGCTTTCCATTTTCATTTTTTATAGAAGTTAGTTTTGGGTTTTTGTAGCCACTCTCTTTATGAGCTTTATTATAGGAATTGATATGCTCATCGAAAATCTTGTTATTTGCTGAATTTGTACTAATTCGTTTACTGATAGATAACGGTATATGTTTAATTATAGATGGGGGTGATTTGATTTAGGGTGAATATATAAAGGATTGGTGTTGGGTTTTTTATAAGGTGTGTATGTATTTTTATTTAGATCTAATGTTATATCTAGGAAGTCTACTTTTTTAATTTAGTACTATCCGTAATTTTTAAGCCCATGCTTTTAAATTCTTTATATAATAACTTTCTAATTCTATCTATTTTGAAGTTCGTTGAGTTTCTAATAACCATAAGCCCATGGTCTCTGTACAAACCAATATCATTTGTATTAATATCATAGTGCGCTGTAAGGTTATATAATATAAAAAGGCCAATGAGATCAGAAGACTCAGCTGAGTCTAGTGATCCCATTGTGATGTCAAATTGGTCGTAAGAATTCTTAATCCATTCCTCACCTTTATGTATAAGTACTGATTTTTTTTGCATACATAATAATATTCCTTTATTCATCTGTTATATCCGTATAGTGGGTGGCAAAGTTTGCTACACTTCCAATTTTTGAATTTCAAAATACAAATGCGTATGTATAGACACAACACCACCCATATACATACATATGTCAAATCCGAAACTGTCCACATATGTTTATATCTGTATGAGTCCCGGTGGACAAGCAAGTGTGTATGTGTGTCTGCGTACCTCATAGGGCGTATGAACATGCATCTATGTTTGCGTTAGCAGGAGTGACATCACGACGACGATTCCCCCCACTTCCATAATAACACCAATACACACAATCTACATAAACCCCCCAAAATTTTAAAAATTAATCAGTTTGTCTGACGATCACAAAAGCGTGAAACCCAGGGTCACAAACTCACATCAATCCAACCAAATATATATATATATATATATATATATATATATATATATATATATATATATATATATGTATGTATTTAGGCAGCAAATGATCTGTAAGGCAAATATTGTTAAAGATAACAACCATCTACTTACACTGATGATGACTTCACAAAGTCGAAAGCTCGGAGCATATTTCTTCCAAAATGAACATTGGACAATTTTCTGACAGAATTCCCTCGTTATCTGAGAAGAATTATTCGTAATTTGGAAAAGTCAATCAATAAAATTAATCGATCTAAAATGTCTGTTGTCTTTAATAATAATAATAATAATAATAATAATAATAATAATGATGATGATGATAATAATAATAATAGTAATAATAATAATAAAACAAAGGCAACCGACCAGAACCAGAAACAATGGCAAGATAAACCGCTTCATGGCCAATACTCTGCCCGTACTAAACAAACTGATGTAGACAAAATCCGTAACCATCAATGGCTACGTAGTGCAGGGTTAAAAGCTGAAACTGAAGGTTTTATCCTTGCTTCACGTCGTATTGGGTATAACGATAAACTGCATCAACGTCCTAGTTAAGACGATAAACTGCATCTACGTTCTGGGTAAGACGATAAACTACTTCCAACAACAAGGCCCCTGATCAGGAGGTTTTGAGGAGCGTGGAACCACCTCTTAATTGTTGGTTTTCCCAGGTCCACCCTTACCCGGAGTGGTAGCACCTGTCAGGGTCCCAGCTATGGTAAAATAGTTAACCCCGAAACTGCGACTACATCCACGTCCTGGGTATGACAATAAACTACATCCCTGTCCAGGGTATGACGATAAATTACATCCACGTCCTGGGTAATATTATAAACTACGTCTTATGGCAAGGCCTCTGATCAGGTTGGTTTGAGGAGCGTGGAACCACCTCTTAACTGCTGATGTTCCCAGGACCACCCTGACCCGAGGTGGTAGCGTCTGTTAAGGTCCCTGCTATGGGCCACTAGTTAACCCCGAAACTGAGGTAAAAAGCATTACAAAATATTACCAGCTATACGTTTTTGAAGAAAAAAATTTACCAGCATTACGTTTTTGAAAAGAAAAAACTATTGCCAGCAATACGTTTTTGAAAAAATATTACCAGCTATACATTTTTGAGGAAAAAAATATTAACAGAAATAGATTTTTGACGAAATAAAAATTTTACCAGGAAAAGTTATCGGCATTAAATGACCCATTGAGGTTGATATGCCGTAAAACAAAACAAACCAAACCTTGCTGCACATGACTAATGCATGTCAACTAGAAATTATCAAGCACACTTACTAAATATAAAGTTAAATCGTGTTCCTCCCCTTGGTTCTCAGCTGCTTGCTCAGCTGCTATTGTCCATAGGAAACACTTCTTCCGTCTGAAAACGTAGCAACATGTCAGATTGCAACAGACGTCTCTTTGTCTCAGACCGTTATGAGTGCAAGCGTGTCCTTAATGAAGCAATGTCACTATTTGTTGAAAGAATGAAACAACATATTGCATCTCGCAAATTCGGTTCCAAAGTTTATTAGCGTCTCTGCAAGAGCCTACTGAATAACAGCAAGTCCGCAATACCTCAATTATTCAATCAATTTGAGATCATGAATTCCTCGGCTGATAAGGCTGAATGTTTGCTCGGAAATTCTCATTCTCGACTCATCCGTTGTACCCGAAACCCGATTTTGCCTCAAGAACTGGGGCTCTGTTGAGCGAGTTGCATATAACCCCATCGATGGTATTGGGCACCATCTCTAAATTAGACTCCCATAAGGCTAGTGGTGGGGACGGGATACCAGGCATCGTCCTGAAGAAATGTGCTCCTGAACTGGCTCCTGTCTTCTAGAAACTACTACAACTACTGCCTCAACGAATCTTGCTTTCCAGTCTGTTGGATGTCCTCATCTACTGTACCTATCTTTAAGAACTCTGAATGCCCTTCTGACCAAGCTAACTACCCTCCTTTGGCAAAGTCTTCGAAGCTTTAATCAACGCCGAAGAGGTCAAGCACCTTATATCCCATGATCCGCTCACAGATAAGCAATATGGTTTCCGCTTCGCCCTATCTACCGCTAATGTGCTCACGGCCATAACTGAATTTGTTTACCAAGCCCTTCACAATAATGGAGAAGATCGAGGTGGCTCTAGATATCTCTAAAGCGTTTGATAGAGTTTGGCATGACGGCTATCTTCGTAAGCTTTAGGGATACGGAATTTCAGGACGATTATTTGACTTAATACAATCATTCCTGTCAAACCGCGTAATGAACGGATTCTCCTCCAGTTCCTTTCTCACGAACACAAGTGTTCCCCAAGGCTCTATTCTGGGTCCTACACTGTTTCTGATCTTCATTAACGACCTTCCTGTTGTCATCAGTTCCCAAGTAGGCATTTATGCTGATGACACTACCATTTACTCCTGTCTCAATAGCAAATCTGGTCGTTGGTTTCAAAAAGTTCCCAGACTCCATGAATCTAAACCTACCGCTAGGTTGTCATCACAACCCCACCCTTTCAATGTCGAAACGGTTAAATGTAGCTGTCTGTTCTGCTTCAGTAGCTTCATGTCTCGACCTTTCCGTCTGTGGCTATAATATTCAAATGCAATGTCAATTGACATCTCTAAATGCCTTGATCTAATTCCTCGTCCTTCTCTTTATCTTTTCCTTAATCTTTACTCTTGCTCTCACTCTTTGTAACCCTTTGCGTGCTAATGACGCTCCCGTCGCGCTTGAGGTGAAATTCTTAACAAAAGATACTAAAATATTGTGTTAGCGCAAAATGCAGATTCTGTGATAAACATCCAGAAACAATTGATTATCTTGTATCAGGTTGCACGATATTGGCACCCACTGGATATAAAACCCGACATGACAGAGTGGGCCAATATCTGCACTGGAAAATCTGCAACTTCTACGCGAAGGAAACTGAAAGAAACTGGTATGAACACTACACAGACCCGTTCACGGAGATAGGACCTGTTACAATTCTATGGGACTACACAATACACACTGACAGAACAATGAATCCAAATCATCTAGACCTCGTTTTCAGAGACCACAAAAAGAGAATCTGCATTCTTATTGACATAGCAGTCCCTGCAGTCTGTGAGCTATCAAAATACAAGGATTTTGAAATCTTAAAAATATTACACATGGAAATATTTTAGTTGGAGCTCTCGGATTGGTTGGAAAAGATTCCAATAGATTAAATGAAGGGATTCCTGGTAACCTATGCCTTAAAGAAATAAAAAAGACTGTTCTCGAGAGTACAGCCCACACCTTACGAAGGGCTTTATCTTTGTAAAATATGTGTTTTTTTGTTTTTTTGTTTGTTTTTTAATTGGTCAGTGTAAAATGTCATGATACCTTAGGTCTCAGGTCGAGACCCGGAAAGAAATGTGTACACTCCAAAAATCAAAGGAAATAAAACAATAATAATAACAATAATAAAAATTATAATAATAATCATAATCATAATAATAATATGTGTCTGTGTGTGAGTGCTGGGCTCAAATACAAATAAGATATGGATCGGAATCCGACACACTGTTAAGATAAAGAACAAATAATGTGCGTTTATCAATATATCATATTTCAGTTTTATACTTCACATTGATGGAGCTTTAATTGTAGTTAAACTTTGAAATTTAAATGTATTTTTTAAATGTGTTTTGGGTATATAATCTATTTAAAACATAAAAAAAAATGAAACTGAAAATTTTCAGTGTGTCTTGTTCGTGCGCATGTGCAGTCGTATCAAAGGAAACGGAATTAGTATATATATATATATAGTAGTAGAGCCATACATATATATATATATATATATATATATATATATATATATATATAGAGAGAGAGAGAGAGAGAGAGAGAGAGAGAGAGGGAGAGAGAATTAATGATGAATGGCGAAAGAAACTTAAAGATTCATTGCCTTCGGGATATAACAGTAAGAGATAGATCAAGTATCCACCATCATAAAGACTGAAAAATAAAATTGAAGATTATTGTTTAAGGTTGACGGACACGCATATCTTAATTAGATTTTTTTTTTTTTAATTTTTTTACGAATTGGTCAAACTCAAACAAAAACATTGTTTTCAATCGTTATGAGTTCTACCGATTGAATAGAATTTTATTATAAATAATTGTCTTGTAAATGGAATTTTTAAAGCATTCTGAATGTAAAAATAAAGAAAAGTGTGCAAGACTATAAGAAACCCTACATGCCAAAAAAAGTGAAGTTTTGTTGAAATCGGTTGAAAAATGTAGGTAGCCTTTCTGTAATCTTTTAGTTTTACAATTTATGATTTTTACTTATTGAATACAGTAATAAAAATTGCATATTTTGCTTGTGGTGATTCATAATTAGAATTCTGATTTGAATATATTTTCCACTCGTTGTTTCTAATACAAAAAATATTAACTTTATTTGGGTTTATTAATTATGATCTAACAAGTCTTATTCATTTAGTAGCCTTTCTGTAATAATAATCTTTTACAATTTATGATTTTTACTTATTGAATACAGTAAAAAAATTGGACACCATGTGTATTTAAAGTAGTTTCCCGTTCCGGTTATTATTTTTAGTTAGGACTTGTGTATGTTCATTATCTTTCCCTAAAGATAAAGAATTTATCCGATGTTTGTATTCGTACAATCAGTAGAGATCGTTAGATTATTGTTTAAGGTTGACGGACACGCATGTCTTAATTAGTTTTTTATTTTTTTTTATTTTTTACGAATTGGTCAAACCCAAACTCAAACAAAAACATTGTTTTCAATCGTTATGTCTACTGATTGAATAGAATTTTATTATAAACAATTGTCTTGTAAATGGAATTTTTAAAGCATTCTGAATGTTAAAAATAAAGAAAAAAGTGTGCAAGACAATAAGAAACACTACCTGCCAAAAAAAAAAAGTTTTGTTTTATCGGCTAAAAAATATAGGAAATCCGCTCCCATATTTAAAGGAACCCACACATGCAAACAACTCGATATGAGTTGTCCCCCTTCCATTTTCACGATGTCTCTTAATCGTGTTTTCAAATTGATTTGTGCAAAAACAATTATATTTTTCCCATTTTTGGCGCTGTTAGAACTACCACAAGGTAATTTTATGTAGTCCTGTGAAGTTTTGTTGAAATCGGTTGAAAAATGTAGGAAATCCGATCCAATATATAAACGTTACACACACACACACACACACACACACACACACACACACACAATCTGCGTTTTATAATAAGTAAGATAGATATATTCATCTCTTTAGATCGAAATCTCTTATCAAATTTAAATCTCTTTAATAAGAGATTTGAAGAGGTGCATATATATTCATGAAATAAATTATAACCAAAATCAATCTTTAAGGTTTTCTTCTTGATTATTATTATTATTATTATTATTATTATTATTTTTAATCTACATTGAGCTCTCCCTTAATTGATATCCTCCTTGGAATTATCCCTACCCATCACAAATTGGTAATACACACACACACACACACACACACACACATATATATATCTATATATATATATATATATATATATATATATATATATATCAGATAAGAAGGAAAGGCGAGGTATCAATACAAAATAAAGAAAAAAAAAGAAAGAAACATGGGAAAGTTAAAAAAAAAATGAAGAAAGAAAGAAAAAAAGCAAAGTAAGGAGAAGAAAATAATTTAAGAAAGAATGAAAAGTGATGTGCCCAATTTCAGAGAAAAATAAGAAAAATATTGAAAGAGGCTAATGAAGGTGAGGTAAAGAATTTAACATTGATAGAAAGATAAAACTAAACAAACAAACAAGTGGGGGAAAGAAAGAAAGAAAGAAAGAAAGAAAGAAAGAAAGAAAGAAAGAATTAAATAACTTAAAATTGATAGGAAGAAAAATAAAGAAAGAAAGGAAGAAAGAAAGATGGAAGATAAAAAAGAAAGAAAGAAAAAAGAAAGAAAGAATTAACTTAGAATTGATAGGAAGAAAAAATAAAGAAAAGAAGGAAGGCTAGGAAAAGAAAGAAAGAAAGAAAGAAAGAAAGAAAGAAAGAAAAAAGAAAGAAAGAAAAAAGAAAGAAAAAAGTAAGGAAGGAAGGAAGAAAAGTAAAAGGAAAGAACATAAATAGCAGTAAATCATTTAAAATTTATAGAAATAAATAATAACGGCGAAGAAAGAAAGAAAGAAAGAAAGAAAGAAAGAAAGAAAGAAAGAGAGAAACAAACAAACAAACAATTGCACAGTAAACAGTTTAAGATTGATATAAAGAAAAAATAAATCGGCAAAGGAAGGCGAGAAAAAGAAAGAAAGCAAGAAAGAAAGCAAGAAAGAAATAGAAAGAAAACAAGAAAGAAAGCAAGAAAGAAAGAGAACAAAGAAAATAATGCAGGAATTGAAGTTAAATTTTAAAAGGTTTTGAATAAATAAAAAGAAGGTAGAAGTAAGCAAAATGGAATTTAATGGAAGAAAGGCAAATGAGAAAGAAAGAGAAATGGAAGTGAAGATAAATCCGAAGGAAATAAGACGTGAAGAAAAGATGAAAAATGGTCGAAACTTCTCTAAAAGGAATCTTTTACTGAAAGAAATGAAACAGAAATCAGTAAAAGAGATAATATTGCTCTTTCAGTCTCACTTATTTACAAATGTCATTTTAATTCATCCATTTTGAATTAAAAACTGTTAATGTTCCACCGATCGCATAATGCCTACTCTTCTACCAAACACAAAATAACAAACCCGAATTAAGGTGAAACGATATTTTCCCATAATCCCCTTCGTTAGAAGCCGTATTTCCAGCAACGCAGAGTTAAGGTATGAAAGCAATGAATACACGTAGAAAGAAATGTTATAATATTTAATGAGGCATAACAGACTAGATAGTGAAGAGGGTCTAGAGAATGAAAAAAGAAAATAATTGAAAACTTTGCCGGTAAAGGCGATAGCAAGCATGAAATATCAAGGGAGAAAGGAGTTAGCTTGATCGCAAGTGAAAAATGGTTTGCGCATGCGTGAAACTCCATTGTTAGCAGCCAGTCGTCTGTTACGCGAAATGATTGACATCACTTAGCACAGTTCAAGTAATGCCTGTAAACACCTCTAAATATGGTGAACAAGAACATTAATATTTTGTCAATCCTTCCATCGCGGGAGATATTCAAACCATGAAGTCTTTACATATATATATATATATATATACATACACACACACACACATATATATATATATATGTGTGTGTGTGTGTGTGTGTGTGTGTGTGTGTGTGTGTGTGTATCAAATATGTTGTGCAGTTTAATTTATATGACAATGAATCATTAATACAAATATTAAATTAGTAAAGTTAATGATATAAAATGGGGAAATCCCTTCGCTAACTAAATTTTAAAGATGCATCAACCAACCAAACACTCGATGTTATGATCCTTGTTTGTTTTTCTAATTATTAACCGTATTAGGTCTTCTTTCAATATGCAAGAACTTTCGACGGTTCCCCAGTCATCATCAGGCATCGAAACTATTTTGTTTTTCGTAAAATTCAGGTAGTATCCGAGATAAAAAATATAATGCAAATCAACTTTATATATATATATATATATATATATATATATATATATATATTTGAATAAAAGACAGACCACGTTAAGATTCCATGTAATAAGCTATTTCACCATAACCCCTTTAACAGGGTTCTGGATCATCAGACTTTACTTCCAAAAGCTGAAAGGAAAAATGAAAAGAAATTCATACGTTTTTTACCCCTTAGCCATCTATATCTAGAGACGAGACGCGTTAAATTTGAGCAACATCTAGCCGACACACTGGGGTTAAAATAGGAAACTAAAATGATACATATGACACACTCATATCCTCTCTCCCACCTCACTTCCTCACTTCGTTAACTTTACGTAGACTTGATGAGGTCCGTCAAAAATTATATATATATATATATATATATATATCATTGAAAGTGCTTTTATTTAGCTTTTTGTACAATTTCTCATGCGATCTATTTTTTTTTCTTTTCGAATGATAAATTATACGAAAACTGTCCAAATATTCTTTTTAGCCGAGCGCTTTCGGCTATACGTTTAGCCATTTTACAAGGATTAAATATTTTAACCGTTAAATAAGAAATAGTTTGTTGTATGTATGTTTTATAAGACGTTCAAAGTTTTATTTTTTGCCATTTTTTCATGTAGATGATGCTATTATATTTGTGTTGTCAACAAGTATGTTACGAACAGTTTCCGGTAGGTCTGAATATTTAAATGAGATCTAATTGAGCTATGGTCAGAAAGATGTAGAGTGAGTCTGAGTGTCAAACATGTTGTAGTGTGGCCTATATAATTATTTACGAATTTTGATTGATTACGAATACAATTCCTTAATTGGCACTTAAATTAAATTTAATATAAAAAGAACATTCGGACAGTTTTATATAATTTATCATCTGAAAAGAAAAAAATGATTAGATCGCATGAGAAATTGTATAAAAAAACTAAATAAAAATGCATTTTCAATGATTGATATATATATATATATATATATATATATATATATATATATATATATATATATATATATATGTATTGTCATATTCAATGAAATGTGCATGAAAGAACGATTGCTGCCTAAATACACAATATATATATATATATATATATATATATATATATATATATATCTTCCTAAAGAAGTAGTGGATATTTTATTTATTAATGTGACAGATTTTATCACTTTAACGATATTTTTAGTGGATAAACATATTTCAGCATTGTTTATTTTTATTACGCAGTATATTTATTCATTTTCTCTACCGACAGGAATATTCGAGAAATCTTATTTAAGAAAATATGCGCACTCCGGCGGGGTTCGAACCTGCGTCCCTTTAGGCAGGTGAAACTATGGTTAGATCGACATGCATTAGAGGTCCCGGGCACGCCGTTTTGCTTCTCCACTGCCTTGAATGCGCAAGCTGATAGCCGTAATACATATTGTTTAAAATAAAAATAGGTCGTCTATTTCAAATACGAGTGACCGCTATAGTAACAGTTATATACCGGGTGTAACAGCAAAATTGTCCAAATCGTGTAAAAAGGATGAAATATTTGTTCCTTTCACAAATTGTGTAATATTTAAAATACCACTAAACCAAGTGAGATTTTCCCACATTTTCAGATAAGTCGATTAGCTATTCTGACAGCATTTGTCGTAAGAATCACTGAAAAAAAAAACCGTTGAATTATTCAGCTAGAAAGAGAACAGGTTAAAATTGTTTTGTGTCAGACCTAGTATGTCTTCTCTAATGAGCAATGGTGAGAGGAAAATGATCGTTCGGTTCTTCATTAATTGTACCAACAGTCATTCTCTGGTTTCATCCATCTTCAAAATCCATTCAAGAACCATTAAGAGAAAGCAGGAGGAAAACTGGATCAGGAGGTCACAACAGAAAGAGGGATCATCATTTCAACTCAGCTACATACATTCTCATTGTTCAAAATAGATTCCAATAGTTTTATAAAAACCTCGGAGAATTCCAGTAAGATATTTTTAATCATTTCTAGCATACAACATTTCAAACCTTAATCTACCAGTTAGACAATTTTACCTGTTGCACGATTTGGACAATTTTGCGGATACACCTGGTATCCGGTAAATGTATATATATATATATATATATATATATATATATATATATATATATATATATATATATGTGTATGTGTGTGTGTGTGTGTGTATGTAAGGGTGTGTATATATATATATATATGTGTGTATATATATATATATATATATATATATATATATGTATGTGTGTGTGTGTATGGTTGTGTATGTGTGCATACACACATATACATGTATATGTATGTGTATGTGTGTGTATATATATATATATGTATATATATGGATATATGCATGTGTGCATGTGTATGTATGTATATGTATGTTTAAAAGTGTGTGTATATGGATATAGATGAATATGTGTATGTGTGGATATGTGAATATATTTTTATATTTTTATATGTGTGTACATGGGTATATGTATGTGTGTATGTGGGTACACGCCTATGTGTATGTATATACGTGTATATGTTATTGTGTATGTGTGTATTCGCATGTGTTTTTGAACATAGAAATATAGGTCCTTGCTGGATTAGATAATCGTTATATTTATTTTTTATATGTTTATATTTGATTTGTAACCTGTAGTCGATATTAAATTTGTCAAATTTTCTCAATTACAAAGCGGCCCTTTAAGTAAACGCAATTTTACTTTCCTTCGTCCCATCTCTCTCCTCCACCTCGTCTTTCCCTCCCTCTTATTCTTAAATTAGATTGTCTATGGTGTGTGTATGTCACCACAAAATGTATCTTTATGTATTAGACATCCGACAACATTCATTATTCTCTTACTTAAACCCCTTCCACCCACCTCTCCTAAAATTCTCTCTGTTAAGGTTTGATCTCCCTCCTCCTCATACTTGCAGTCTCTCTAAATTCTATTTCCGGAGTTGTTTTTTGTTTTCTTTTTGAATTTGTAGGTCTGATGAATTGGATCGTATCTACGATTCCAATGGAATAAATTATGACCATGGAATATTAGTGTTTAAGGCTTTTTGTTATATCCTTACTCTGTCCTGGACATTGAGTTCCACCTGGATTCTTCCTCTGGGAATTTTTATTCAAAAAATATACATGTATGGGTATTTATATATTTTGCATATGTATGTATATTTACCAATAATATTATATATATATATATATATATATATACACACACATTATATATATATATATATATATATATATATATATATATATGGAATCCATTAATTTGTTGGAACTTCGGATGGATACGTCATCTCTTCTTGAATTTTGGACACCACAAATTATACTAACGTTGATTTAACAAGTTGAATGCATGTGAAACATGACTGGTCAATGAAAATCAAAGAACGTAAAAGCAAAAAAATAACAGAATTTCTTTCTTCTTTTTCTCCATATCTCATTCACAGATAATGCTTTCATAAAAATGATGCATATTAGTTTGATAAACGTCAAAATTTGTTCTTTAATCTATAATTCTGTGGGATTCCGATCCATATTGGTTCCGTGTTTGATATCTATCTATCTATCTATCTATCTATCCTAGACTATTTGTGTCTATCTATCAGAGTATTCATTACCTGTCTATATGAAGTATTATGTACACTATTTACATTATTCTGAATATTGTCCTCATCTTTGTTGCCAAATTTATCACAACGTTTCGGCCGTTGCACGCTCCGGCTTTCTTCAGGTAGTTGGAATGTTGTCTAACTGTTCTAGTTCCACGTGCCATGTGTAATGGTTGTCAGTTATCAGTTATCTCCTGTTAATTCACCTCTCCAATTTCTGCCGAGAACTTTGTAATAAATATGGTAACAGAAATGAGGACAATAGTCCGAATAATGTAAATAGCGTACAGAGTATTCATATCTATCTATCTATCTATCTATCTATCTATCTTAGACTATCAGTTTGACGAAGAAGAATGAATTTGAGACTGGAAATGATCATGTTTTTCTACATATTCTTTCCTCAGAGATTTCTTCATTGCTGTATTTTCAAACTTCCCACAAAATTCAAATATTCGGTTATTGCAACATGATTTTGACTTGTAGAGAACCGTCTGGGTTTGCGTGTTGCTGAACTAGACCTGCTGTTTATTTCCTGCTAGAAGGAGTTCCAACTACTGTGGATGACTTTATATTGCCTCCTGAAAAAACAATTTCAGTTGAGCTCTCTGGAGAAGAGGTGTGGGTTTGTAATCTGTGACTATTATGGCTGATATAGCGAGACTCTTCGGCAAAAGCGAATTGGGTCACTGTCGGTCACCGTGTGTGTTTATCTAAAAATGAATACGCTAAAAATCGGATGTCTAGTCACACTGAAGAGCCGTGAAACAGCGAAACAGTCTGTATGTGGATGACTTTATATATATAAATAAATATATGCATTAAACCACATAATTTTACAATGGACATAGACAATAACATTTGTGTGTGTGTGTGTGTGTGTGTGTGTGTGTGAACATTTGTGTCTGTTCTTTAGTGAATGTTTGTTCGTACGTGTATGTGTGTATAATGTTCATGACGTCTCCCACAAATGGGAAGACGCGGATCTTCTAAGATAGCTTACATTGTAGTCGCTGAAATGAAGAAATGAAAAAGAGAACGAGGCGCGAAGTCGCCCAGTATTTATAGAATGACCCCTAGTGACAATTAGAGAATTAAGAAGCAGCTAACTCCGACAAATTTACCGAGAAAATTTCAGTTTTAAACCTTCCTATATTAAACCCATCTGTATTTATAAATGAGCTATCTTTTCTTCAATCTCTCACCTTCCTCATTTCCTGTGGGCACATATGCTCTGTTAATTTTCTGTATGTATCTACACCTTTTCTGTCTGTAGTGGATTTGTTTGTGTTTACTGAATCTTGACACACGTCAACAATGGAAAGTAAGCAAGAAATCTTGTCAGGCAATCATCCTTTGTTCCTTTTCGTTATTCTAGCTCTGTGAATATCGGATTACTTTCACAATTCGTGGCCAGAAGAGAAAGACATGTCGATGGGGAAAAGAACAATAAAGCGACACTTTAATATCCACAAGTGGCCTTAAATGGAATCTTGCCTGTTTTGAACCTCGGGGACATCATCCGATTGTCCATCAATCTATCCATCTTCCTATTTCTGAATCGACTTAGTAAGAAACGTCTAAGTTAACATTGTCTACTCCTTTTCACCTCCCGGGAAGAAAACAGTTACTTTCTGATTGTGTTGTTAGGTAGCAGGATAGGTTAGAAGTGGATTTTGTTCCTCTTGATGAGCTCTGACAAGAGAAATGGATGAAGATAAGTTGGTCAGGGTGAATGATCAGCCTGGGGGTCAGGGAATTGGGATGTAGTGGGCTGAAGTGTTTAATCTGAGTTATGTTAAGTGCTTCGAATTTTATGTTAAGTGCAGGATTTCATGGTTAGTGAAAAAGAAAGAAAGAATGAAAGGAAGAAAGTAAATTCTCAAAAAAAAAAAAGAAATGGAAAGAGGACCATGCTCGAGAGAAGGCCTGAAAGAAAGAAAGAAAAAAAGAAAGAAAGAAAGAAAAAGAAAGAAGAAGAAAAGAAAGAAGGAAAGAAAGAAGAAAGAAAAGAAGGAAGAAAAGAAAGAAAATGTTGGTAATTTACAATCTTAAGAAAAAAGGAAAGGAAATGGGGCCATACACGAGAGAACGCATGAAAGAAAGAAAGAAAGAAAGAAAGAAAGATAGAAAGAAAGAAAGAAAGAATGAAAGAAGAAAATAAAAAGGAAGAAAGGAAAGAAAAAAATTGATAATTTAACTTCTTAAGAAAAAAAGGAAAGGAAAGAGGACACTGCTTGAGAAAATGCATGAAAGAAAGAAAAAAAGAAAGAAAAAAAAAAGAAAAAGAAAAGAAAGAAAAAAGAAAAAGAAAGAAAGAAAGAAAGAAAGAAAGAAAGAAAGAAAGAAAAAATTGATAATTTATCTTTCGAGCAATAAAGGAAAGGTAAGAGGACCATGCTCGAGAGAACGCATGAAAGAAAGAAAGAAAGAAAGAAGAAAAGAAAAAAAGGAAGGACAGAAAGAAGAAATGAAAGAAGGAATGAAAGAAAGAAAGAAAGAAAGAAAGAAAGAAGAAAATAAAAAGGAAGGAAAGAAAGAAGAAAAGAAAGGAAAAAATTGATAATTTACCATTTTTAGAAAAAAAGGAAAGAAAAGAGTACCCTGCTCGAGAAAACGCATGAAAAAAAAAAAAAAAGAAAGAAAGAAAGAATGAAAGAAAGAATGAAAGAAAAAAGAAAGAAAGAAAAAAGAAAGGAAGAAGAAAAGAAGAAAATAAAAAGGAAGGAAAGAAAGAAGAAAAGAAAGAAACAAAGAAAGAAATGTAAATACCCTCGAAAAAAGAAACACAAAACTGATATCACCTTAATCATTTACTATTTCTGATCTACTACAAGGCTCGTGAGCCATGGCTTGTCAAGGAATGAAAGCAACAGAATTTCCTGAGTCAGAAATTTTATATCTGAACGGAAAAAAAGAAAGAAATAGACAAAGAAAAACAAATGAAAGAGTGACGTATTATAGAAAAACGAAAGAAAAATAAAAGCAAAAATACGGTCTCTTTAGACACATTTTGAACTGATCCAATATTTCCCATGTCATCGTGAAATGAAAGTCATCCTGAATGGCCACTCGTCTTGATCATTTCACACTAACTCGGCTGTCCCTCAGGTAGCTCCATCGTTGGTCCTACTCTTTCATTTCCATTAATGACCTCCCCGACGATATCAGCTCTCAATTTATCATCTACGCTGATGACACAACTATTTAATCCTGACTCGATAGTAATGCTGATCAATCCGATAAGGTGAAAATGGTAGCTGATGCCCAAAATGACATCATGTCCGTCGTTATCTCGGGTAAAAGTTCAGCATAGCTGATGCTAACCTCCTTTAAAGTGACTTTTTGCGCTTTATTCGGTTAACGGCTGACATGAAGTGGAAAGACTATATTGAATCTATTGCTAGGTCAGCAGCTAAGAAAGTCGGTTCACAGTGTCATGCTAGACAATTTTTTCTCTCTAGAATCTATCCTACATATCTATATGTCTACTATTCGCCCATACTTAAAATATTACTGGGACATATGGCCTAGTGTCCCTGCTATTTACACAGAGCTCCTGGATAAGATCCAAAGAAGAATTGCGATATTATAAGCCCTGATCTGGCAGCTCAGTTTCAGTTACTTTTCCAGCACCGCAAGATTGCCTCTTTATATCTTTTCTATAAATACTGTCATGGTAATTGTTCATATGAGCTCTTTGCTATGGTACCTAGAATTTGGGAACTTAAGCGCAGTATTTGACTGGCGTCGAGATCTCATCAATTTACAGTTGAGCTAGCAAGAGGTAGCCGTAAGTTCTATGCTAACAGTTTCTTTATTCACACTTCTCGCTTGTGGAACTCTTTTCGGACTCCATGCTTTCCTGCCAACTTTTGTCAGCAAAAATTTAAATGCAATGTCAGTCGCTGTCTACTGTCCTCCTGATCACTCTTTTCTCTACCCTTTCATTATTAACGTTTCTCTTTTTAATTCTTCCGCACCCAGTAACCCCTTGTGCCTTAGTGACTTTAACGCCTTGCATGGGGTGATACAAATTCAAAAAGTAAAAAAGAAAGGCGAAAAATGAACAAAGGGAAGAGAAACCTTTTAGAGAAAAACGAAAGAAAGAAAGAAAAAAGAAAAGAAATGGACACACGGCAGAATCAAAAACGCTCAACAACAACTGACATCACTCGAAAATGCCCACCATGGCTCCATCATCTTTATAATCAATCGTAACTGAGAAAAGAAAGCATGCGCGAATTCAGTTTTATTAAATAAGCCTTTAAACAGTAAATAGTGAACTGAATCTGTTGCAGACCCGGCAGCGTGCAGTGCTGGTTTATTACAAAGTGGCCTTGTGCCAGACACCACACTAAACTACCGAGTCTACAAGCAAAGTAAAAAAAGATAAAAATATGCGTGAATGAACAGTGAGAGGAAAGGGGTCAATCAACAAGTGCATAAAATAAAATATATTAAGATAGCCGGCACAGAATGACAGAAAAAGACTGGAGTAATTTTTTAATTTTTATTAAATGCAGGAAAAACAAGTAACTTATCCCGTGGTACGAGATTAATGAAAAGTTCCGCGCCAAAATAGGAATACAAGATGGCTAAGGCGGGAAAAAAGTTTTATAAGGCTCTGGGAAAAGGAAACTCGTTAGACACGAGGTGTATGTGCGCACAGATAGAAAGGAGTACACACTGTGGATTTTTTGGCGTTGTAAGTGAGGTTATGCATATTTTTTAAGGTACTGGTTCAGAGTCCAATGATTTGAGAGTGTATGTGATTTTGTGTTTTAGGTTCAAAGTAGGGACTCAGAGTTCGGTCATGGTCTTGTGGAGTTGTCTACGGCGAGCCCAGGGAGACGAAAAAGGTTTGTTCTAAGGTAATACTATCCCTGTCTGTATTTACTGGTTCACTGACGAGGGGTAAGTGTAAGTCACCTGTTGAATACGAAGTTTCTGCCGACGACTGTGTCGTGTGTCTCTAACGTCTTCTGGTCGAAAACGGAGAAGGTCTGACCTGCGATTAGCAAGTTGTTCGTCAGTAGGATATCCCTGTCTGTATTTACTGGTTCACTGACGAGGGATAAAAATAAGCCATTAGTTGAATACGAACTTTTGCTCACGACCGTGTCGTGTGTCTCTAACGTCTTCTGGTCGAAAACGGAGAAGGTCTGACCTGCGGGCAGCTTCAAGACGAGAAGAAGTCTTGGTAGAGTGTGAAGTCGACATTGTTGAGATAAGATATTCCGGCCTCGCATATGGGTTAAGGGCACGGAATAAATGAGTTGCCCATCTGGTTAGGTCGAAAGTCGGGAGGCAACTCGTTGCAAACGCTGGCCGTTTTGAAACGCCGAAAAACGCGCGGGAAAAAATTCAAAATCTATTGTGAATTCATCAGTAGGAGCTAGCGAGGTTACTGCTATGTCTAGCTGTGAGTGGAAGGTAGGGGTGAAAACCGCGCGCGCACACGCACGAGTGTGAAAGGAAGGGAGGAAACTAGCGCGCGCGTAAAATATAAATGGAATTAATGTGTTAATTCCATAAATCTAACAGCTAAATGAATAAAATAATTTTTCCTATAGTAATTATGAAAATTATCGAAATCTCACACTCAAAATGCTTGAAAAACGATATCAGCTGGTTTCGAGCATATCAGTCGATTACGGGTATTTTCGGTCGATTTCGGGTATTTTCGGTCGATTTCGGGTATTTTCGGTCTATTTCGGTTATTGTCGATTGGTTTCAGGCATAATCGATTGGTTTGGTCATCTCTGATTTGTTTCGGGCATTGTCGGTCGGTTTCGAGAATTGTCGGTCGAATTCGGGAACTATCGCTCTTGATAAACGATCTTTAGTATTAGACACTTTGGGATATTGTCGATCGATTTCCGGTATTACGGACCGAATTGACGTATATTTCAGCTATTGTCAAATATATATATATATATATATATATATGTATATATGAAGAAAATATACTGAAAAAACAAAGAAAAATCCTAATATGCGATTATGCTGTTTTAATGTTTAACGTCAACGTCGGACGCTTCGGTCTAATAGACCATCTTCAGGACATATTCATAAAACATAATTAACATAGACCATATACAATTCAACATGAAAAAGACGATGGACATAAAAGCAATACCAATCCAAACAGATAACTGAAATCTTTTATAAGATCAGCGTTCCGTTTAAATATGATCACGTCGTCGTCACGTGGGCGATGTTGTGGAAACGTATTCCTAAAATTTGAGTATTTTGAATGAAAAACGAAAAGAATTTTATTTTAATCTAAAACTTATATGTACGTTTGTCGAGCATTAATCTTGCTAGAAAAGGGGAAATATTAAAGAAGCCAGGTCTAGTGTTCACCGAGCGTGAGATAGAGTTTATGCCTGCTTCATAAAACCACCTAAGATTTTTATTATGAAAATATTTTAAAATCTTCACAGAATCAAAATCGAAATTATGATCAGCTTTAGTTGTGTGTACAACTAAAGCATTGTTTAAATTATTAATTTTATTAAACCGAAACGTCCGACGTTGACATTAAACATTAAAACAGCATAATCGCATATTAGGATTTTTGTTTGTTTTTTCAGTATATTTTTCTTCATACTGTCGGATCTATATCCATATATTTGCTTATACACACACACACACACACACACACACACACACACACACACACACACACACACACACACACACACATATTTATATATATATATATATATATATATGACACGGCTAAGGAGAGTTGCGGTGGGCACTTATAAAGATGGGAAAAACTGTAGCTAACAAAACGTATACAGTTGATACCCGATCAGTATTGGCTGGGTCAACGTGGAGAGGGGGTATGATGTTGAAAGACCCCAAACCCCTAATGAACCTCAGCGAGAAACATTACTGATGATGTGTACCAAAGCATCCAATAGATATATTTTATATATATATATATATATATATATATATATATATATATGACACGGCTAAGGAGAGTTGCGGTGGGCACTTATAAAGATGGGAAAAACTGTAGCTAACAAAACGTATACAGTTGATACCCGATCAGTATTGGCTGGGTCAACGTGGAGAGGGGGTATGATGTTGAAAGACCCCCAAACCCCTAATGAACCTCAGCTAGAAACATTACTGATGATGTGTACCAAAGCATCCAATAGATATATTTTATGAAGTATATATATATATATATATATATATATATATATATATATGACACGGCTAAGGAGAGTTGCGGTGGGCACTTATAAAGATGGGAAAAACTGTAGCTAACAAAACGTATACAGTCGATACCCGATCAGTATTGGCTGGGTCAACGTGGAGGAGGGGGTATGATGTTGAAAGACCCCAAAACCCCAATGAACCTCAGCTAGAAACATTACTGATGATGTGTACCAAAGCATCCAATAGATATATTTTATGAAGTATATATATATATATATATATATATATATATATATATATATATGACACGGCTACTAGGAGAGTTGCGGTGGGCACTTATAAAGATGGGAAAAAACTGTAGCTAACAAAACGTATACAGTCGATACCCGATCAGTATTGGCTGGGTCAACGTGGAGAGGGGTATGATGTTGAAAGACCCCAAACCCCTAATGAACCTCAGCTAGAAACATTACTGATGATGTGTACCAAAGCATCCAATAGATATATTTTATGAAGTATATATATATATATATATATATATATATATATATGACACAACTAAGGAGAGTTGCGGTGGGCACTTATAAAGATGGGAAAAAACTGTAGCTAACAAAACGTATACAGTTGATACCCGATCAGTATTGGCTGGGTCAACGTGGAGAGGGGTATGATGTTGAAAGACCCCAAACCCCTAATGAACCTCAGCTAGAAACATTACTGATGATGTGTACCAAAGCATCCAATAGATATATTTTATGAATATATATATATATATATATATATATATATATATATATATATATATATATGACACGGCTAAGGAGAGTTGCGGTGGGCACTTATAAAGATGGGAAAAACTGTAGCTAACAAAACGTATACAGTTGATACCCGATCAGTATTGGCTGGGTCAACGTGGAGAGGGGGTATGATGTTGAAAGACCCCAAACCCCTAATGAACCTCAGCTAGAAACATTACTGATGATGTGTACCAAAAGCATCCAATAGATATATTTTATGAAGTATATATATATATATATATATATATATATATATATATATATGACACGGCTAAGGAGAGTTGCGGTGGGCACTTATAAAGATGGGAAAAACTGTAGCTAACAAAACGTATACAGTTGATACCCGATCAGTATTGGCTGGGTCAACGTGGAGAGGGGGTATGATGTTGAAAGACCCCAAACCCCTAATGAACCTCAGCTAGAAACATTACTGATGATGTGTACCAAAGCATCCAATAGATATATTTTTATGAAGTATATATATATATATATATATATATATATATATATATATATATATATGACACGGCTAAGGAGAGTTGCGGTGGGCACTTATAAAGATGGGAAAAACTGTAGCTAACAAAACGTATACAGTTGATACCCGATCAGTATTGGCTGGGTCAACGTGGAGAGGGGGTATGATGTTGAAAGACCCCAAACCCCTAATGAACCTCAGCTAGAAACATTACTGATGATGTGTACCAAAGCATCCAATAGATATATTTTATGAAGTATATATATATATATATATATATATATATATATATATATATGACACGGCTAAGGAGAGTTGCGGTGGGCACTTATAAAGATGGGAAAAAACTGTAGCTAACAAAACGTATACAGTTGATACCCGATCAGTATTGGCTGGGTCAACGTGGAGAGGGGCATGATGTTGAAAGACCCCCAAACCCCTAATGAACCTCAGCTAGAAACATTACTGATGATGTGTACCAAAGCATCCAATAGATATATTTTATGAAGTATATATATATATATATATATATATATATA
>CAHIKZ030000436.1:280000-295000 GCA_903632075.3 Acanthosepion pharaonis | reverse complement strand
TATATATATATATATATATATATATATATATATATATATATATATATATATATGACACGGCTAAGGAGAGTTGCGTTGGGCACTTATAAAGATGGGAAAACTGTAGCTAACAAAACGTATACAGTCGATACCCGATCAGTATTGGCTGGAGTCAACGTGGAGAACCTCAGCTAGAAACGTTATGATGTTGAAAGACCCCAAACCCTAAAAGATGAACCTCAGCTAGAAACATTACTGATGATGTGTACCAAAGCATCCAATAGATATATTTTATGAAGTATATATATATATATATATATATATATATATATATATATATATATGACACGGCTAAGGAGAGTTGCGTTGGGCACTTATAAAGATGGGAAAAACTGTAGCTAACAAAACGTATACAGTCGATACCCGATCAGTATTGGCTGGGTCAACGTGGAGAGGGGGTATGATGTTGAAAGACCCCAAACCCCTAATGAACCTCAGCTAGAAACATTACTGATGATGTGTACCAAAGCATCCAATAGATATATTTTATGAAGTATATATATATATATATATATATATATATATATATATATATATATGACACGGCTAAGGAGAGTTGCGTTGTGGCACTTATAAAGATGGGAAAAACTGTAGCTAACAAAACGTATACAGTTGATACCCGATCAGTATTGGCTGGGTCAACGTGGAGAGGGGGGTATGATGTTGAAAGACCCCAAACCCTAATGAACCTCAGCTAGAAACATTACTGATGATGTGTACCAAAGCATCCAATAGATATATTTTATGAAGTATATATATATATATATATATATATATATATATATATATATATATATATATAAAGATATATATATATATATGACACAGCTAAGGAGAGTTGATGTTGAAAGCAAACCCTATAAAGATGGGTGAAAACATCCAATAGATATATTTTATGCTAATAAAACGTATACAGTCGATACCCGATCAGTATTGGCTGGGTCAACGTGGAGAGGGGGTATGATGTTGAAAGACCCCAAACCCCTAATGAACCACAGCTAGAAACATTACTGATGATGTGTACCAAAGCATCCAATAGATATATTTTATATGAATATATATATATATATATATATATATATATATATATATATATATATATATATATATATAAGGAGAGTTGCGTTGGGCAATTATAAAGATGGGAAAAACTGTAGCTAACAAAACGTATACAGTCGATACCCGATCAGTATTGGCTGGGTCAACGTGGGAGAGGGGGTATGATGTTGAAAGACCCCAAACCCTAATGAACCTCAGCTAGAAACATTACTGATGATGTTGATACCAAAAGCATCCAATAGATATATTTTGATGTGTAAATATAAATATATATATATATATATATATATATATATATATATATATATATATGCTAAGGAGAGTTGCGTTGGGCACTTATAAAGATGGGAAAAACTGTAGCTAACAAAACGTATACAGTTGATACCCGATCAGTATTGGCTGGGTCAACGTGGAGAGGGGGTATGATGTTGAAAGACCCCCCAAACCCCTAATGAACCTCAGCTAGAAACATTACTGATGATGTGTACCAAAGCATCCAATAGATATATTTTATGATGATATATATATATATATATATATATATATATATATATATATATATATGACACGGCTAAGGAGAGTTGCGTTGGGCAATTATAAAGATGGGAAAAACTGTAGCTAACAAAACGTATACAGTTGATACCCGATCAGTATTGGCTGGGTCAACGTGGAGAGGGGGGCATGATGTTGAAAGACCCCAAACCCCTAATGAACCTCAGCTAGAAACATTACTGATGATGTGTACCAAAGCATCCAATAGATATATTTTATGAATATATATATATATATATATATATATATATATATATATATATATATATATATATATATATGACACGGCTAAGGAGAGTTGCGTTGGGCACTTATAAAGATGGGAAAAACTGTAGCTAACAAAACGTATACAGTCGATACCCGATCAGTATTGGCTGGGTCAACGTGAGAGGGGGTATGATGTTGAAAGACCCCCAAACCCCTAATGAACCTCAGCTAGAAACATTACTGATGATGTGTACCAAAGCCATTTTATGATAGTATATATATATATATATATATATATATATATATATATATATATATATGACACGGCTAAGGAGAGTTGCGTTGGGCACTTATAAAGATGGGAAAAACTGTAGCTAACAAAACGTATACAGTCGATACCCGATCAGTATTGGCTGGGTCAACGTGGAGAGGGTGTATGATGTTGAAAGACCCCAAACCCCTAATGAACCTCAGCTAGAAACATTACTGATGATGTGTACCAAAGCATCCAATAGATATATTTTATGATATATATATATATATATATATATATATATATATATATATATATATATATATATATATATATATGACACGGCTAAGGAGAGTTGCGTTGGGCACTTATAAAGATGGGAAAACTGTAGCTAACAAAACGTATACAGTCGATACCCGATCAGTATTGGCTGGGTCAACGTGGAGAGGGGGGGGTATGATGTTGAAAGACCCCAAACCCTAATGAACCTCAGCTAGAAACATTACTGATGATGTGTACCAAAGCATCCAATAGATATATTTTATTATATATATATATATATATATATATATATATATATATATATATATATATATATATATATATATATATATATATGACACGGCTAAGGAGAGTTGCGGTGGGCACTTATAAAGATGGGAAAAACTGTAGCTAACAAAACGTATACAGTTGATACCCGATCAGTATTGGCTGGTCAACGTGGAGAGGGGTATGATGTTGAAAGACCCCAAAACCCCTAATGAACCTCAAGCTAGAAACATTACTGATGATGTGTACCAAAGCATCCAATAGATATATTTTATGAAGTATATATATATATATATATATATATATATATATATATATATATGACACGGCTAAGGAGAGTTGCGTTGGGCACTTATAAAGATGGGAAAACTGTAGCTAACAAAACGTATACAGTCGATACCCGATCAGTATTGGCTGGGTCAACGTGGAGAGGGGTATGATGTTGAAAGACCCCCAAACCCTAATGAACCTCAGCTAGAAACATTACTGATGATGTGTACCAAAGCATCCAATAGATATATTTTATGAAGTATATATATATATATATATATATATATATATATAAGACACGGCTAAGGAGAGTTGCGGTGGGCACTTATAAAGATGGGAAAAACTGTAGCTAACAAAACGTATACAGTTGATACCCGATCAGTATTGGCTGGGTCAACGTGGAGGGGGTATGATGTTGAAAGACCCCCAAACCCCTAATGAACCTCAGCTAGAAACATTACTGATGATGTGTACCAAAATGCATCCAATAGATATATTTATATGAAGTATATATATATATATATATATATATATATATATATATATATATATATATGGAGAGTTGCGTTGGGCACTTATAAAGATGGGAAAACTGTAGCTAACAAAACGTATACAGTCGATACCCGATCAGTATTGGCTGGGTCAACGTGGAGGGGGTATGATGTTGAAAGACCCCAAACCCCTAATGAACCTCAGCTAGAAACATTACTGATGATGTGTACCAAAGCATCCAATAGATATATTTATATATATATATATATATATATATATATATATATATATATATATATATGACACGGCTAAGGAGAGTTGCGGTGGGCACTTATAAAGATGGGAAAAACTGTAGCTAACAAAACGTATACAGTTGATACCCGATCAGTATTGGCTGGGTCAACGAGGAGAGGGGTATGATGTTGAAAGACCCCAAAACCCCTAATGAACCTCAGCTAGAAACATTACTGATGATGTGTACCAAAGCATCCAATAGATATATTTTATGAAGTATATATATATATATATATATATATATATATATATATATATATATATATATTATAAAGATAAAAACTGTAGCTAACAAAACGTATACAGTCGATACCCGATCAGTATTGGCTGGGTCAACGTGGAGGGGGGGGTATGATGTTGAAAGACCCCAAACCCCTAATGAACCTCAGCTAGAAACATTACTGATGATGTGTACCAAAGCATCCAATAGATATATTTTTATGAAGTATATATATATATATATATATATATATATGACACGGGGAGAGTTGCGGTGGGCACTTATAAAGATGGGAAAAACTAACAAAACGTATACAGTTGATACCCGATCAGTATTGGCTGGGTCAACGTGGAGGGGGGTATGATGTTGAAAGACCCCAAACCCCTAATGAACCTCAGCTAGAAACATTACTGATGATGTGTACCAAAGCATCCAATAGATATATTTTATGAAGTATATATATATATATATATATATATATATATATATATATATATATATATATATATATATATATACACGGCTAAGAAGAGTTGCGTTGGGCACTTATAAAGATGGGAAAAACTGTAGCTAACAAAACGTATACAGTCGATACCCGATCAGTATTGGCTGGGTCAACGTGGAGAGGGGTATGATGTTGAAAGACCCCAAACCCCTAATGAACCACAGCTAGAAACATTACTGATGATGTGTACCAAAGCATCCAATAGATATATTTTATGAAGTATATATATATATATATATATATATATATATATATATATATATATATGACACGGCTAGAGAGTTGCGTTGGGCACTTATAAAGATGGGAAAAACTGTAGCTAACAAAACGTATACAGTCGATACCCGATCAGTATTGGCTGGGTCAACGTGGAGAGGGGGTATGATGTTGAAAGACCCCAAACCCCTAATGAACCTCAGCTAGAAACATTACTGATGATGTGTACCAAAGCATCCAATAGATATATTTTATGAAGTATATATATATATATATATATATATATATATATATATATATATGACACGGCTAAGGAGAGTTGCGTTGGGCAATTATAAAGATGGGAAAAACTGTAGCTAACAAAACGTATACAGTCGATACCCGATCAGTATTGGCTGGGTCAACGTGGAGAGGGGGTATGATGTTGAAAGACCCCAAACCCCTAATGAACCTCAGCTAGAAACATTACTGATGATGTGTACCAAAGCATCCAATAGATATATTTTATGAAGTATATATATATATATATATATATATATATATATATGACACGGCTAAGGAGAGTTGCGGTGGGCACTTATAAAGATGGGAAAAACTGTAGCTAACAAAACGTATACAGTTGATACCCGATCAGTATTGGCTGGGTCAACGTGGAGAGGGGGTATGATGTTGAAAGACCCCAAACCCTAATGAACCTCAGCTAGAAACATTACTGATGATGTGTACCAAAGCATCCAATAGATATATTTTTATGAAGTATATATATATATATATATATATATATATATATATATATATAAAGATGGGGAAAAACTGTATAACAAAACGTATATATATATATAGAGGGTGATGTTGAAAGACCCCCAAACCCCTAATGAACCTCAGAGAAACATTACTGATGATGTGTACCAAAGCATCCAATGGATATATTTTATGCAATATATATATATATATATAAAATATATATATATAATAAAATATATACAGTTGATATAAAGATGGGAAAAACTGTAGCTAATCAAACGTATACAGTCGATACCCGATCCAGGGCTGGGTCAACGTGGAGAGGGGTATGATGTTGAAAGACCCCAAACCCCTAATGAACCTCAGCTAGAAACATTACTGATGATGTGTACCAAAAGCATCCAATAGATATATTTTATGAAGTATATATATATATATATATATATATATATATATATATATATATATATATGACACGGCTAAGGAGAGTTGCGGTGGGCACTTATAAATATGGGAAAAACTGTAGCTAACAAAACGTATACAGTTGATACCCGATCAGTATTGGCTGGGTCAACGTGGACTGGGGGTATGATGTTGAAAGACCCCAAACCCCTAATGAACCTCAGCTAGAAACATTACTGATGATGTGTACCAAAGCATCCAAGAGATATATTTTATGAAGTATATATATATATATATATATATATATATATATATGACACGGCTAAGGAGAGTTGCGGTGGGCACTTATAAAGATGAGAAAAACTGTAGCTAACAAAACGTATACAGTTGATACCCGATCAGTATTGGCTGGGTCAACGTGGAGGAGGGGGTATGATGTTGAAAGACCCCAAACCCCTAATGAACCTCAGCTAGAAACATTACTGATGATGTGTACCAAAGCATCCAATAGATATATTTTATGAAGTATATATATATATATATATATATATATATATATATATATATATATATATATATATATATATATATATATATGCACAACTAAGGAGAGTTGCGGTGGGCACTTATAAAGATGGGAAAAACTGTAGCTAACAAAACGTATACAGTTGATACCCGATCAGTATTGGCTGGGTCAACATGGAGAGGGGTATGATGTTGAAAGACCCCAAACCCTAATGAACATCAGCTAGAAACATTACTGATGATGTGTACCAAAGCATCCAATAGATATATTTTATGAAGTATATATATATATATATATATATATATATATATGACACGGCTAAGGAGAGTTGCGGTGGGCACATATAAAGATGGGAAAAACTGTAGCTAACAAAACGTATACAGTTGATACCCGATCAGTATTGGCTGGGTCAACGTGGAGAGGGGGGTATGATGTTGAAAGACCCCAAACCCCCAATGAACCTCAGCTAGAAACATTACTGATGATGTGTACCAAAGCATCCAATAGATATATTTTATGAATATATATATATATATATATATATATATATATATACACGGCTAAGGAGAGTTGCGGTGGGCACTTATAAAGATGGGAAAAACTGTAGCTAACAAACGTATACAGTTGATACCCGATCAGTATTGGCTGGGTCAACATGGAGAGGGGGGGCATGATGTTGAAAGACCCCAAACCCCCAATGAACCTCAGCTAGAAACATCACTGATGATGTGTACCAAAGCATCCAATAGATATATTTTATGAAGTGTATATATATATATGACACGGCTAAGGAGAGTTGCGGTGGGCACTTATAAAGATGGGAAAAACTGTAGCTAACAAAACGTATACAGTTGATACCCGATCAGTATTGGCTGGGTCAACGTGGAGAGGGGGTATGATGTTGAAAGACCCCCAAACCCCTAATGAACCTCGGCTAGAAACATCACTGATGATGTGTACCAAAGCATCCAATAGATATATTTTATGAAGTGTATATATATATATATGACACGGCTAAGGAGAGTTGCGGTGGGCACTTATAAAGATGGGAAAAACTGTAGCTAACAAAACGTATACAGTTGATACCCGATCAGTATTGGCTGGGTCAACGTGGAGAGAGGGGGTATGATGTTGAAAGACCCCAAACCCCTAATGAACCTCAGCTAGAAACATTACTGATGATGTGTACCAAAGCATCCAATAGATATATTTTATGAAGTATATATATATATATATATATATATATATATATATATATATGACACGGCTAAGGAGAGTTGCGTTGGGCACTTATAAAGATGGGAAAAACTGTAGCTAACAAAACGTATACAGTTGATACCCGATCAGTATTGGCTGGGTCAACGTGGAGAGGGGGTATGATGTTGAAAGACCCCAAACCCCTAATGAACCTCAGCTAGAAACATTACTGATGATGTGTACCAAAGCATCCAATAGATATATTTTATGAAGTATATATATATATATATATATATATATATATATATGACACGGCTAAGGAGAGTTGCGGTGGGCACTTATAAAGATGGGAAAAACTGTAGCTAACAAAACGTATACAGTTGATACCCGATCAGTATTGGCTGGGTCAACATGGAGAGGGGGTATGATGTTGAAAGACCCCCAAACCCCTAATGAACCTCGGCTAGAAACATTACTGATGATGTGTAGTGTACCAAAGCATCCAATAGATGTATTTCACAAAATTGTTTACTATAATATATGCTTTTTTTTTTCTTTAATAAGAAAGCCTAAATATTGGGTAGATGATATCGGACATCATTTTCAGATACAATATCTAAAAAAATATATCTGTTCTGTTAATTTAAGGAATTCGGAATGATTAAAATTGTTTTTTGGGACACTGTAACCCTGCAGTTTAAAAAATTTATTAAGAAACTTTAGTTGGGACCCATTGAATTTTCCAGGGACGCACCCAAATCACCGTCTGTGGGTTCTGCGGACTTACTACATTAAAAATCCATCAGCATCACTGCAAGGTAAGTAAACATTACTTTCGATACCTGATCAGTATCGCATGCGTCACCATGAAGAGCGGATATGATGTTGAAAGATCCCAAACACCTAATGAACCTCGGCTAGAAACATCACTGATGATGTGTACCAAAGCATCCAATAGATGTATTTTACGAAGTATATATATATATATATATATATATATATATGTGTGTGTGTGTGTGTGTGTGTGTGTGTGTGTGTGAAAAGTGTATATAAATATAAATAAATATATATATGTATAATATTTATATATTATATATGCGCATTTATTAGAAAGCGCTCAATATCAGAGATAGAGCTAACATATTTGGTTGGATAGATGTGAGTTTGTGACCCTGGGTTTCACGCTTTAGCGATCGTCAGACAAACTGATTAATGTTTTAAAAAATTTGGGTATATTGCGTGTATTGGTCTTATTGTGGAAGTGGTGGGGGAAATTTCGTCGTTTTGTCATTCATCGTACTAACGCAAACATCGATGTATGCAGACACATATACATACTTGGTCGTCCGTCGGTCTCATACATATATAAACATATGTGGGCAGTTTCGGCTATGACATATGTATGTATACGGGTAGTGTTATGTCTATACATACGCATTTGTTTGTTGAAATATTGAAATTTAAACATTGGAAGTGTGGCGGAAATGTCTCGTTAATGTATACATGTCATATTATATATTTTCCCGCTGAAAAATATTTCCTCGCATGTATGTATATACGTGTGGCGGGGTTTGTGTAAAATTATGATATGTCTTAAAATATATATATATATTTTTATGTTTATACATTCTTTTTATAGATACAAATATTAAATGCTCTGTTTATAATAAACAGTATTAAACAACATTCACCGGCCCTAATGTCCGAGAAATTTTCACAGAAAATATGCGTCCTCCGACAGGAATCGAACCTCTATCCTATACGGAACATTCATTTAGCTTGACGTGCCTTTACCAATTTGGCCACAGAGGAGCGTTCGGTTAGCAAGGTCGATTTTACAGTCTTTAAACTTTAATCTTCCATGAATCTCTCACGTACATTTATATCTGCTCAAAGCGTATCCAAATGCAAATAAATGACGTCACACATTATGAAATGGACAAAGTCCAACAATTATTTTAAGACATTTTTATGTTTACACATTCTTTTTATAGATACAAATATTTAAAAAATGCTCTGTTTATAATAAACAGTATTAAACACCATTTACCGGCCTGAATGTCCGAGATATTTTCACAGAAAATATTCGTCCTCCGTCCATTTCATATTTAGTTAGAGTGGGTAAATTGTCTTTACGGATAGAACGCACTTCTAGGTGAGAAGATGTTTCATATTTTCTCGAATATTCAGGCCGGTAGGTGTAAATAAATAAATATACTGTTTAATAATAAATAAAAACAGAGCATCTACTCAAATATGAGTATCCATTTAAAAAGATTAACGTTTAAACAAATAAATTAACAATTTTTGTCGGGTTTAATCCATTTCATTTAGTCAGTCTTATTCTAAACCGGGATTGATTAAGACTGACGAAGATTTCGTCGATTGAAATAGATCTATCCTCCATATGAGGTAATGTTGGAGTTTGTTGTGTAATAATATACAACATATTATATGTAATAATCATTGACAATTCTAGAAAGAAAATTCGGATTGCCAACACACAAACAGAATGTCTCATATCGAGAATATTCCACATCGAACATGAAGAAAAAAATAATTATTTTAATAATATGTAAAATCTCCACTTTCACCTGAAGACGGTTGCGAGACCAGACCAGAAACACGTGTCGTGAAATTATGTAAAACAAAAGTATAATATTTTTCTCAATAAATCCACATTACAACCAAAAACGTTTGCAGGCACCCCTCTTCTTTTAATATACATACTTTTCTCTCGTTGGAACCACTACAACATATTTCTTTTATATATATATATATATATATGTGTTTTTTTTTCCGGGGTTGTTTTTTCTGTTTTCTTTTTGAATTTGTAGGTCTGATGAATTGGATCTTATTTACGATTCCAACGGAATAAATTATGACCATGGAATATTAGTGTTTAAGCCTTTTTATTCTATATATATATATATATATATATATATATATATATATATATATATATATATATATAAAATCAACTGATTTAAAAATATGTTTTTTCGCTATACAATAATAACCCTGTTTCAAAAACGGAAGCTAAAAACTTAAATTTAATTATATAATTAATTCCAATATTCGCTTGAAACAGAACTAATGTTTTTAATTTAATTATATAATTAAATTTAAAGTTTTAGCTTCCATTTTTTGAAACATGGCTATTACTGTATAGCGAAAAAACATTTTAAATCAGTTAATTTATAATATTTATGCACTGTAAATTTACATTGAGCACTGTTTTGTAAAAATAAAAAATAACAAGAACACCGGATTATATATCTTACTGTCTTTTTCTTTATATATATATATATATATATATATATATATATATATATATATATATATATATATGTGTGTGTGTGTTTCATTAAAGATGACAGACAAGGTATTAAAATTAAACTTTTTATTTATTCTTTCCTGTGTTCGAACAAGTGTTTTCTTTTCTAGATACAGAGTGTGTAGAAACTGTCCAAATGTTCTGTAATTCTAATTGCTTTTGGCTATACTTGTAGCCATTATCAAGGATGATTTGATTTTTGCTTTTTAATTGGGTGTATGGGTTGTGTGTGTCTTTCTAGAGTTATAGGAATGTTTTATTTTCTGAACACAGTCAGCACATTGTGACCATATTCGTAGTTAATATTATTAAGTGTTGACTTTTTCTTTTTTATTATTAAGGCTTCCATTATTTTAAATCTTTTTTGGCATATGGATGTGGTTATTATATTTGTATTTTCTAGTAGTATATTTCGGATGGGGTCTGGTAAGTTTGCGTGTGTGTGTGTGTTCTAATGGATTCTAAGAGAGTTGTGTTCGTATAGGTGTAACGTAAAGCGTCTGGATAGGCGTGTAATATTGTGATATTTTCCTGGGGATTTACATTATGAAAGACAGGAGTGGGGATAAGAAAACGGAGAAGCATGGGGTCAGCACAATGAGCAGGGATAAATTTGTATCATTTACCACCGCCTGATGAGATGCGCTGATATGCATCGAAACGTGAATGCATTTATGTAGCGGTTACATATGTTCGAATAATAATATGTTCCTATAATAAAGAATATATATATATATATATATATATATATATATATATATATATATATATATATATATATATTGTGTATTTTGGCAGCAATCCTTCATTTATGCATATTTGATTAAAAATGACAGACAAGTACTACGATTAAGCTTTTCATTTAAGTTTTTTGTGTTCGAAATGTGTTTTCTTTTCTGGACACAGCGTGTTTAGAAATTATCCAAATATTCTATAATTTGCGAGCGCTATCGGCTAAACTTTTAGCCATTATCAAAAATGATTTTTTTTTTTCTTTTTTAATTAGATATATGGGTTGTGTGTATGTCTCTGGAGTTATAGGGATGTTTTATTTTCGGAACACAGTCAGCTGACTGTGGCCGTGTTCGTAGTTAATATTATTGAGCGTTGGCTTTTTCTTTTTTATTATAAAGACTTCAATTATTTTTAATCTTTTTTTACATGTGGAGGTTATTATATTGGTATTTTTTACTAGTATGTTTTGGATGAAGTCTGGTAAGTTTGTATGTGCGTGTTCTAATGGAGCTATCAGACAGGTGTAACGTAAGGCGCCTGGATAGTCATATAGTAGTGTGACCGATGGAATTATTTATAAATTCAGTTTGATCAGGAACACAGTTCCTTAATAGGCATGTGAACTCATAGATAATTTTGACTTTGCTGGTATGTTGTCATTTTTGAGGGTAAGGATAGCTGTTTAAACTTTTTGTAGTAGATAATTAATTTGATTTGATTTTTTATTCGGGTCAATTGGGGTAGTAAAAAGCTTAATTATAGTACCTTGTCCGTCTTTTTTAATAAAACATGCATATATATATATATATATATATATATATATATATATATATATATATATATATATAGGTGCTTGCAGGCCTGCGCCTCTGTGTGTGTGTGTGTATTCAATTCATATTCATTGGATAATCATGAAATCTACTCTCAAATCTAACAGACCTTTTAATGCACGTAATCATTTATTTTCGCAATTGCAAACATCTGATATTAAACCAAAATTCCTTTTCTCTCATTGTTGAATCTTGGATACAGGATGAAAAGATTTTTAATTTGGCGTTGAAATGTAAAGGTTCATCAATAAAAAAATGTTTTCTTTAATCTGATTAAACAGATTATCTTAAGATACTAAACCGCTTAAGTATAATAAGGCGGTGAAATAATCTAATTAATCTACGTTCATTTGAGGAAATGTTGACTAAATTTGTCAATCTGCAAAATAATCCATTTTCTGTTGACAAAATCAGACTTCCCGACATTAATTTGTATGTTTCACTCACTGTAGTACAAAATATGACACAGAAATTCGAGCGGGCAAAAAATAGCAAAACTTTGAAAATAGGGAGAATATTAACCTACAAATTCATGACGGCCATCGATTTACCCGTTGTCACTTTTGTGATGCTAACAAATACGTTTTCTATATGGTCACGTGATCTACTTAATTCAATAATGGGATCGCCCGAGTTTGCTCACTTGCAATCTATGTTCATACTCAAGTGTTGACAGCGGCACTTTATTCCTATATAACAAATTGATATGCTGTTAAACAAACAAATCAGTCAAATAATCGTAACATAACGAAGTATTTGGAACCCTTTGTTAAAGTATGAAAATATTATAATCTAATGTATTAGGCTTGGTGCCTCGAGTTGATTAAAACAAAATCTTCATGACAAACTAGTGGAGCGACATGCACAAATGGATTAAAACATTGGAAATGTCCTTAGAATATAACAGTAAATGCTGAACAATCTCCACACCTATAAACATATAATTCTTCTAACAGCTGCTAATGTGGCCATCGATAAAACATGTGAGTAATGTGGAAAATTTCAGGGAAACGAGAACTTTCATGAAATTGATGGTAACGATCAGAAGGAAAAAAATGCCGGCCGAAGTTTCTCGGACAAAATATGAGGCAAGAAGGCCTGGGGAATTTAACACTCATCGAGCATACTAAAAGGAAGGGAAGTAAGAATTAGAAGGGAGTAAACAACTTGACGAACTTTTGTGAAGGATGACAATACAAGGACAAAGAGAGAGATGGCGAAGGGTGTTAAATGTTTAGAGTGTGAGGATCGAGAAGACACCTCCCGCAAAGCGAATTTGTATGGCGTGCCAGGTCTTGTTGTAAGATCGCGACCGGCGTTCAAAACGAAAAATAAAAATAAAAAAGACTAAAAATTGAAACCAGCGTAAATTTATAAGATCGGAAGTCTCAGGCGAACGAGAAGTAAGTCTCGTATGCAAATGTTAGTTGCCCCCGACGCGGGCATAAATAGCGAGTCTGTGTGGAAGACGGGACAGAACAGAACGCATTGTTGGCGTTATGGCGTACGTACTAACGAGGACGAGAGAATAGGAGGTCAGGTCACTAGCAACAGCTCAGGTGGTAGACAGGAGGACTGGACAAAAGCAAGCACTTTAATTTATTTCAGTCATCACAAACGACGGGCGAACTGAATTACTGTTATGGTGAAACACGCCTATTCTATAGACTCTCCCACCTAATATACGTAGGAGTAGTAAGAGAAATGAGGGTCGCTCGTTGACAGACGACAGTAGTCAATAGTTACTCGAATACGAAAGTAATCAGCGACCACAACAAGATTACTCTGCGTAATACCTATTATATCAAGTTCCTAACGTTTTATAGCCTTGACTTCACATATGAAAATGGTAATATTTGTATGACCACAACAATCTTTGACTTTCACAACCATGAACACTAAATACTTACTCTATAAGGAACAATACCTTGATGATGACATTATGCTATGTCGAAAGTGCTTGAAAATAAATACAATATCAGCCAACACGGTGTTTTCCTATCGTCTTTTAATAACTACACAAAACGCTTATTCGCAAATATGAAAGGATCCTATCAAGAATAAGTAAACAGAACGTTTACATTATTTAACGAAACCTCTCTCTCTCTTATATATATATATATATATATATTTATATAATGAATACAGAATCCTTAACAATCTACCTGGTTATAATTTATTTCGTGGACGTTACATACATCTCTTCAGACCAGCGTTATCTAGACGCAAGGAAAAGGAAAAGAGAAAAAAGGATAAAGATTTAATATTAAAAAAGGAAGAAAGAAGAACAAAAATTTCAATATAAGTTTTTTGTTGTGGGGGGAAAGGGAGAGATAGATAGGGAGAGAAACGGGAGAGAAAGAAAGGAAAGAAAGAAGAATTAAGAATGAGTTGAGTGGGTGAACCAGAAATGACTTTTTCTTTCGGGACTTGACAAGTTAAAAAAAACAGGGTTGGGGAGACAGGAATGATCAGATTCAAAGTAGATACATTGAATTGTCTAGTCATTTTCAGCAGTGAAACCATCATCATCGCAATATAAGCCTCACAATTATAAATTGATAATAATAATA
>CAHIKZ030000436.1:260000-277500 GCA_903632075.3 Acanthosepion pharaonis | reverse complement strand
TTCACTTTATATACACACACACACACACATATATATATATATATATATATATATGTATTATAAATATACATATACCTACGTTGGAAATGAACTTTCAACGTATTTATATATATATATATATATTTATTAATATAACCTTCTTAGTTCCGCCTAACCACTTTGATCACTGTTTTGTATGCACCCACCCACATGTACATGGTTGCGTATTTGTATATGTGCGTCTGCGTATTTTTATTTGTGTGTGTGTGTGTGTGTGTTAATTCTATTGTGCATCTAATTGTGTGTTTATGATAACTGTATATGTATTTTTAGTGGCTTGCCTTATTTAACTTTATTTATTATTTAAATATATTTTATATAATTTACTTTGGTTTTAACTTAATGTTTGATATTTGTGTTTAGTTGTATGGAAGAACATTTTTGTTGGTGATATTGTTAAACCAATTAGTTGTTTCTTAGCACTGTTTTCATTGGTTTATATTCATCATGCTCTTTAACTTTGGTATTGTTTTAACCATTTTAGTTTCTGTTATGGTGGAATTTTTGTGTCTATCTGTTTTTATGCAGTTGAGTATTAATGTGCATGCCTGTGTATGTTCACGCCTGCACGGGAATTATATAAGTACCCATGCACGCATGCACGTGACCGCGCATATCTGTCTATTCGTGTGTGCACATCTGTGTATTTATGCTTGTGTGTAAGTTTATGTGGGTGTGTTTTTTACATTCGTGACCCTGTGGAATCTTCCACAACAAACCAGCGTTACCTCTTTTTAGGAAATGCACTCTTCCTATCTGGTAAGTGAAATTCTACTTTCATACAATATAACAAGTATTCATTGGTCAATCACCTCCAATCTAGCTTGCTGATTGGTCAGTTCCGACCAATCAAACCGCCTGCACGCGACCAATCTGTTTCCCCGCTCATATCCTAGGAGCCACGATCATTATATAAACCGAACACGTGTGAACCTTTTGAGTAGTAGTTACCAAGTGCCAAGATGTAACCTTCACCGACTCCCGTCTTAGTCATTGCTGACCAGACGTTAAAGATAATTACCAACATTCACGAACTCTGAAACCACTCCTGAACTTTTACCAACTTTGCAAACTCACAATTCCAAACTTTCTTAATATGAACTCCGGTACAACTAATACCTAATCAAAGGGACACGACTCTGTCCTACCTTTTCAGTTCGCATTCATGTACATCAAACATTAATAAATCTAATTGTTATGTTTTGGAATCATTCAGTTCAGTTTTGTATTTTATTCTATGTGCTATTTACGTCAAGGATAAATTGCATTGCTTTTACGCATTGTCCTTAATCTCATCTTTCTTAGCCATTACACATATTGGTAACACGTACTACTACAAATGGCAACCCCGACATTCGTCGTAGGACCAAACCACATACATCTATATATATATTGGAGATGATTACACAGGAACAAATAATAATGGTAGATAAACCACTTCAACCCTATATGAGTTCTCGTTGTTTTTTTTATATGTATTTAGTGGGAAAAAAGCGAGAATAAAATTCATTTGGGGGAATATATGAAGACATAGCAAAAGTTAAACGACGCCTCTACTGTGGAACATTTATTCACTGATCGAAACAATTACTAAATCAACTTGTGGTCCAACCAGTCTGAAACGAATTTTTTTTAGTCTTATCACAGAATATAAGCAGCGTCGAAACTGCTTAAATACCCGAGGTCGCTAGCAATTTGGGAATATTCGACACTGTTATCAACTGGTGACTTTGTGTCACATTCTAGGCTAATTTTATTTCTTAAAGTTACCAATTCCTGTATGAAAATCATCAAGTTTATTGCAAATGTAATTTTACCAATCTGTCCATAATCTGATTTTAAAATCTACTCTATTTCAGGCATTGAATTTATCAGATCTGCTATATTCTCATGTGGTGTATCCAATATTTCGATGCACGTGTCTAGTATTTGGGGGAATATATTTCTGGCTAAGTTGTTTTAGCTATTGTAAACAAGTAGTACACGGTAGCAGTAATCGACCGGTACTTGTCATAGTCGCAGGTAATAGGTGTAGACCAATAGAATAGCCAATGGCGTTGTCCAATGGGCGTCGTCATAGACTTAAACTCTGTCCTACCTACATGTCCGTCTGTATTTATGACGGACACCAGCCAATCATATTCCAGTGAGGAGGAACTCAGGTATATACATATTCCATTATATCAGTTAGGAAGACAGTGGGGCTGACACAAAATGATTTTACCTCTTCTCTTTCTCGCTGAATAACTGAAGGTTTTTTTAGTGATTTTCCCGCCAAGTGCTGTCAAGATAGCTAAGCGTCTTATCTGAAAACCTGGTAAAAAGTAACTCAGTTTTTACTTTGTTTTTTTTCTTAGATATTAAACATTTTGTAGGATGGACAATTATTGCATACTGTTACACGATCTGGACAATTTTGCTGTTACACCCCGTATATATATATATTTATATATGTTTCGTTAAAAACGACAGACAAGGTACTACAGTTGAGCTTTTTATTTAATTTTTCTTGTGTTCTGACAAGAGCTTTCTTTTCTGGACAAAGACGTCTTACATTACACCTATCTGATCACAGTTCCATCAGAACACATTTAAACACACACTCAGATTTACCCGACACTATTAGGAACATACTAGTAGAAAACACTAATATATTAACTGCATCCACTTGCAAAAAAAGACTAAAAATAATGGAAGCTCTAATAATAAAAAAGAAAAAGCCAACTCTTAACAATATCAATTATGAACAAAGCCACAATGTGCTAACTGTATTCGGAAACTAAAACATCACTACCACACACTGAACATACATAGAACACACACTCTACTAAGCTGATAATTGAACCATCCTTGATAATGGCTAAAGGTATAGCCGAAAGCGCTCGGAAATACAGAACATTCGGACAGTTCTTACACACTCTTTGTCCAGAAAAGAAAGCTCTTGTCAGAACACAAGAAAAATTAAATAAAAAGCTCAACTGTAGTACCTTGTCTGTCGTTTTTAACGAAACATGCATAAAGGAAGGATTGCTGCCTAATTATACAAATATTTATATATATATATATATATATATATATATATATATATATATATATATATATGAAGAAAAATATATACGGAAAAACAAACAAAAATCCTTATATACAATTATGCTGTTTTAATGTTAATATGTCAACGTCAGACGTTTCGGTCTAATAAAAGATCTTCCAAACATATTCATAAATTATAACATTATGAATATGTCATGAAAAAGATGGTTTATTAGAACAAAACTTCCGAACATGTATTGATATTAATTTATGATTAAAACTGCATAATTGTATATAAGATTTTTGTTTGTTTTTTCCGTATATATTTTTTCTTCATACTTTTCGGATCTATATCCATATATTTGTTTATATATATATATATATATATATATATATATATATATATATATATATATATACATACATATATATATATGTATATATATATATATATATATATATATATATATATATATATATATATATATATATATATGGGACGCAAGTTGTGAAAAAATATTCTATAGCTATAACGGATAAATTCTAAGTTTTTAAATAATTAAAACAGAGCGCGTTCATCATCATCATCGTCATCATCATCATCATCGTCATCATCGTCATCATCATCATCATCATTTTCTTCCTCTATTTCTTTTTCTATTTTTTGTCTTCTACTTCTTCTGTTACTTCTTTTTCTTCTTTGTCTCCTTCTACCTCTTTTTCTTCTTCATCTTTTTTTTCTTTTACTTCTATTCCTTACTTTTCCTCTTCTTCTTCCTCTTCTATTTCTGTTCCTTCTTCTTTTCCTTCTTTTTCTCCTATTTCTTCTCTTTCTGTTTCTTTTTCTTCTTTTTCGTCTCCTTCTTTACTTTCTTGTTATTCCTCCTCTTCCTTTTCTTCTCTACTTTCCTCTCTTCATCTTCTTCCCCATCTGCTCCCTCTCTTCGTCTTCATAGGTTCCACTTTTACATCCTTTTCTTTTTCATGATATTCTTTTCCCTTCTTACCTCCCCCTCTTCTCCTTCGCCAACTTTCTCTTTTTCTTTCTTTAACATTCATTTTCTCTCCTCTCTTTTCTTTCTTCTCTTTCTCAATGCAACATTTTATCGAGTGAATTTTTTTTTCCAGATGTCGTCCTTTTTTTTTCTTTCATCATCATTTTGTGTGGGTGTTGGGTGGGGAATGATGGGTTCGTTCCTGTTTCTCCCGCTTTTTTTTTTCTTCTTCCTCCCAAATGTTCTATCCTCCAACCCTCACACTACCGTCTTCGTCCCCCCCGACTCTTCAAAACCACCAACAACAACAACTACTACCTTGTGTTCCTACGTAAAATATCAGCGACCTTTTCGAAAAGGAAATTTCCCTTCACACGTGTTGAACAAAAATCTATTTTCCTTCCCGATTTCTGATCTACTTCAACCAATATCGTTTTTTTTTGTTGTTGTTTTTTTGGGTCTGTGTGTGACACTTCATTTTATTTTTTTGCTTTCGACATTACGCAGTTTCGTGTCTCTGATCGTTAACTCTTCGCAATCCGATTTCAAGTTGACATGACAAAAGCAAGACAAAATCGATTATCTCCCTTGCCTTTTACTGACTTATCGCACATCGAATCTTTCTTTCTGTGCGTTCTGTCTTCACTCTGCGCATGCTCACATATGATGCTTGCGGGATCCGTCCGTCATGTTTGATTCTTTCATCGTACAGTTTTCTTTGACTAAAGTCCGATCTGCTAGATTATAGGATTTTCACTTAACATCTAACAAAATCAATCATTTACATCCATCTCGCTAGAAAGCGAGCGAGCGAGCTTTCTTGGACTGTTTCCTTCTTTCTATCCGCTTGTTCATGATCTGGTGTCTATCGTCAGCGGTCGACCCTGCTTTATTCGGGTGAACTGGGATGCGGAACTGTACTGTTCCACGGCCTACATCCAATTCTCACACACCTTGGTCAACGGAATCGACCTGCCGGTTAAACTGTGTGAGGATAGTCTGGAGAGAAACGCCTCTTCCCAACCCACCTATGCCATCGGCCAGTCGCCAGTCTGGGTATAGGAGCTGCACCTCAGAGGTCAATAGCTTGACTCGTTTGCGGAGGAACTTCCAAGCGGAGCGATGGCGTAACTTCCACAACTTCGGTGCAAAAGGAACCTGAAAGCCATTGCACTATTTTGCCTTCAATGTCGCCTTGAACCGCAATTACAAGACCGGCGAAAAACGCAGGATGAATTGTATTTTTAACTGAATGTATGGATATTTTTTATGTGTACATCTCTATCTATAAAAGGCAGGATGTGTGTGTGTGTGTGTGTAACGAATGCACGGCCGCAATTTTCGACGGATTTGCACCAAAATGTACTTGCACATGCTCCAAGTTAGCGGGAAGGCCAAGACCGACTTTGCATTTCCCAACTCCCATCGATAGTGAAAAGAATCGATTATTTCATGCTTCTACGGCAGTTTTCATATAGTTTACGGCAATTTTCTACTGGCCAGAGTGAGAGTCTATAGCTGGCTGCAACGAATAGGCAGGAAGATTCTACTGGCTAGCGTGAGAGCCAACAGCTGACTGAGACGAATGTTAACTAGCATGCCAGCATGCAAAAAATCGATAGCTGCATTCGTCACAAGTGGGAAAAATTTAAATCTGCATGTCACTTTACTTCAATTGGCTCATTCGCTTGCTTAAACTCAATGTTGATTCTGATTCCGCAGAACTGGGTTGGGTGTGAAAAAGTATTTGTTGTTAACATTCTTTTTTCATTCGGTCTTTCCAGTTACGAGTCCTTTTTTAAAGCTGATCATTTTGTATTCATTTTGTTTAGTTCTTTTTTCGTAACAGATTTAATGTTTAGTATAGAGCTTAGAAAAAATTCGCAGTGTGAGATAGTCAAGAAGTAAGGCATGTAGCAAAATCAGCACAGCAAGGGCACTCCTTTAAAGGCAAGGAAGTGCAAAATATTTTAAGTCAAGTGATAGCGATTGGTGTATTCGTCGTACGATTTTTTAATCAAACACGGGCAACGCCGGGCCATGCTGCTAGTTAGAATATATATATATATATATATATATAGAGACTTGGTAAATCTGTTACACACAGGACTGATTGAAGCCAAAAAGGAGAGGAAAACAACGCATATGATACTTGAAGCACTTGAGAAAATGGATGAAAGTTTTATGGCACATAAGACATTACTAGTGCGAAAAACATAAAGAATGACAATGCTATATTAATTATATTTTTTGACATATGTATATGTCAATTCTATTCTTTTCAGGACGTAGGCGATCATGGATCTCGACCTCCCTCTATCCCTTGCAGCTCTCAACAAGTTCCTTCCCTCTGCTTCCTCACACAGACCACGTTCTGTCATCCACTTGCTTAAGCCCACCAGGTATGCCACGCATTGTTTTCCTTTGTCTCTCTTTCCCTTTATTCGACCTGTGAGTATCAGATTCTCCAGGCCCTCCTTCCTCATTATATGTCCCAGAAACTTCAGCTGCCTCTTCCTGGTATTAAATACAAGGCTCCTCCTTGTTTGCAACCTGTTATGGGGTCCACCCCTTTTTCATACAAGTGGACTCGACCAGTGTATACTTGGACTGCTGCCGTTAAATACCGAGAGTCAGTCAGAGTAGAAAGAGCAGAGATTGTGATTGAGTTGGAGGTAGAGTAATAGTGTGAGGTAACCGCTTGTAGAAGTCACAGTTACAAGCACGTAGACTCTAAGGAAGTCCTACTTCGAGACTGCATTTACCAGACTGTATATATATATATATATATATATATATATATATATATATATATATATATTGCTACTAACCCTGTTTTTGGATCTACTAACAGTATTACCAATTGTATTATTGTGTAAATACATTTATTTGTTATATTTCATTCCTGTGTTTGTCATTCATTGGAGACCTAATTTCATCTCGGAATCCACAACACAAGCTCTCCAAGATCTCATCATTGCTCACACGATCGGTTCATGATATCCTCAGCATCCTTCTGTAGAACCATATCGCCATCATCTTTCAGGACGTAGGCGATCACGGCTCTCCACTCTCAACAAGTTCCTACTCTCTGCTATCTCCCGCAGACCACGTTCTGTCATCCACCTTCTGAAGTCCGCTAGGAATGTTACGCACTGCCTTCCCTTGTCTCTCTCTCTCCCTCTATTCGACCCGTGAGTATTAGATTCTCCAGGCCCTCTTTCCTCATTATTTATCTGTTGAGATGTTGAGTGTTTCCGCGTGCGCGTATTGAAATAAGGACAAACACATACGTAGGGAAAAATACTGGTATATCTGAAGAGGTATTTACAACAGAGAGATTAGTAGTCAAACGATCGCAGGTGAGTCAGTAACAATCAGAAAGAGTATAAAGTCCAACTGTATCTTCCGGTAGAGAGACGGAAGTGTGATGATCACCTGATCTCCCAGAACTCTATAGAACTGTCCTATTAGTAGTAGAGAGATCAGTCCATTCTGATGAGAAGGTGGGTGGCCCCAACAGTATCCCAGAAACTTCAGCTGCCTCTTCCTGATGTTAAGTATCAGCCTTCTCCTTGTTTGCATCCTCTCACACACTCGGTCCACGAAATCCTCAGCATCCTTCTGTAGAACCACATCTCCGTTGTCTCGAGTCTCTTCTTCATCCTTGAGAAAACCGTCCAGAATTCGCTGCCGTAAAGAAGGGCAGATGTCACGTAACAGTTCAGTATTCTTTTCTTTGTTCCCAAACAAATCTTCCTGTCTCGCAGCATTCTGCCCAGCTCTTGGAATACGTCCTTGGTCATCCAAATACGTCTTCGGATCTCAGTGTCACACTTACCGTCCTCTGTCAAAATGCTTCCCAGATCCTTAAACCCTCGCGTCTGCTTGATTCTAGTGTTCTCAACCTTCAAATCATATTTCGGTCTCATCTTCTTACTGATGGCCATACATTCCGTCTCTTTGTAGTTTATGCTTAGTCCCTTCTTCACACTCTCCGTCTCTACCTTCTTTAGGAGATTACGTAGTATTTTTAAAAAAAAACTATTGTTAATAGTCTAATGAAACGGAAGTGAAACCATTGATCACACAAGATTTAAATCTTTCATATCTAACTTTATATTGTATTCTACCTTGATACTGCGCCAATTACACTCAGCCAGGAAGAGTAAAAGCGACAGGATCAGAATGGTGAACCTTACATCCTCGTCTGCAATGTCTGGGACACTGCTTCCTTCTCTCTGTGGTGACTGTTTATATATCCACCTTCTCAATAGTCTTTTTTTCTCACGCACGCATTTATTAGACCGGGATCAAGGCGTAGTATCTGTTCTCCTTATTTTACAACATAGAAGGCGCTTGGCTCTGGGGATCCAAAACCTGTGACAACACGATCCTTATTGCACTAAAGTAGATAGTGTCAGTTTAATATCGACGCCAGCGTAAAGGGAACGTAGGGACAGAGCAGTTTGCGTCCTGGGACCATATGAACGCGTATGGCACCCTATATTCAGTCAAAAGATTTCGTGTTAACAGGTCAGATAAATAAAATTCGGCGCCCTTAGACCTTAACCTGTTCACCTATCGAGGTCGGTACTGAAATCGTGTCAACCGCGGATCTCCATCTCCATCGGGAGTTCATAATAGTTCAACATTGTATCTGATTCTTTAAAAATCTGGTGTGAAATTGAGTGGAAATTATATTCTTACATAACCTTACAGTATTCCTATAATGTTGGCCCTGTACCTGACTTAGTAAATACTTATAGCATAAACCTCTGTATAGACGGGGCCTTTTTAACAGGTGGCCAATCTTTTGATACCTGAGGTAAAGAAACGCAGAAATGTTGCCTGCTGACGACAACGAAGAAGAAATGGCCGCCATAAGTAAAGTGTTGACATTAAAAAGATCTTTATAGAAAATTACCTGTGGAGAAGAAAACATATCGAAAATGCCAGCCAATGAGTCTGACCCGGCGTCACTTTTAGATTTACTTGAAAAAGTTGCAAATTAGAAAGGTCGACCACCGACAAAAGCGATGAAAATTATTTGCCTGACAAATGTAAATTCTAATGACCTTCACGTACTTCTTTAGGAGTTAGCATTAAGCATATTCAAGTAAAAATTTGAACCTGTCAAGGCACAGACGGAAGGTTACCGAAACACCTCTGGTTTATTAAATTCTCCTCTCGTCTAAACCCTTGAAACGATACCCGACCGAAGATACTGTTGACAGCCAGAAGCAATGAAGGTGCTTGAGGTTCTCTCTCTCTCTCTCTCTCTCTCTCTCTCTCTCTCTCTCTCTCTCTCTCTCTCTCTCTCTATGTGCCGTCTGCTCTAGGCGATCATGGTTTTCAAACAATTTCCTGTCCATTGCAGCTCTAAATAAATTCTGTCTTTTCATTATTTCTAAACCCTGTTCCGCCATCCATTTTCTCAAGCTCCTCACGTGCGTTAGGCCTTGTTTTCCACTGTCCCTTTTGCCTTCAATCTGTCCTGTGAGTAACAGATTTTCTAAACCCTCCTTCCTCGTTACGTGTCCCTGAAACTTTAACTATCTCTTCCGGATGTTAATTATATGTTTTCGTTTTTGTTTTTAGCATCTGTCTATATTTCTGAGATGAGGTATTATGTACATTATTTACATTATTCGGACTAATATCCTCATCTCTGTTGCCATATTTATTACAACGTTTCAGGCTTTCAGTATCTTTCTATATTTCTGAGATGAGGTATTATGTACACTATTTACATTATTCGGACAATCTCCTCATCTTTGTCGCCATATTTATTACAACGTTTCGTCCCTTCAGTATCTGTCTATATTTCTGGGATGAGGTATTATGTACACTATTTACATTATTCGGACTATTGTCCACATCTTTGTCGCCATATTTATCACAACGTTTCGGCCCTTCACTATCTGTCTATATTTATGAGATGAGATATTATGTACATTATTTACATTATTCGGACTATTGTCCTCATCTTTGTCGCCATATTTATTACAACGTTTCGGCCTTTCAGTATCTGTCTATATTTCTGAGATGAGTTATTATGTACATTATTTACATTATTAGGACTATTGTCCTCATCTTTGTCGCCATATTTATTTCGGCCTTTCAGTATCTGTCTACAGATTATTATGACATTATTTACATTATTCGGACTATTGTCCTCATCTTTGTCGCCATATTTATTACAACGTTTTGGTCTTTCAGTATCTGTCTATATTTCTGAGATGATGTATTATGTACATTATTTACATTATTCGGACTATTGTCCTCATTTTGTCGTATTTATTACAACGTTTCGGCCTTTCAGTATCTGTCTATATTTCTGAGATGAGCATTATTTACATTATTTTGTCCTCATCTTTGTCGCCATATTTAAACGTTTTGGTCTTTCAGTATCTGTCTATATTTCTGAGATGATGTATTATGTACATTATTTACATTATTCGGACTATTGTCCTCATCTTTGTCGCCATATTTATTACAACGTTTCGGCCTTTCAGTATCTGTCTATATTTCTGAGATGAGGTATTATGTACATTATTTACATTATTCGGACTATTGTCCTCATCTTTGTCGCCATATTTATTACAACGTTTTGGTCTTTCAGTATCTGTCTATATTTCTGAGATGATGTATTATGTACATTATTTACATTATTCGGACTATTGTCCTCATCTTTGTCGCCATATTTATTACAACGCTTCGTCCTGTCACTGGATCTAACCAACGCCTTCATCCACTGTGCCATGTGTCCTTGAGGACATCTGTGTATGAATTTCCTGGTATTATGAAACTAATGTCTTCAGCAACCATTTTTTACCAGTGCTAATATTGCAACTTTTGCTGTTATTATTTCATGTTTTTACCAGAGTTAATATTGCAATTTTTGCTGTTATTATCGCTTTTCACTGGCACTCCTTATTCCTGCTTTTGAAGAAATAACTTTCAATATATTCGCACCTTGGAAGTTCAAGACCTCACTTTAACCGAATCAAGCTAAATGTCCAAGTCCGACCAATTTGGACCGAAATTCCAATTCAGGATGAAAACTGAGTTCTTCAAATTAAAAACTCTGTGGAACTTCAATTTTATTGAGTTCTTCAAATTAAAAACTGAATGTGGAACTTCAACTGAGTTGAGTTGACTTCTTGAAATCACAAACTCGGTGAAATTTCAAAATCTCACGTCACGAAACCTCTTACTTTAACTCTTGGTATTTTGAAGAAATAAAGTGAATTTCCTCAATTCACAAATTTTAGAGATATTATAAACTGAATTAAAAACACAAATTAAATTCACAAATCTTTGTGTTATTTTAAACTCAATATAAATTAAAAACTTTTAAAATCCCTAATTTTTTTCAATTCATTAAACATTTCAATTTTAATTGTTGCTGCCTCATCCGGACACAAACACCAATGCTGGATGTTTAAGCACCAGATAAAGAGCAGATTTTTATCTTGATTTCAAAAAGGTATGTCTCTGTAGGAAGTGTGGCCCGTGTTAAAGGAGTCCCAGACACACGGACAGGTAGACAGAATTTGCTACTTATTTATTTGAATTTTGCAAAGTGATTCTTTCATATGGATTACCCTTGAGTTTTATTACAACCACAGAAATCATCAGTCTACTAAAATAAGTAAACGACTACCTCAAATGTGACACCGAAATTTGGAAGATTGGAATAGCCAAACATACCTTCTTAAACCTAAAGAAAGTAGGCAAAAATAATAAACAAATAGTGATGAACTGTCTTAAAATATCGGTCCTCCTATATGGCAGTGCGTGCTGGGCAATCTCCTCACAGATGAAGATGAGACTTGAAGCAATAGAAATGTTGTGCTGAGAATACCATGGACTGAACACGTGAGCAATGAGGAAGTCTTAAGGAAAATAGAAAGATAAATGAATCAGGAACATACTAAGAAAATTTCAAGCACACACAACGAGGAATGAAGGCTTGGAGAACTAGAGACTGACAAGATATATTGAAGAGCTGCGTAATAATAGTGAATTTTTTCAGAAACGTGGCAAAGTTATCTTCTTTTTCTACGTTCCGTGTTTCTCCAGGGTGTTGGCAATCATGGCTCTCCACAATTTCCTGTCCTTTCTAGCTCTTAAAACTATTTTGTTTTTGTTATCTTTCCTAAACCATGTTCTTCCATCTGTTTAGGCAAGCTCGCTAAGTTAGAGATGGTGTCTTATTCCTCTGTTCCTCTTACCTTCAATCTGCCTTGGGAGTATCAAGTTTTCCAAGCCCTTTTCTTCATTATGTACCCAGAAATGTCAACTTCATCTTTCTGAGAGAGTTTTAAGAAAATAGAAAGACAAAAGAATCAGGAACATACTAATGAAATTCCAAGCACACACAACGAGGAAAGAAGGTTTGGAGAATTAGAGACTGAGAGGAAATATTAAAGACAACGGGGAGCGGTCCATTTCGTTGCTAGTTAAAATCTGCTTTGCTGTGCAGACATATGTGTTATATTTCTCTCCATGTGGGACATGTGTATATATGTATATATAGTTTTCTGTATGTCTTAGTGGTATAAAAGTATTTCTGAGAACAATGTATGTTTGTTATTTTCCACTCGGCCATTCCATTCTGTCCATGAAATATTGGTGTTATTATAACATAGATATAATAATGCTCATAATGGGGGAAATATAAATGACCAAATAATTATTTCATCCCTATCTCTCTCTCTCTGGTCCAGATTTCAGAAACTTTGCATCGTTATCTTCTTTTTCTATGTTCCGTGCTTCTTCAGGATGTTAGCAATCATGGCTCTCCACAATTTCCTGTCCTTTCTAGATCTTAATACTATTTTCTTTTTGCTATCTTTCGTAGATCTGCCATCTGTTTACACAAGTTCGATAATTTAGAGATGTGTCTTATTCCTCTGTTCCTCTTGCCTTCAATCTGCCTTGTGAGTATCAAATTTTCCGAGCCCTTTTTACATTATGTACCCAGAAATTTCAACTTCATCTTTATGATGTTAGGTACGAGTGTTCTTTTTCTTTTCATTTTTTCTAAAAAAATTTGTCGTTGCCCAGTTGTTCTTCACAGGATGAAGAAGAGACTTGAAGCAACAAAAATGTGGTTCTGCAGAAGTATCCTGAAAATGCAATGGACAGTGAGCAAGGTGGAAGTTTTATGGAAAATGGAAGCATCAAGAACAGAAATATACTGATGAAATTCCAAAATTCCAACGAAACACTGCGGAGAAAGACGGTTTAGAGAATTAAACACTGAGAGGAAATATTGAAGTCAAGCGGGCCACAGGAAAGCAGCGAGCAACCGACATAACGAGATTTTGTAAATATTTGGCAGAAAAAGAATTAGGAGAGATATCAAAAAGATAAACGATAGTAAGATGGAAAAACATGTCACTTTTTCAGCTTTTATTTGTAATATATATATATATATATATATATATATATATATATATATATATATATATATTGTATATTTAGGCAGCAATTTTTCATTGATGCATGTTTCATTAAATAATATAGAAAAGTTTTGTCTATTTATTTTAAGTAAGTTCCTTTCATTATTGTTTCGTCCGTGTATTGTTTGATATATTGAAATGTAATTGTCGTCTTTGATAATGGCTTATGTAAGCCGAAAGCTTAGATTGAATTTAAACATGTATCAATATGGTGATTTCCTTTCGTCTTTCAATGAAAGGAAATTACTTAAAATAAATAGACAAAACTTGTCTATATTATCTAATGAAACATGCATCAATGATATATATATATATATATATATATATATATATATATATATATATATAATACATACAAGTATATAATTGGTATATACGGAATGAATTCCAATAACCAACAATTACTATTACTGTCGCTGTATTTTTATTGCATGATGGTCATACTTACGATATAAATGTGTATTGTTTACCTGTATAGTGTTATTAGTGTTGGCGTATATGTGTATATATTTATTTATGTGTTGGTTAGAGTATTTGCACTGAGGAATGTGTAGGTTTGAGTATAAGTGTATTTATATGTTTTTTTTTTTTTTATATATATATATATATATATATATATATATATATATATATATATATATATATATGTGTGTATATATATATATATATATATATATATATATATATATATATATATAATGTGGAAAGTATGGTAGATTAGAAGAAAAAGGTTAATAATTGTTGATGTATATGTGTATGTGTGTGCCTATATATGTATGTGTGTATGTGTGTGTATATATATGTATATGTGTGTATATGTGTGTATGTGTGTATATGTATGTATATATGTACGTATATGTGTAAATATATATATATGTATACACATATATATATATGTGTGTATATATGTATGTATGTGTGTATGTGTGTATATGTATGTGTGTGTATGTGTATATATATAAATATGTATATGTGTATGTATGATAACATCACGGCGGTATAATGGTTGGCAAGCATGGTTCGCTAGATCAATTGCGACTGAGTAATGAGTTCGTTCCTCACTGGGTGCCCCCTAATTTCGGCTTTGTGCCACGATATATTTGTATATATATGTATGTGTGTGTATGTGTATGTATGTGTATATATATCTCTGTGTGTGTATATATGTATATATGTGTATGTGTCCTATTTTATTGTGTATGTATATTTATATTTAAGTATATTTCTGTTTGTATGAATGTGTTTATATATTTGTATGTTAGGCTATATGTATATTGGTGTGTGTTGGTATTTGAATGTATATTTATGTATCTCTATGTTAGTACGTTTATATATATATTTGGTTCAGTATTGTTGTATTTTTATGTATGCATGTATATATTGGTAGTTGTTATTGTAGATAGATATATTTATATATATGTTTATTTGTAGATATGTATGTATGTGTGTATATATATTTATGTATGTTTGTGGATGTATATGTGTGTGTTTTGGCACCTATTATGTATGAGTTTGTTTGTGTGTATGTGTGGGTATGGAAACTTTGGTATGTCATGGCTGTTATTATATATGTAAGTATGTGTGCATAAAAATGTGTGTATATATGTGTGTATTTAGGTTTATATGTATATGTGTGTGCATGTGTACTTGTTATCATAGATATGTATATGTGCGTATATGTTTATGTTTATATATGTATTTGTATGTATTTCTGTATGTATATGTATGTATGAGTGTATGTTTATGTGTGTTAATTTGTGTTTACTGCCGCGTATATATATATATATGTATCTGTGGGTTTCTTTATCCTGTTTTTCTTTGCCTAATATATAATGAAACTATTATCAACTTATATGATTAATATATATTTTTATTGATATTTATGGTTATGGAATTTTCGTTTTAATATATTAAATAATATTATTTTTAACCATTTTTATCTTTGTATATTTGCTCCCTTAAGTTATAATTTAATAAGTGGTTAGCATTTATTTAATGATACTTTAAGTCTGAAATATTTATTGGTTGTGATATCTGATTGTCTATGTCATTGTCTGTGGATGTATGTATGTGTATCTATCGGTGTCTATGTGTATGTAGAGTGTGTGTGTGTGTGTATAAGTGTTGGTTTCCACGTCTCCTTTTTTCATAAAGGGCTGTAGAGATGGTCATGTCTCGTCGCTTTTTTTGTGTGTGTGTGTGTGTGTGTGTGTGTGTGTGTGTGTGTGTATCTAATTATGTCTGGGTGCTTATGTTTTATAATCTGATTGTGTCTTTGTTGTTTTGCGCGTGAGTTTAAGACCACATTCACACACTTTAAAATAAAAAAGGAAAAGAAAGGGAAAAGAAAAAAATATATATACATGTATTGTCAAATGACCGGATATATTGTAGCGTCTTGTCGAACGTAATTTCAATGAAGAAATGAATTGAATAAACATATATATTTTTCTTTTCTCAATAATTTTGTAGTTTTTAAACTTAATAGTGATTAAATTTGGATTTTAAAATTGCCAGTTTTTAATTTTAATATTAAATTTTATCATATAATTTTATAATTATTGGTTAGTATAAATTATTTTTAATATTACCCGTATTTTAAAGATCTGAATAGCTATTATAACATGATTTCGTTGTCAAGCTTTTGAATCTTTCTATACTTGGTTTTTGATTGGTCATTCTAGCTTTTGTAACAATGTTTTCCCCTAGTGAAGGATCGTTAATTAATTTGAAACTTTTAAAACCATTTATTTTATCTTCAACATCATCACTTGATAAGACACAGAGTGTGTTGAAACAAAATGGCTATTTTTGTAGTGATTTTATAACATACTTATGTTATAATTTTTTTTTATAAAAAATAATTATATATATATATATATATATATATACTGGGTGTAACAGCAAAATCGTGTAAAAGCAAAATTGCCCATTTTGTTAAATTACGATTGAACCATTGTATCTTAGATATGATTAAAGATATCTTACTGGAATTCTGAGAGGTTTTTATAACACTATTGAACTCTACTCTGAGCAATAAGAAAGTATAATTACTCTTCAAGCTTAAAAGGAGAATCGTGATGAAACTAGTCATAAACAAAATGAGATGTTCCTCATTAATTCATCATAGATAAGGATTGGAAGCTCAGGAAGGATTGAAATATAGTTCAAATATATATGTATATATTATTCAATGAACATTTTGTGGGATGGACAATTATGCTGTTACACGATTTGGGACAATTTACTGTTATACCACACATATATATATATATATATATATATGATAAAATATAATTTTAAGTCATACTATATTTGTGGGTGCTCCATATCTTGGATAGAGCGTATGTAAATATAAAAGTGGACATTGAAGTCAACACCTAGAATACATACATACATATATATATATATATATATATATATATATATATATATATATATATATATATATATATATTCGAGCATCAGATGTCTGGAACTTATCGTTGAAGTTTGGAAGATGCTGTGTATCCTCAAATCATCAGCACCTTCCTCAGTATCATTGAAGAGCTCTTTGACACCGTCGTTTTGAATTTCTCACTTCTTACTCTTTATTTCTAAATTCTTTTGTTTTTGTCATGAATCCAAGTGGCCCACCTCCTATAGGCGCCATATTAAATTCCATATCAACAAACATTTCAAGAATAACAAGTTTAATTATATTTTACTTATGCAGCCCTGCCCTGGCTATGACGATTAACTACATCCGGCAGCAATGCATCTGATCGGGAGATTGGAGGTTTTTAGGAGCGTCGAACCACCTCTTATTTGCTGTTGTTTCCAGGTCTACCCTGACCCGGGGGTGGGGTATAACCTGATGGATCCCAGCTATGGGCAAATAGTTAACCCTCAAACTAGGTTAAAATAAACTAACAGCAATAAATTTTCATAGTAAAAAAATAAAAATAAAAATTATCAGCTATA
>CAHIKZ030000436.1:192500-255000 GCA_903632075.3 Acanthosepion pharaonis | reverse complement strand
CTCTCTCTCTCTCTCTCTGGTTCCTTAAAGCATTCTTGTTATGGGACCTTACCCATAATAACATAATGGACTATTCCATACGTAATAAATACTGCGCCTCAAGAGGAAGCAGGGAGTTCAGTCTGAAGTCGGACGACCGGCTGATCGGCTGATCGGTTGAACTCTCTGCCTTCGGGCGAGGAGGAACCCGAACAAGGCTACGCCGAAGGGCGGAGTCTCTTTCGGGAAGGTAAACCGACCCTGAACCCGTTTATACGGGTTCAAAGGGCATATTTTTGGCCGAGCCCACGGGGTCGGAGATCCCACGTTAAACCCGCCTTGGGCCACTTGATGCCCTCGTGGTGGGTGACTAAATACTGTTCAGTCTGAACTCTGGAGTGAGGTCCGTCAGAAGTCCGTCAGAAGTCCGTTAGGAGTCTGTCAGTCAGTCAGAGCGAGCGAGTCAGTCAGTCGAGTTAGAGGCAGTCCGAAACAGAGTCGCGTTCAGACAATTACTACTAAACCTGATTGTTCGTACTAACACTTTCTACTTCTCTGTATATATTCCTGTTTGTAATATATCTGTGTTATTCCATATCCGTATTCGAGTTCTTCTTTATTGGTTCTACCTTGGACTATCACCGTGGTATAAGGAAGCGGACCATAACAATTCTATTGTATTGTAAACATTCGTCACTAGAAAGTACAGGTCGTTTGCCTCATGTCCTTTCCTAGCGAAATTATGGATGAAAATTGTTGGTCACTTTTACTCCTTTTATTTATTTTTTTTTTTTTTTTTTTCGTAGGGTGCACTTTTTTCTAACATGATGTGTTTTGCAATCGTAACTCGTCTGCTTATTTGTAGAGCTACTCCTTCTTCAGCCATTATGGCGTGCATCATACATGTGATCTGTGGGTGGGGGGATTTTTTAATTTCGACTGTTTCTATGAGCTGGGCGAAAGGAAACGGAAGGGGGGGGAAGAAAGCAATAATGAAACATCAGATGTTACACTTCACAAAGACGGAACTTTTATTCTGGCGAGTTCATCAATTGTACAACTGATTGGCGACAAGATCCTTATCGATGCAATCTGTCGCGCGAAACGAAAGCTTTAATTAACGAGCGAAACGTGGAGACACGTGACTTGAGAACAATCGTCGATTCCATATCGAGGCATCAACATGAATTTTTTAACTAAGGAATTCGTACATCTCCTAATAGGGAAGAGAGTTTGCATTGATTCTTCATACACATGCTGGGATTAATGTAAAGCACTCATACACAAGCACACACACATATATATATATATACCGTAATTTCTCGAAAATAATACGCACCCATAATTAATACGCATCCCAACAAATGATTAAAAAATTAGAAAATATATCTATGCCTATGTATAATACGCATTTATAAATTTTTTGTCAAAAAAAATTCATTACGAAGACATTTTGTCGAACTTGATATTACGAATAAAATAAATATTAACCGGCTAAAATAATGTTAAAAATTACCATTTCCAGATAAATATAACATTTTATTTTACCGCCAAAATGACGTCAAAACGTGCGAGTTGTAGTGTAAATCTTAAACAAAAAGGTATGAGAATTAATAGAAAGAATAGAAAAGAAAGCTGCAGTTAGAGAATATGAGTTGAATGAGGCTAACATGGAGAAAGAATAAAAATGAATTAAAAAAAGTGTAAATCAAGTGCCAAAGCTATAGGTAGAGGAAGAAAAGCGAATGAAGAGTTCGAAGATAATTTTGAAGACATCGAAGATAATATTGTGAAGGATAATTTGTTTAATGACAATTTAGATATTGATTCTATAATAGAAAGTGTTGAAACTTGACTAATGCATGGAATAATAATGCAACACAAAATTTACTTAGAACAAAATGTATTGAAACAAGAAAGTGTACACAATATTTACATATAGTCTTTTGTATATTCCTGGTAAGACCGTTCCTGGAGAATGTGTTGACTGAGTCGCAGTCGGGCAGAGTCTCTGGTTGAATCTTTTGATTTCTCCCTCTCTTCCCGGTATCAACCATATTTATATGGTCGGTGCTCCACTATGCAAATTAGGTGGATCCTACCACAACAGAAAACGATGATGATGATGATGAAAATTAAAATTTCAATAAATTGATAACTTGATATCCTCTTTTCTTCGAAATTGGCCATTTTTATAAAATTTATATTTATTCGCCAAATAAAAAAACCGGTAACTGGTAAACATAAATTTATTGACAAAAAAAAAAAAATATTACAATTATTATTGTTGGATTTAAAATGAAAATAGGGATGATATCTTTCTTATTTTAGAATAACAAGTATGTGAACTGCTCCCTATTCGGGAGAGTCGACCCGTTCCACCCGTTCCGAGTTCGAGAGTAGGTCGAGGCCGTTACCGGATGGAATTGCGACGATCGAACGCCAGCTATACTGAGGGAAACTTCGGAGGGAACCAGCTACTAGACGGCTCGATTGGTCTTTCACCCCTACACCTGGTTTACTATTATTAATCAATAACGATTTTTTTTTATTTAAACCTATTTATAATACGCACCCCTACAAACACCTGTAATTTACATGTGTATTATTTACGAGAATTTACGATATATATATATATATATATATATATATATATATATAATAATATTTTAATTATAATAGATTATAATAACAACATTTTGAAATCGCTATACAAAAGCTTCCATATATATTTATTGTATTTGTATATATAGATAACTTGTATAAATATTTATTTAATTTAAAACAAATCGTTACTTTTTTCAGAAGAAGATTATAAGGTTAGAATTTAAAATATACCTGTTATCTGTTTTACCCATATGTTCGCTAAAACGAAAAATAAAGTCGATGAGTTTATTTTCTCATGTCCATCGTTTTATATATATATATATAAACTGATTTAACCAGTTGATATTTTAATGAAATGACAATTTTTGTCTTCAATGTGGACTTTATTAAAATGGTTTATTAAAACCTAATAAAACAAAAACAGAATCTGACGTCGACAATTCAGAAAAGCTTTTTTTGAAAATTTTCTCTTATTCCATTTATGGATTTTTTCGTTTGTTTTTCGTAACATGAGTTTCACTGTACATATATATATATATATATATATATATATATATATATATATATATATATGTGTGTGTGTGTGTGTGTGTGCGTGTGTGTGTGTGTGTGTGCGCGCGCTTGTCGGTTTGTTCGCTTGTATATGTGTGTATGTAGGTTTGCTTGTTAGTGTTTGCTTATGTGTGTGTTTGTGCGTGTGTGTGTGTGTATGTGTGCATGCACCAGACAGTGATAATAGTACATGTGCCATTAAAATGACTGGCAGTGTACTGCTGTTAATGTTTGTAAATTGATTTTGATTGGCTGATTCGATTTATACGGCTTATCAAACCTTTTCAGGTTTTATTTAAATATATATATATATATATATATATATATATATATATATATATATATATATATATTATTTATTCGAAAATTATAATATAAATATGTTATAAAATCACTACAGAAATAGCTATTTTGTTTCAACACTTCTGCTGTCTTATCAAGTGATGGTGTTCAATGAATTTTTGTCGTTATTTTATAACATATTTATGTTATAATTTTCGAATAAATAATTATATTTGCTCTACTTTGTATTGGGCACTCTTTTAAGAATAGTATTTGTTTTTTATTGGTATTTATTCCGTATACACCAATCCTATACTATATATATATATATATATATATATATATATATATTGCTGTGCTCGTGGCTAAGACTGTGTAATCGTAGAGCCGAGTTCGAATTCCAGTTACGTACTAATACCCTTGGGAAAGGTATAAATCCCCCTAAATATCAGGACACACCAGGTTCTATAGCCTTGGATGGCAACTGGTCTACCGCAGAGAGAAATGGCAACCTACCGCGGGAAAAAATCTGCCTCGTCAGTCATGTATTGAAACAAACATGGTCGCCTACGCGTGTATCAAGCATGGCAGATAAGTGAATAGTCAGCTTGAATCTCCTAGACCTCAGTCATTAATCCTAGCTACAAGGAGAGAATCAATCAAAATATGCACCCCACCCGATAGTCGGGTTTACCCCTGGGGATGATGCATCAGCTTGTTAAAGAACAACATACTGAGCGAAATTAATATGTCACTTGAGTTGTGCAATCTGCCACAGGCGGAGATAGTGTCTGCTTTAGGTTTGAATGGTGGGGTGGTTTGACCCACATTCAGCGTTTTTTTTTTCTTTTTTCTACGCCTAAATTCGTGGCCAATCAAAGCTGAAGTGGATAGCCTAATCTGCTATTTAATCCATAGGTAGGGAAAAAAAGATGTTTTTATAGCTTTCCCAAGCGTATTTTTTCAAAATTTCGCCAGAATTTAGTCTCGGACTTCAGTTTCTGCTTTGGTAACACGCACATACGAATTGATGGAGAATTCAAGCAATAAAAAAATGACCATGGCACAGTGGATAAAGGTGTTAGATAGATCCAGTGACAGGATCCAAAAAGTGTGAGTTCAATACCTGGTTAAGGCGGTTGAGAACTTGGAGAGGGGAATTAACAGGAGATAACTGATAACTGACATCCATTAGACATGGCACGTGGAACTAGAACAGTTTACCCCAGTGTGCGAAATAAAAGGTTCAGTTCGACATTCCAACTACCTGGAGAAGGCTGGAGCGTACAACGGCGGAAACGTTGTAATAAATATGGCGGCAAAGATGAGGACAATAGTCCGAATAATATAAATAGTATAAAAAAAGTTACTATTAGAAAGTAACCGTTATTTAAGTTCGTAAAATGTCACCTCTGAATTTCTTAATTCTGTGAACTATTCGCGTTTGTGTTCTTCTCCAATAGCTGCCAAAACATTTGATCCCAATCTCTACAATTCACAATTTGCACTTTGACAAATCCATCATGACATCTTCGGCGTGTTTTGTGTCGGTATTTTAATGGTCCGACAAATTCAAGCACACAGTCGTCAATCTCGATTTCTTCAGACTTCGATCATTCGTGTTTACCTGATCTGCCAGGTGTCATTTCGTTAGATATTCAGAATTGGATTTCACCCCGGGGTAAAGATCTGGACACAGTGTTTTCCGATTACTTTAGACGGTGACTAATGATGTCTCGATAAGAGGCTAGAATTTTTTTGTCTAAGAAATTTCTACACGCGATCTCTTCTCAATCTGCCTAAACGTGATGTTCATCTTCTCGACGGAGACGGCCAATCAAATCTATCGATGAACTCAATGTTATCGTCATATTCCTTTGCACAGCTATTGTAACATTTCTTTTCATTATTATTATTATTATTATTATTATTATTATTATTATTATTATTTCCTTTGATTTCTGGCGCGTACACATTTCGTTCCGGGTCCGGTCCAGAGACCAAAGGTTAAAAATGGCACCATGATATTTTACACAGACCAATTAAAAAAAAACAAAAAAAAAAACACACAAACATATTTTACATAGATAAATTCCTTCGTAAAGTGTGGGCTGTACTCGTGAGAACAATTTTTTGTATTTCTTTAAGGTTATTATTATCATTATATTATCATTATTATTATCATTATCACCATTATCTTTATTATCATTATTATTATCATAATTATCATTATCATTATTATTATTAACGTTATCATAATAACCATTATTATCTTTATTATTATTATTATTTTCATTATAATCATTTTTATCATTATTATTATTATCATTTTATCATTTTATTCATTATATTCTTATTATTATTATTATTATTATTATTATTATTATGAGTATCACCATTATTATCATTATTATTATTATTACTATTTTCATTATTATCATTATCATTATTATTATTATCATTTTTTATCATTATTATTATCATTATTACCATTTTTATCATTATTATTATCATTATTATCATTATATTATCATTATTATTATTATTATTATCATTATGACCATTATTATCTTTAATATTATTATCATTACTATATTATCATTTTCATTGTTATCATTATCAATATCATTATTAACAATACCATTATTATCATTATTATTATCAATATCATTGTTATTATTAATCAAAATGATTGATGTAACTGTTCCAATATTTTTCAACAGTTAAGTGAAGTGTGCGATTCATGAAAAGAGAAAGAAAAGACAAAACAGTGTTTGACAATGTTCAACAACATTTTAACAGACTATCTGTTTGTTTTTTTATATAACTTCAAGAAGACAGACTTTTTAAAATATTGTTTAACATTGTCAAACACCGTGTTTTTTTCTCTTCTTAAATCTCGCTCTTCTCTTAACTATTATTATTGTTGTAACCTAGAAAACAATGAGTAATGACCAAAAACAAAGGTTGGAAATGAAATTGTAATCTTTATAACATCAACAAAATACAATACTCGCCAGCGGCGTGAAGCAGGTAAACCACTGCTAGTGTTGGAGTACTTAGACAGCATATCAACCCCACTTACAATAATGTCCAACGTATTTATAAGGATTGGGACAGACCCATTAGTGTTCATAGGTACGGTATATGACAATTATCACCATCATTTGTGTATGTTATGTTTCCTGCTTTCTATCCTGTAGAAGCGGGTTCAAATTATGGTCCTTAGGCCCTATAGGAGAATTTTCATTTAATTGATAGTTCTTTTCTTGGAATATGGGATGTTACAAGAAGGGCGATCTATACTGGTGTTAACGAGGACACTGTTAGTAAACTTGTCCATTCCTTTTCTCACGAGGCCCAGAACATCGATTACTATTGGTACAGTTTTAGTCTTCATTTTTCACATCCTGTTAATCTCGATCTCCAGGTCCTTGTATTTAGACAATTTCTCGATAATTTTCATGGAGGTATTTCTCTCGGATGGTACTGCTATGTCAATAAGCATACACTTCCTGAATTTCTTGTCTTTTATGATAATATCAAGTCTGTTGGCATTTATTTCCCCTGTCAGTTTGAATTGGCATGTCCCAGAGGATAGTTACATCGTTATTTTGGGTAACTGTGTCTGGTTGAGGGTCATACCATCTCTCAGTGGTTTTGATTTTGTGCTTCTTGCATATCTTGTAGTGCACATATGTCGCTACCTTGTTATGTACATTCATTTTTTGCTAATTCCGGACATCCTGAGATAATATGATTGACACTTTCATCATCATCATCATCATCATCATCATATTATTATTATTATTATTATTATTATTATTATTATTGCCTTTGATTTCTGTTGTATACATATTTCATTCCTGATCCTAACCAGAGACCTAAGGTCAGAAATGGCTTTATGACATTTTCCACTGAACATCTGTATAAGAAAAATAATACCTATTATTACACACATTTTACATTTTTATGCGTGAGCGTTATATATTATTATAATATATGTAATTATATTTATTATTATATATGTAATTATTATTATCATATATTTAATAATTATTATTATTAACTTCATTCGCACAGTTAATGTTATCAACCGGATAACTTGCCTTCTGGATATTCTCCATGTAGTCATACGACCTCAGACAGATAGCATCTTTTGCAAAATATTTGTAGTACCAGGCAACGCGGTCTTCTGAAGCTATGAGATACTACTAGACTTTATTCCGGTTTTTCAGTAAGTGATACTTAAAATGTAGTGTTTATATTTTCTGTATATTCATAGTACGTCCCTGTGGAAATAAGCAGTTTAACACAGTGCAATCTCTTATAAACACAAGTTACCAGGGATCTTAGTAATGTGCATGTCGTCTTTTTTTATCTTATTCAGTAATATTAAAGTGCTACATTTATTTTCAATCTCTAATCCAAAAGCATTATATTTACTTATTTTATTGTATCCTTTAACAAATATATATTTTATCTGTGACAATGACAATTCTACGAGAAGCCACTTTTTTGTAGACCCAATCCCAGTGTGTGTTCTATTAGCTTTTATATGATTCTCGATGTGAATGATAATGTCCCAATAAATAGTAATTTATGACCATCTATGACTGATTCACGGTGTTGCTTATACTATCTTTCCACATCTATTGTACTGACATATCTTCCAATGAATATACTGCTCCAAATTATTATATAAGACTTTGTATATCTTCGATGCCAAGATCTGACAGCCGGACACTATTATTATCATCTTTTTTCCACACGTTATTTTTTTTTCCTTTTCGTCCAATGATCTTTCATTATGTGTGTTCTCCATGAAGTTTTACAACCCAGACTGATAGCACCTTTTGTAGGACATTAACAGAACCAAGTAAACGGATTATGAATCGATTGATTATTAGGATTTATTGTGGTTTTTCTCAGTGTAGGACTTTGGGGTTTGATGACGTAGACACCAAAGCCCCAAATGGCGTGTGAGACAATGGCGGCCTGAACGTCGCACATTTTTAAGTTGGTGTATTTCTAAAGCCAGGCAATTTCTTTGACCTTGATAGTATAGTCACTATGAACAAGTACATTTATCTTTTCTTTTTGGGGGGATGGGGGGATTTAACACCGGTGATATCTGGTTTGGTGAGCACCAGGAGGCGATCTGATTGGAGGTTGAAATCCCACGACATCTCGATTTTTCGTCGTTTTCAATCATATTCTCTTGTTTGTGATAGTACCATTTTTCGTTGATTTTAAGCCCGTACTTCATATATAACCTCTAAAGGAGATCACAGGCGTCTTTATCATGGCGAAGCTTGTATTCTTAAACGCAAGTATTTTAAATGCATTTGTCGCGATGTATGTGACCTTTTCCACCAGCATGCCACACAACCTACATTTGTCCGGATCATTTTGCTGATAGATATTCTTGCAGACCGAATTATGATTCAGTCTCCTACTTCAGTTGGCGTTCCGTCAATCTATCCCACAATTCCTTCGCCATAATGGCTTTAGTCTCCCGCTTAAACTGTCACAGTAACTCTATAGCCTCCTTTGTTATTTTGTTTCCTTTTCAGTACACTCTTTTATGCCTTCTGTTTTCTTTTACAAGGCTTTTGGATTTCGCCACGTACTCTAGGGGTTACAGGGTGTGGAAGAATTAGGAACAGAAACATTAATAATGAGCAGGAAGAGAAGAGAGTAATCAGGAGGGCAGTAGATAGCCATTGACATTGCATTTAAATTTTTGCAGATTAAAGATGGCTTGGAAAGCATGGAGCTGAAAGGGAGTTCCACAAGCGAGATTTGAAAGAAAGGAAACTGTTAGTATAGAATTTAAGACAACATCTAGCCAGGTCAACTGTAAATTGATGAAATCTTGATGCCAGACCTACCACGTGTTATTTTTTTAACCATTTAGAAAATAAAAATAATAACTCCCTTCACAACTCCTGTAAATTCGAGAAAAAGATTTTTACAGGCCACTGTGAAATTATTTTTTAACCAATGAAAACATTGTATTCAAAAAGTCCACACCCTTATGTGAAGTAAGATTTTGAATCTCCTTACAGATATAAAAATAGAAGCATACATCTTCTTGGGACACACGCTGTTTACCAGCCAATAATCTATGTTCACTTATTGCACTTTCTTCAATGCCAGGAAGTTTTCCACCGCCATCTTTTCGTGGTAGGCATAATCTCATTACATATGGTACGGAGTACCATTTTCAAAAAGACAATGCTAGTGTCTTTCTGTCCAGAGTTTGTAAACCTTCCTTTGTCCACTCAGCCTCACCTCCAATATACTTTCGTGTCGTAAATAGTAAAGCTTGACATACATATAGAAACTAAGAAGTAGTATATTCCGGAGAATATCTTCATACCCTGCCTGGTGGCCAACACTGCTGGTGGCGCCAGGGGTGGCAGTCCCGCCATAGCCACTGAAACCGTGATATCACCCCTGGTCGGCGGCTGACGAAGACAGGGTATCGCACGTGCTAACACACGTTGTATGTTAAAAATTGGTACACGGTTGAGGACACGGGCTAATGTAATAAACAATTAATCGTTAACACTAACACCTCGGTACTTAGCCGCGAATCTTTTTTTTTTTTTTGTTTTTTTTTTTTACGTGGGGCGTTCCGAGCCCTAGGCTCGGGCAAAATTCTGCGTACACGGGATCGGGCAGCTCTCTACCTCCCCAGACGGAAGTCTGCCTGCAGGCATAGACTCGTCTTGGTTCCTCTCCGTCCGAAAGCAGAGACGTCGGTTAGCAGAGCTTTAACGCACTCTATTCATTAACTTCACGGTATTTAGCCTAGATCTCCCCACAATGCGGCATATGGCACAAGGCTGTTTTTTTGAGGGGATGGGGTTGTTTTGTTTTCTTTTTTTTAAGTGGGGCGTTCCGAGCACGTAGACTCGGACAAAAATTCCTCATAGACCTAGCGTACACGGGATCGGGCAGCTGTCTACCCCCACAGACGGAACTCTCCCCTTCGGCATAGCCTCGTCTGGGTTGCTCTCCGCCGGAAAGCAGAAAGGTCGGCAACCAGAATTAACTAATCGTTAACTCCTCGGTATTTACCCTAGACCTCCCCACAAAGCGGGATGTGGTAAAAAGCCGGGTTTTTTTTTTACGTGCAGCTTTCCGAGCTCGTAGCAAATATTGTCCGTAGACCCCGTATATACGGGATCGGGTAGCTGTCTACCTCCCTAGTCGAGACTTCACCCTTTGGCATAGCCTCATCTGGGGTCCTCTCCGCCCGAAAGCAGAGAGTTCAACTGTACTACTACTGTGCTGATGCGGCATTCACCCTGGGCGGATTGAGCCGGCTTCTTCCTGTTATGAGAAGAAGATTCTTGGGATAAATTACAGAAGTAGGGTACCCAGGCCTACTCGGATAACGTTCTTGCTTGCCGCGGGGTTCCCACAGACGCAGAGACAGGAACGACCAGAAGCCGCCGGTTACCGATGCAGACGCTTCTTGGATTTTCACCAGAGCCCTTGTTAGCCGGCGTGTGTGTCAGACCTGTCCGCCTTTGGGTGGCCCTACCAGGAACGAAGTTCCGGACAGCATAGCTCTGACACTACCGTTTACCCCCCCCGACTGTGAGGTAAGGGTTGGACTTTGGGGGCTTACAGTACCAGGTGTTCCCAAGCGGTCCCCCATCTAAGTACTGACCTGGCTCTACGATGCTTAACTTCGGTGATCGAACGAGAACCGGTGTTTCAGCGTGATTTGACCGCAAGCAGAGAGTTCAACAAGTATAGTTAACTGTAATCGTTAACTTATCTCACTCAGTAAGAGAGAGTGGTGTTTAAATAGTTAAATTGTGGGGGTGTTCAGCTACTCCACAACTTATACTTTACCACAATTACAGCCTGGCAGTTGTATGACAGCATGCATTCAGCATGGACTTCAGAAAAGAAATAACCTTTTTATTTATGTCTCTATAACTTTCTTTCATCTGTCTCCCAAAGATTTCATCGACTTAACGCATAACAAGGTACTTGTATCCAGTTTCTTGTGGGTCGTCGATAGTTTCCCTTGTGGAAATTTAATCACTAGCTATATTTGTCTCTCAATTCATCAGCAATACAGCGCACTGATTATTATTTTGTATGTATGGTGGACCATAAGCAGTATCATTAAGTCAATGTGAACTACACGATCCTCTCCTTAGCTGCATCGTATATTAGGGCTACATATGGTTTTTGCATTCAGAATTTGCCAATCAAGGCTACAGTACAGAAAGCTCTACTATTTAACCCAGAATTGGAGGTTTTGAATTCAGGGATTTTCTTCTCCTTGACCAGTTGCCTTGACCCAGTTTGTTCTGTTATTTGCCTACAATTCGATGGCTAAATGAACTCGACTGTTTGAACCCAGTTTTTTCTGCTTCTATTTTTCAATCTGCTCGTTCTTATTATTATTATTATTATTATTGCTTTTTTGGCCGGCATTTTATAATCACATTTTGGATCGTATCCAATGAGCAAGGCAAGCGAAGGATGTGATATTTTTGTTGTTTCCACTTAATTAAACAAGTACTTCTTAGAACTATTTTTTTGGATTTCCTAGCGAAATGGTTCGCCACAGATTTTTCTGATTTGTTGTTGAGTTCTTTTCTTTATCATACCCAAAGCTCCAGCCCCAACGGGAACAGTTTTAGTTTTAAAGTACTACATCTTTTTCTATTAATATTTCCCAGTCTTTGTATTTACCGATTTTTGTCACTGTCAATCAGTATGCAAACGTTTTTCCTTTACTTTTTTTGATAATAATATCTGGGAGATTTGCTTGTATTGTTTGTTCTGTTTTGGTAGAAAAATCACAGAGGATGGTAAAATTTGCCTCTTTGACCACTGAGTCAGGATGATGTCCATGCCAGTTTGCAGCTGTTTTTATTCTGTAGCGCTGACAGACCGTCCAGTACACATATTGACTTACACTATCATGATAGTTTTGTACAATGTGGATGTGATTATTGAGCTTCTTGAGATTAGGTGATGAAAGGTTTCAGTGTATTTGTAACAGAACCTACATTTTAGGTCCTTACTATAATGCAAGATATTAGCTTGGTAGTTGATTACTATTATTATTATTATTATTACACAGTTAATTCACTATGACGTAAATATCTAGAGTAAATTTTCGTTCTGGCTCTTACAATATTTCACCAATGCTGGCAGATCTAATATCACAGTGTGGAATACCTATTTAAAAAAATTAAGGAAAGAAAAAAAAAAAAAAGGCTTTAAATGAATTCGGCCAGATATAAAAAAAAAAACCAAAAACTAAAATTCCCAGCATCCCTTTGTCGTGCGCATGTGTAGTCCTACAAACATAACAATTTCTTTAGCTGCATAGTATAGTAGTGCTACATACTGTTTTTGCATTCAGAGTTTGTCAACCAAGTAAAGTTTTCTCACTTTGTCATATATATATATATATATATATATATATATATATAATTATTTATTCGAAAATATATATATATATATAGTTATTTATTCGAAAATTATAACATAAATATGGTGTTGAATGTAGAAATTCTACATTCAACATTTGATAAGACATCAGAAGTGTCAAAACAAAATGGCTATTTTTCTAGTGATTTTATAATATACTTATGTTATAACTTTCGAATAAAAATTATAATTGCTCTCTGTATTGAGCACTCTTTTCAAGAATAGTATCTTTTTGTTGTTGGAATTTGTTCTGTATACACCAGTCCTATACTTATATATATATATATATATATATATATATATATATATATATATTTTGGTTGGATAGATGTGAGTTTGTTATTTGTTTGTTTGTTAAATATGTTAGCTCTACCTCTGATATTGAGCGCTTTCTAACAGGTACTGCGTATATAATACATAAATAATTATACATATATATATATTTATTTATATTTATATACACTTTTCACATATATATATATATATATATATATATATATATATATATATATATATATATATATATGTGTGTGTGTGTGTGTGTGTGTATGCATATCTATATATATATATATACAAGAAAGTAAGTCCTTTTATAAATCCCACACGGATAAAAATATAGGAATAAGATGTTGAAAGTGCCACTGTAGTCTTTAAGAATATTTATTTAGAGTAACTTGCATTTTTAGTATATATATATATATGTGTGTGTGTGTGTGTTTGTGTGTGCGGAGAGAGAGAAAGAGAAACAGTGAGGGAGAAAGAGAGAGATAAAGAGAGTAAGAAATTGGGCAGAGTTAAAATTTCATTGCACAAACTTCCCCAAAACAAGTAACAACAGAATTTTGAATCCCTTTTTGGTCGAAAAGAATATTTTATGATCCCCTCGTGTGCATGTCTTTGCATACGAGGTAATGATTGACCAATGAAAATCCAACATACGTGATTGACCAATGAAAACACAACATGCATGAATGACCAATGAAAATGAAACAACACGAAAGTAAAAATACCACAAAGTCTTTCTTCTTTTCTCCATATCTCATTCTTCGATGAAGCTTTAATAAAAATGAAACATGTTGGATTAATAAACGTTTCCTATTTGTACTTTTTTTTTAATATATATATATATATATATATATATATATATATATATATATATATATATATATATATATAACTCCCCATGTATAATACACCTTCATCCATTTAAAATTGTGCGGAAACAGTGGGATAATGCTTCTACTCGCGCATAATACGCACCCCTTTTGGTAATCAAACCCTATATATTGTACCTCTCCAATTTTATTACGGCAAGCTTTTCTTATTCTTATTTTTAAAAAATGGTTTTCAATACACACACACACACACACACACACATATATATATATATATATATGTATATATATATATATATATATATATCAGGTAACTAGTATTTAAACAAATATATATATATATATATATATATATCATATAAGTAGTTTTGATGGCAATACAGACACCCAGATTGTTGAGTAATCCAAGGTTACCTCCCTTGTCAAGAAATGGCATCTGTCTTTGCTATAAAAACGGAAATCAATGAAGGGGGGAATTTTAATTTCTACGCGTAAACTAGTTTGAACGTAAAAACAAAGACAAAGACTTCATTTTCATCTTCTCCCCTTCCCCGACCCCCCCACTCCAGTAATTTAATACGAGTAAATCACTCGGAACAACAACGTACCGAAGTCCCAGCGGAAAAATTGCAAAAAAAGAAGTTACGGAACCAAATTATTCCTCTAACAATTCTTCATCGTCTATGAAGGAAAATGTTATCAGACATTTTCACCTGCTTTGGTGTGCTTAGGTATTACTGGTTATAATAAATAAAATTATGTTTCATTTTGGATGGTTTTCACCATTTGAAAAAAACTTCTAAGTACTCTCCTTCTAAGTGTTAAATTATTTTTTAAGATATTATAAAAAAAAATCAGAATATGAAGAAAGAAATATAAGGGAGGTAATTCAGGATTTGAAGGGGAAAATTTGTTCCGGTTGTTAATCAGAATCGTTCCAGTAAATAAAGAAAACATGAAACGTCTTTTTAGGGGGAGGTCGGTGATTAAATCAAAATGGGTAAAAAGTTGATTCATCTTTTGTTTTCGTTTTTATTATTAAAAGATGTTAAGCATCTTCCTCTTCTTCCTCAAATTTGCATTCCTCTCATACATACATACATACATACTTCCACACACACACACACACACACACACACACACATATATATATATATATATATATATATATATATATATATATATATATATATAGGTAAAATGAAAAATAGATATGTGAAATTTAGTCCAGTTACAAAAACTTTTCATTATTAAACACTGACAAAGACTACAAGAGTGGGCGAAATATTTTAATTTCCGCAAATTTTTGTTGTCCACTTGTATGTCAGCTAAATAAAAAGTTTAAATGAATACAAAAATACCTTAGAGTATATATATATATATATATATATATATATATATGTGTGTGTGTGTGTGTGTGTGTGTGTGTGTGTGTGTGTGTGTATAAATAAAGTGTAAATAAATACAAAATGCATTATACACACACACACACACACACACATATAGATATATATATATATGTGTGTGTGTGTGTGTGTGTGTGTGTGTGTGTGTGTGTGTGTGTGTTTATATATTATTTTATTTTTATAGACATTCCAGTTGTTTTCTTCTGCCGTTGACAAAAACATATAAAAACAAATTTATCCAGAATGAAAAGAAAGACATGATTTTTATTTTTAAAAAAGTCTTTTTTTTGTTTATTTTGTAAACAAACAATACAATACAATTATGCAAATCAGAAACATTAACAAACAAGAGATTGTTCCAATAAATTTTCCCGCCTTGAAAATTAAAATAAAAAAAAAATGGTCTATTTTACAATGTCGGTTCTTTTCTGATAAAATTTGAAAGGAAGAAAGAAAAAATAAAGGGTTAAATAAAGAAGCAAATATCATCAAAGTTTCACCGTCGTGTTAATAATAACGGACAAATTGTCAAAAGGAACTTTTTCCACTCAACACCGCTTTTACTTTAATTAACTTAACACCTTCGGCAATATTTATTGTTTTAAAACGCGATGATTACCATTGTAATAAAATCAAAAGGTATGACAGTGAATTCATATATTTTATCTCTTCTTTGAAAATTTACAGCATATTAAACAGTATTTATTCATTTTTTTTTTTTACAACAATCAATTTATATTTAAAAATTTCTAAAAATCCAAACCAAGGCAATGTTTATCATTCTTCAATTTATAAAGAAATAAATATTAAAAAGATTTTTATTCATAAATTTACAAAAATTTACTAAATCATAAAAGTATTTTAATAAACTATCATGAAATCATTTACCATTTTATAAAATACGAATCGATCAGCAATTCGCCATGTTTTGCCAACTACTCCATAAAACGCAATTCGTTGAAAATTGTGTAGGTTTTTATAAATTGTTGAATAAAAAGATTTATTTTCAAATTCATCTTTGTAAAATGATAAATAATAAACTTTTTATAAAATGGTATCTAATGAATATCGCATCATACGCGGTTCACATATTATAACCTTGTAAATAAACTTTCACGGGGGAGTTTAGGTTGTTTAAAGGAATAGCGGTGTTAGCTGAAAAACAGTCCTTTTGACACAACGATTTTTGTCTGTTTTTGTTTTGTCGGACACGAAAGCTAAACAATACACATCAATCCTTATTCGTCGTTTGTGTTAATTTGCTTATGAACCAGCAGTGCAGGTACATCGAAAAACATAAAAAACGGAAAAACAGAACCGAAAAACGAAAAACGCGTGTATTGCATGCTAAGATATAATTTTTTTTTTTTTCATTGAAAAAATAGTTTTCTTTTCTTTATTTATAAATCATGTTTATTACATGTGTATTAATTAAAATATAATGAACGGACGGTAAAACAGTTAAAATATTCATTACGAAAAATAAGCATATTTACATATTGGTAGTGAGATCTCAGTAACAATATGTTGAAGGACGAGGTGGGACAAAAAGGGGAATAGTGGCAAAAATATAGTGTGATTTGAATATGATAATGGCGAACAGGTGTAAAATAAGACAATTTTCTATATAAATGACTACAAAATCTCGACAATGGATTGTTTATTTGCAAGAATCATTTTATATTTAAAACATTCTAAAAATGCAAACCAACTAATTTATCTATCATTCATCAAAGTATAAAGAAATATGAAACGATCTTTTATTTATAAATTTATAAAAAAGTATTAAATCATCAACATATTTGAATCAACTATAATGAAATTATTTACCATTTTATAAAGTTCGAATCGATTAACAATTTGCCCATGTTTTCTCAACCACTCCATAGAACGCAACTGGTTGAAAATTGTGTAGGTTTTTATAAATTTTTAAATAAAAAGACTTATTTTCTAATTTATCTCTTTATAAAATAATAAATAATTAATCTTTATAAAATTGCATTGTACCCGGTTCAAATATTTTTATAACCTTGTAAATAAACATTGACGAGGAAAATATAGAAACCGTACATTCTACAGCTTTCATGTTCCTATTGCTTTTTTTCTGAGGGGCGTGGGATACACTAATTGCATACGCAGTAGAGGGTTCAAAACCCCCAAAGAAACCACCCACAGTTGGATACTTGCAGATACGGATATGGAACTAAAACATTAAGCCAAAAATGCAATTCATCTTCTTAAATAGCCTCGTCAGACTGTCATATGAATGCCACGAATGGCACCAAATCCGTTCAGGAATATCTAAACTTTTCACTGTATACAACCGTTTTTAATATCAATGGTTAGAAATGTTTTTGAGCGAGAGATGTTTGTGGTTACTGGCAAAGAACACACTTCTTCGAAACTTGTGGATTGGTATTATGGAACCATAAAGAAAAAACTAGCAAATATCAGAAACCATATTACTTGACAACTTTGAACAGAGCAATGGCTTTAATAGTGATTTTCTAAGAGTAGCTCAGATATGGCATAAAGCCGAAAGTATGGGACACCCGGTGAGAACCAAACTCCCTATTCAGTCGTAATTGATTTAGCGAAACAAGCTTGTTAACCATTGTACGAATAATAGCTCAAATGAATATCTCGAAGGAAAAATAATGACATAAGATGTTGACATTCCACACTACTCCAAATAAAAAGTTAGGAAGGAAACCCCCTATAAATACTAGAGAAAGATATAACAGCTACAGGACTTGAGAATCCTGTTTTCCTAAAAGACTGTTTTAAGAGAAAGATTTTATAATTTAGAACTACTTGGTTAATGAATGCCGAATACGATGTACATACGGTATTCATGTTCAAGCCATCAGAGCCGGTGTCACTGTAAGCTGAGTAACAGAGCACGGGTGATAACTACGGCAATGGTGACCCGGTCGAAGTAATTAATACCCAGAATGCGTCCCAGACAGCGAAGATGAAAAGCGCCGAGATGTCGCTTCTGTCTGGAGTCGAGGCTCCAAGTCTCATTGCCGCAGAGCAGCACGCTGACGACGCATTCCCTATAGACTGCAATTTTGCTGTTCGTAGTAAACTTTCTGTTCTCCCGGACTTCCGAGATCAGCCTGACAAACGTGGTGGTTTAATTGTATACTCAACGGGCCAATTTTTATATAGAGACACCGTTATGGATCTGATAAACGTTTACCCATTCATTCAAGTACAAATTGATCAACCTTTATTTATATCTGTGTAAAACCAACAAAATTTTACCTATAGTCTCAAGTATAAACTTTGCTAATTTTTTACCTATAGTCTCAAATATAATCTCTAGTAATTTTTACCTGTAGTCTCAAGTATAAACTTTGCTAATTTTTATCTATAGTCTCATGTATAATCTCTTAATTTTTACCTATAGTCTTTACCCATTCACTCAAGTACAAAACTGATCAACATTTATCTCTATATATGTAAAACCAACAAAATTTTATCTATAGTCTCAAGTATATCCTCTATAAATTTTTACCTATAGTCTTAAATATAAACTGTATTAATTTTTACCTATAGTCTGAAGTTTAATTTTTAAAAAAGTGATTTCGATACTAAATAGCCAAAAATGGATCGAGATGTCATAAAATCCGTCAACTTAATTTATATGTACAATTTATAAGAAAACAGAAAAGCTCCCTGTTTTCTTCCGTTCTAATGAAAAAAGATGGTGGAAAATGTCAAAATCTTCTGAATAAATTCTAAATATTGAAAATACCGATGGATAGCGAGAATTATGATAGGAACAAAAAATGGGTCACTGCTTAAATCAAGCCAGCATGGATTTCTCTGGGATACGTTTTTGTTTAATCCCCAGGGAGACGGGTACTTCCTTGTAAAAATTAGAATCACCTTGGTTTCATGGATATCTTTGAATTCTATTGTCGGTTTGGCTCGTGTTGACTGTTGATATTAACATTCATCAACTTGTTCAGTCAATGAAATTGAGAGAAGCCTCGCTTTCGTTATGGACTCTACAAGTAAAGATGGCTGTAGATCAGTTTGACTGAAATGTACTAAGAATGTAAAACAACACAAAAATTAAATTCGCCTTTTTGAATAACTCTCATATATATATATATATATATATATATATAATCTTATAAATATAAGTAAGTATACTCGTTCGGAAAAACCTTAGGTGTTTTGGCTTGTAAATGAACAAACCAATACCCAAGGAAAAAAAAAGGAATAAAAAAGGAAAGAACTAGGAACATGAAATTTTGGCGAAAATAATCGACCAGAATCCAAGAGTTCAAAAAAAAAACCTCCGACACCAGTTAAATAAAAATAACTGAGAAAAGTGCTCAATACGCTAAGTAGAGCAAATATATGAACCTAAAGAGCCAGGCAAACATACCTATGTTTCACCTACGCCGATCATCAGGGTACGTATATATATATATATATATATATATATATATATATATATATATATATATATATATATATATACTAGCAGCATGGCCCTGCGTTGCCCGTGCTTGATTCAAAAATCGTACGACTTATACAGCAATTTCCTTGCATGAAAAGGAAAAATGGAATGGAGTTTGCGAATCACTGGCTGAGGACTTCTGTGTAGACCACATTTTCAGCTTTTTGCGAGGGTGAATAAAGGAACACATCCTCGCACCTGCCGACTCGAGAGCAAGCTACGGAAAGTTGGCCGTCTGAGAAGTACTGTTCCTCTAAGTGTACACCAATGACAGACAGCATTTGTCCTTGGTCCTTCAAAACCTTCAAATGGCTCCTTCACATGGTGACTCCCAATGGCCTCGTCATAAATCCGCTCGGTTTTAGCTAAAAACCGACATGCGGTTCAGGTGCAATCTGAGCGTATCGTTTTTTGGATTTTATCGATTTTCCGCGCTGTTTAGGGGTCTGTGGTCATGAAACTTCTGGACAACACTTCTAATGGTAGACTCTAAGAGGTGGTCAAATTTGGTTGAAATGCGATCATTCCTTCTGTGAGCAGAATTTTTTCGATTATCGATTTTTTCGGAACCTGATTCCGAACTCAAAAATCGGGCTCCGTCATGTCCTTACGGCAGCCATTTGCAAACTTGTGTTGAAAACCGCATCGAAATCGGGTGAGAAATGCGGCCTGGGCGAGGTAACAACGCCCACGACAGACACACAGACAGACAACATGAGAAATATAGATAATATATATATATATATATATATATATATATATATATATAAAAAAGAAAGCTTTTCTTTACCAACGCGTTTATGTTTATTTAATTTTATGTGAATATAATTATTATTTATTATTCAGTTTAATGAATTATTTATACTTTTTTTTTTATTTTAGATAATAGAAAGTTTGATGAAACCGTTTTCCTTTAATTTTATAATTTTTTTATGGTCATATCTTTATAATGGGGAATTTATTTTAGCAAAAAGAAATGTCTGAAAAAACCAGGGTCAAAGGTTAACAATTTGGCATGTCTCAATAGCAAACTCAGAAGAACTTTTTATTTTTTCTTTTAATAAATGCGCCATTCGTTAGATCTTTAATCCTGCACACACACAAACACACACGCAATCACACATGACAAAGTTTTTCCTTTCAGAAATATTACAAATAAGGTCCTCTTGCTTTTAGACACTGTTTGTGGTTGCATATATGCTATAATATCCCAGCCTGGGACACGAGTATATATCAAGCTTTGTGTATGGCGTAGTATTATAAAAGTCTCTCTGAGAACAAATCATGTTTGTCATTCTTTTTCCTTTTAACATATTCCGTGAACTACGGTGTTATATTATCAAGGATATGATAATGCATATAATGGGGGAAATTCGAATCGGAGAATAAATCTTTCGTCCAAATCTTACTCCTCTTTGCTTGCTTTTTATTTTTATTTTATTTTTTTGCGGAATATAAACACCTCTATGGGTCATTTAACGCCTAAATCTAAATATTTTGTATACAATTTTATTTTATTTTTTTAGAGATAATAATGGTTTTAGTGATGTAAAATCCTACCAATTAACCCACAACTCCGGAGAGAAATGGTGTAGTGATACCTCCCCCAAGAGTATTTGTGCGTAAGTCAATATAAAATTCGGTATTTCGGATTAAAAATTCCGAGCTATTATTCATTACACCCACTTCACATCCAAGTTAACAGCACCTGGTATTCACAAGTGGTCACCAATATTGATACTGACAAGGATTGATGCTACTAAACTTCGGGCATCGTACGGGAACCAATGTTAGAACATGATAGGGTCGTAAACAATAGAAATAAGTAATTAATTCGTTAAACTATAATCCCTCTGATTCTGTTCGTTTCAAAAATTAGTCTATTGATTATATGACGAGGAGAAATTTGAATGGAACAAAATTAAAAAATAAACAGCTCGGCTCGTGATTAACAACGATTCCATTCCTGTTGAGATTAACGGAAAAAAAAACAGAAAAGATTTAGAAAGAGCTGCTTTTATTTAGCCACCAGCAATGATCCCTTGGCATTCTTGGTGTTAAGATACAAATAATAATAATAATAATAATAATAATAAAAGAAAGGGAAATGAGTCGAGGACAAGGACCTTGCTCGAGAACTGAGTAAAATGAGAAAATATATATGTTAGGACCGGGTTGCATGATTTAGACATCCTACAAAGAATCAGTGCTGTCTATATCATGACGATGCTGGATCTAACTCCACCCCGGTCTCTTGAACAGGAGTAGAGGGCTATCCCTTGTTTCCTGTTCAGCATTGGGTTTCCGGTTTCGACTAATCTCTACGTCTAACGTCTCCGCCTACACTCTGAAATGTTATTTACTAATTACTTATTTATTTTTCTCAATAGAAGTAGATGGGTAAGGCAATAAAGCCACTAAGTCGCATGTGGGGTGGTACTGAGAGTAGAGGAGAATGAAAAAACTTTTGTGAAGAGAAAAGATAGGATTCATAAAGACAAAATATTGACGCTTCATTTAATGTTTTGAAGATTATAGGCGCCAAGAAATGAAAAATATCCGAAGGGAGTTCCACAATGGGGGAGTGCGAGAAAATAATTTATTAGAATAGAACTTACGGTATAACTAGCTAATTCAGCAGTACAACGGTGAGACCTAATAGCCAATCTAGTAGAAACTTTGTTGTCTGCGATCAAAATAGAAAGAGTAACTGGAATAAAATAGGACACTCTCCTCGTCTATAGCAGAATAAGCACTCACGTGAATAAAGTCGCCCCTATGCCACTAAGACAGAAGGGGTTACTAAGCGTGAGAAAAAGAAAAAAGGGATAAGGAGAGAGAACAATAGAAGGGGAATCAAGAAGACGGTAGATAACGATTGACATTGCATTAAAATTTTTCACGATTAAATTTGGCTTGAAATTATGGAGCCGGAAGAAACTTCGACAACGAGAAGTTGCTAGAGAAGAAACTGTTAGCATAGAACTTACGGCTGCATGTAGGTATTTACTCGTCTATCCACATCGACATGATGTTACACAAGTTCGGGTTTAATGTGGAGCACCCTAGCGTGTATATCCGGGCGAGGGTCCAAAAGTGCTCAGTCCCCGCATCCTTCGTTTGAGCAGGCATCAATATTACTACCGATCTCTCTTCTCTAGTACAGTGAGGTGGGGGTGTACGGCCGCGTGTAGCTGTTCCACAGGACCGGGGTCCTCTCAATATTTTTTCTGTAGCTGCGTCTTTGTCCGCGGACAGATGCACTACTGAATTGCACCCAGCCCGAAGAGAGAGACGCAACTGAGAGATGGTATTACATTACCTGTGCCAGGTAAGCATTTCTTTTTCAGTTCGCCCCGTCGCTATCGAATGCAACAAAAGGTTGCGCGTTAAAGTGGGTTTGACGACAAAAACTTAGAAAAAATTGGCCAAGTTCTCTCATCACTTCCCCCTTTGGGGTAATAAACGAAACCTCTCCCGAGGGAGAGGTACTTCCTGGAGGAGAAAGCTCCCTGGGGAGTGGGCTTAATATTTTTTTAAGTTCCCCCGGCATATACGAGGTAAGTAACCATTTCAACTGTTTATCGTTCCTCCTTCTGGTCTCCCCGGCTTCTTTTTCCAGTAACCATCCACTTAATGCGTGTATGTATCAATTTTTTCGTTTGATGGGATCATATAACTTAAGGGTTTTAATCTTTACTAATGTGACAACTGGAGTCGGACCAGTTGAGCTCAAAAGCTATTGTATGAGGCTATTCTAGAATGTTTCCACTTTCTTAAGAAGGGGTTATAGTCCAGTGTACATAATCCATACCGTAAAGCAGTACTATAGAATATATAGATCTTAGCGTTGATAGTATAGGGAATACAAGAGGATGTTAGGAGCAATTTATTCTTTGCAAACACTGTCCAACCAATACCTATTCCATTTTGAACAACTAAACGACCATGTGTCCAAGACAGAGAAATTTAGTTACTCGTTGAATTGGTTTTTCATAGATAGTCAGAATGAGGCAATGATTAATGATAAAACACCTTTAAATTGTCTACTGAAATAAGCATTTAATGTTATTGCATTTTTTAGCACAAAACGAGCTTCATAACGCAGACATTAGCTGAAAAATTAAATGACAATAGTCACAATGAAAATAACAGCATATGGCTTTTTTTTTTAATTTGTGAACATTGTAAAAAATAGATACAAGCGATAAAAACAATAATTACAATGATAATATAGGTATCTTCATGAAATCACTAAAAAAAAAGAGCATAGAATGAAGGAAAAGACGCCAAACATGACGAAAAAAATTTTTAGCGTCTAAATGTTTATGTTATTATTAAGAGGAAAGATCAAAGTATTTTTTTAATTATTTTTTAAAAATTTTTCCTTGTTTTTAGGACATTCTAAATTTTGATTAAAAAACCTTGTTTCTTTTTGTGTCACCGGAACTAGTAAAATAACATACAAATTTTAGCGCATTTTTTTCTGTATAACACATTAATTTGGAAAATCTTGCAAAAATAAAAAAAATTGTCGGATTTTAAGGAAACTTTCAGAAACTATTCGCAAATGATGGAACTTATTATAAATATGTTTTTCTTTTTTAAAGTCATGGCAATTTTTTTTTTCATATGTATTATTCCCCCATAACTAATTGTACGAAAACTCTATAATTTCAATTTTGAGAAAGTTAGTGATTATATCAGTTAAAAGCACAAGGCTTTGAGGAAACCAAATCATGTTTTTTTTTTGTTGTTTTTTTTTTGTTTTTTTTTGGACAACTTCTACCTGAAAATCATCTCTGAATTGTAACATACAAAACTCAATAAAACAAAAATATTATTTAATTTCAAAAGCTTTTAATTACTTTTATTTATTTTAATGAACATGGACAATATTGTTTGAAAGCAAAAACATATTTTGATGAAAAATGAATTTTGAAAACAATTATTTGTTATTTCTGAAATATTTTATTATTTTTTTTTTTATTATTTTTACATTATGTTGTTAGTTCTTCTAAAATTAGGGAAAAGTTTGTAAAATTTAACGAATGTTGTTAAGTAGATATATATTTACAGATTATAATTTCCAACGCTTCTTACAAACTAACGAACACCAGTATATAAAAAAAAATATTTGTGTCAATAATAACACTGTAAATCAAATCTACGGAAGACCGGAAGTATTATGCGTGCTATAAAAAAAACGTCACGTGGATTGAGTTTCTGTCTAGTATTTAATTTAAATACTGAATTTTTAATACAATTATTTGTTCTTTCTTTAATTATGATAGATTTTAACATTTAAGTTGTTAAAATATTATAGAATTAAAAGCCGCATTCAGTTTCGTAAATGTCCTTTTGAGATATAGATTTATTTTTGCGAAACACGTGTGGAGAAGTTAATTTGATTTTTCAATTTCAACTGAGAAGGGTACCTACAAGTATCAGTATCATCTTATGAAATTTAAATTTGCTTTTTATGTACACTTCTGATAAAATTTAATAAGAAAGGTACCTATAAATTAATTACATACCCTTCTTATGAAATTTAATCTCACTCTCAACAGTCTTATTTTAATACCTTTATAATATATTTTCCATAAAGCATCGTAAACGTAAAGGTGAAAGCTAAGTACAAAAAAAAATTTTAAAAAATAGAGCGCTGAAAGTTCTCCTTAAAAATAACGAGGTAAATAATTTGTTCACTTAAATGTAAATATCTTCACTTCTCTCCTTCCATAGAAGGAGTTATCCCCACGTAAGCTCTCAAAACGACATGAATGTCTTTCGTCACCTTGTCAAGAGACGCGAAACTAAGTTAAGCTTCGTTCAAAATATTTTAAATAAACATTAAAATTTCTTAAAATAAGTTTTGAAAAAATTATATTTTTAAAAGAATTTCAAACTGAAATTTTCATTTTTTTTTTATGACATGATCGATTATCTGTCAATTTTGCTGACTAAAAAAAACAGATTTTTAACGAAAATTTTGGACATGCTAGGAACGATAAAAAAATGTAAAACAATACCCCCAAAATACTTTGATCTTTCCTCTTAATAATAACATAAACATTTACATGAAAAAGTTTTATTTTCGTCAAGTTTGGCGTCTTTTTTGTCATGCTATACTCCTTTTAGCGATCTAATTAAGGTACCTATGATAATACTTTGAAAACAAAATTGAATTTGTGTAGTTAAGAGGCATGAGGACATTATGACATCAGGAATAAGATATATAATAAATGAAAAATATAATAATAATAATAACAATAATAAAAATAATCATAATAATATACAAATCGGTAAAGGCTCAAATTTAGGTATATTTTTATTGGGGAGAAGATACTTTTTTGGCTGAAGGACGGGAAGGAAAATGCGTGAAAATTTTCAGGAAGAAATCGTAGAAAAATATACAAAGAAAAAAAGCAAGAAAAATATATACACATCTACATTTAGGTATATATATATATATATATATATATATATATATATATATATATATATATATATATATATATGTAAAAAATTTCAGATAGAGTATATCTGTAAAAAGGACAATATGAATAAAGCCAATGGGAAAACTAACCTTAGCCGACAAATTTTGTCCTCTGAAGGACTTTATCAAGGATTTAAGGATTTTATTTTGTGAGCAAAAATGTTTTTTGTTTTTCAGATTTTTTGATATAGGTGTGCTCGTGAATAGAAATCAGGTTAAAAAAAATATCAGGCAAGTTCATAGACATGACTTGATACAATTCAATGTTTAATTAACGAAAGTGAAAAGGTTATTTTTCTTTACATATATACATAGAGATAGATGGTATTTATCAATTCACCCACAGGAATTGAATGTGGCACAAGGCCTTTTTAATGTGGGTATGTCTGAGCCCGTAGGCCCAGCCAAAAATAAAACCCATCTAAACCCGTCCAAGCGGGCTAGTTCCGTCAACCTCCCCGAACGAAACCCCACCCTTCGGCGGAGCCTCGTCCAGGTTCCTCTCTGCAAGCAGAGAGTTCGACGAACACCGACCCGGCAGCTCACAAAGCGCAGATACTACACTTTGATCCTAGCCACCGGGCCGAGCGGGTATTCTTTTTTTAGATACATAGAGATAGATAGATACATTCAAATTAGTATCTGTCTACATTTCTGAGATGAAGTATTATGCACTATTTACATTATTGTCCTCATCATTGTCGCCATATTTATTACAACGTTTCGACCGTTGTACGCTTCGGCCTTCTTCAGGTGGTTGGAATGTCGAACTGAAACCTTTATTTCGCTGACTGGGGTAGACTGTTCTAGTTCCACGTGCCATGTTTTAATCGTCCTGTCACTAACGCCTCTATCCACTGTGCCATGTGTCCTTGAGGACATCTGTGTACGAATGTCTGGGTATTATAAACCTAATGTTTTCAGCCATTATTTTTTTTACCAGTGCTCATATTGCAATTTTTGCTGTTATCATTGCATGTTTTACCAGAGCTCATATTGCAGTTTTTGTTTTTATTATCGTTTTTCTTTGGCACTCCTTATTACTGGTTCCCATATTGTATTCATTTCTATGCTTGGTCTGCTCAAGAGATTTTTGTGGCCTAACATATGTATATTTTCCAATGGTGTTCTCTGTCTATGATCTCAAACTGATCCCACAGAGGGCGGTAATCTCCCTTCTCTCTCCATATGTGGTTTTCCACTTCCCTTCATGTTACAGCTTTCTGGTGTATTTGAAGCCTTACCTTAGGGGGGGGTCTGCTTGTCTCCCCTTTATATTTCTTTCCGCAGCTGCACGGGATAGCGTACATACAGTCTTTAGTCATGTTCTCCTCTATAGGGGGGGGTCTTACTCAGAGGAGATATCTGCGAAGTGTCGTCAAGCTTTTGAACGTTGTCCTGATGTTATATATATATATATATATATATATATATATATATATATATATATATATATATATATAATATTATATTTATATGTAATATTATGGCAACAAAGATGAGGACAATAGTTTGAATAATGTAAATAGTATTCAAATTAGTATTTAAATTATTTTGCTTCGGAATTGATTTATGTGTTATCTGTTTTGAATAACATGAGTTCATGAATTTAACAGTTTTCGTTTAATTTTTTAATATGATTGTAGTCATGTATCTTGGCTTTGGATAAAAGTAATTCTTTCTGAAATGGAGATATTGAGAAAAATCCGAGGAGGGTATATATATTTTGATAAGATTCAATATTAATGAGCAATCCCATGCCTAAAAGGTTTATAAAATCCAATAACATTTTCTACTTTTGTATATAAATACGTGTTACAAAATAAAATCCTTACTTTTGCCTTGTTAAAGTCCCGCAGAAGACAAAATGCATCGGCTAAAAGTAACTTTTCCTTTTATCTTTATATATATATATATATATATATATATATATATATATATATATATATATTAGTTGGCTTGCTGTTGATTTTTAGGGACACAAATGAACTTCATGTATTGGGTAAAAAGAGGAAAGACACGCCCATTGCCTTCGTTAGAAACGAGGAGGCCTGAACCTGGGCTAAAAATATCACCACAGCGCATTATAAAACCAGGTTTTTTACGAAAAAAAAAAAAGCACCCACCGATGACCATACAAGTATATGTATTATGCAATTATGCATATATATATATATATATATATATATATATATATATATATATATATATATATATATATATATATATATATATATATTATGTATGTGTGTGTATGTGTGCATAGAAAAAAAAAATATATATATATATGTGCGTGCGTGTGTAATTAGTGGACACACATATTACTTAAGCATTATTTTAGTGGATACTCGTATTTGAGTAGACGCCCCATTCCTTTATTAAACAGGATATTTATTAGCTTTTATCTACCGGCCTAAATATTTGAGAAAACTTATCAGGCCGAAAATAAATAAACAGTACCCACTAATAAAAAAACCCATATATATATATATATATATATATATATATATATATATATATATATATATATATATATATATATATATGAATTAATGGTCTGATTTTGAATCAACATTTTATTACTTAAAAGCAAGTAGATCTCAGTAGACAGCAATTTTTTATGTAAATCTTTTATGACTCAGTTTTTTGAAAAACAGTTTGTGCAACGCTGTTATAAAACTGGGTTAAAACAGTTTTGTAAAACAGTTATCAAACAGTTTTTTGTTAAACAGTGTGTATTGCGACTACCAGCGTGCGAACCCGAATAAACTTATTAACAAAAATGTGCGCTGTGCTAGGGTAGGAACCTCTTTAATCACCGTCACATCCAATAAGATTTAGATTGCTCGGCCATGGAGAATGTCGAAGGATTTATTTTAATTTATTTCCCACACGCAGGCCGGCAGACGTATTGCACAGGGTTTTTTTTTAAAACAGAACGTCTACAGAAATACACGTATGAGACAAATATAACATTTATGTAATATATATATATATATATATATATATATATATATATATATATACTTATAATATACATTTTTTTCTTATATATATATATATACATATATATATATATAAATATAATTATTTTTTATAAAAAAAATTATAACATAAGTATGTTATAAAATTGTTATGTCTTATGTATGTATTGTATGTTATAAAAATGTTATGTCTTATCAAGTGATGATGATCCATATTTTTTTTTCAACATCATCACTTGATAAGACACAGAGTGTGTTGAAACAAAATGGCTATTTTTGTAGTGATTTTATAACATACTTATGTTATAATTTTTTTTTATAAAAATAATTATATCTGCTCTACTTTGTATTGAGCACTCTTTTTAAGAATAGTAATTTTTGGTTATTGGAATTCATTCCGTATATATACCAATTATATACTTGGATAAATATAAATATATATATATATATATATATATATATATATATATATATATATATATATATATATGGAAAAATCAGGTATAGTTTACACAACATATATATATGTATATGTATATATATATATATATATATATATATATATATATATATATATATATATATATATATATATATACACACACACACACTCATATATATATATACATATATATATATATATATATATATATATATATATATATATATATATATATATATTGACTGTTTATTTAATTTTTTTATTTATTACTATATTCATTTTATTGAGTCATAGTTGTTGGCTGACTGACTTCAGTGCTTCGCGTCAAAACAGTCCTCGCCACGCTCATCTGGACATGAAGAGCGCTTTGAGGTAAAACTCAATAGTCGGTCAAAATTACTCAAAAAATGTAGAGAAAAAATTCACAGTACAATAAAATTGGAAAAGAAAAGTACGGCCCAACAGACGAATGTATACAACACGGTGGTCGACTCAGAAATGATTCCGTTCGTGTGAACTCGGTTTGGCTATGTTGTTCGAGAACCGAATTTTTTTTCGATAACCGAGGAATTTTCACCTCGAATTTTCTGTTCGAAAAACGAATTGTTCGACATGTGAGACGTTTGTGAACCGAGACTCCTCCGTTTATATATATATATATATATATATATATATATATATATATATATATATATGAAGATGGAATATATTCGCAGTTCAATGTAAAAATCATGTATGGCTTACAGAACAAATGTATATAATCTCCTTCAATTTAGTGCATATTACACATGCAAAACAAATGTTTGACAATAAAAATTTGAAATAAAAAATTCAATCAGTAACTACGTGTCGATCTGAGAAATCTAATATGTGCGTTTTTTTTTTAAAGACAGTGTCGCTTCAGGACATAGACGGTCACGACACACCACGACTTCCTTTTCTTTATTATCTGTGAACTGCCATACATTCTTGTGAAAAGATAATGACGTGATTTCGTGGTGGTTTTTCCAAAGTTTTGAATTCAAAGTCTTTGAATTCGACTCTTAGAATGGTTGGCACCAAAGTCTGAAGAGAGCCGTCTACCCTATTACATAACCCATACCTCAGTTTAGGAGAAGAAAAAGATTCATGTCTTAGCCAAGGGCATTTGTGAGAAAGTGAATGCAAGAACTACCCCAGCATTTGAATACCATACTATAAAATATCCCTAAAGTGCATAATTACGTATGATACAAGAACGGTTCTAACTTATACATCAGCAACGTAAAGCGTGCATCTGCGTATATATATATATATATATATATATATATATATATATATATATATATATATATATATATATATAACTATTTATTCGAAAATTATAGCATAAATATGTTATAAAATCACTACAAAAATAGCCATTTTCTTTCAACACTTCTGGTGCCTTTATTGCTGATTTTGTTTACATGGAATATTTCCAAGTAACGACAAAATCGTGCATACGAGACGCTGGAAGAAAAAATCGCATCGCAGCTCGTGACGTCACACATGACCACGCGAGAGTGAAAACAAGAAGTGTTAAGTATGGGACTCTCACTATTGTTTTGTCCGTGTATTGTTTAATATATTGTCATGTAATTGTCATCTTTCATAATGGCTTATGTAAGTAGAAAGCTTAGATAGGGTGAAAAAATATGTATCAATATTGAGATTTTCTTTCTTCTTTTAATGATAATGCTATTAAGTTTATCAGACGATATGGAAAGAATTTACATAAAATAAATAGATAAACTTATCTATATTATTTATTGAAACATGCTTCAATGAAAAAATGCTGCCTATATATATATTTATATATATATATATATAAAGGCATGTCTCATTAAATAGTTTGGACAAGTTTTGTTAACTTATTTTTAATATGATCCTCTCGTAATTACAGACAAGTTTCTTAGTATCCTTATTAAAGGAAGGAAGAAAATTACCATCAACAGGTACGATTCCCAAATAGTTTCAATCTTATCCGAGATCATCTTCAGGGGTTGAAGTGCTAGAAAAAAAATTAATGTAATTGATAGTTGTGATCTTTTTGTACATACGCATGAACGCGCTCTGTTTAAATTAATTTAAAAATTAACTGTTACAGGTTATATGTTTGTTCATATTTCTATCTAAGGGAGGTAAATTTAATTTATACAATTTTAATTAATTATAATTAAGAATATTAAGAATGATTATTTGAAAATTTATTAATGCTTTGTCTATTGCAGATCCAGTTAGATATTGAGCACTTACAAATTCTTGTCATTTTTACGTATATTTAAAAATATTATTTAGTTGTATCATTTTTATTAACATTAATGTTATTAGAGAGAAGGAGAAAAAATTGAATGAGAGGCAGTGAAATTTAGAAAGTGATAGATAGATAGATAGATAGATAGATAGATAGATAGATAGATAGATAGATAGATAGATATGAACAGACAAAGATACATAGATATGAATATAGATAGATATATATCAACAGATTAATGTAAGCAAATAGATATATAGATAGATACGAAGAAACTTAGACAGAGAGATAAGTAGATATATATATATATATATATATATATATATATATAGAGAGAGAGAGACCATTAAAAGACTGATGTAATAGATAGCTAGATAGCTAGATATGAACAAAGATATTAAGAGACTAATGTATGCAAATGGGTAGATAGATATATAAACACGAAGAAACTTAGAAATGTACATATATATATATATATATAGAGAGAGAGAGATAGAGAGAGAGAGAGAGATAATAACATACTAATGTAAGCAAATAGATAGATAAACACTAATCTACAGATATATATTTTTTCTAGACCCACACGATCGAGTTCATTGAACTTAAAATTTTGCCTTCGAAATAAGAAACGAAATGAAAAAACAACAGCAAACAAATAAAAGAGAACATACAAATAATAATTTTTCTATTGACGAATCCACACGATTCCTTGTAGCTTCAGCGTCCCGACATTTGGCGAGATATGAAATGCATAAAATTAATTGAATTCTTCAATAATTTCACAGACTACAAAACTTCGAGAATGTCCCCTTCGACATGACGACAACATCGATGATTCACACTCTGTTTTCGTTTCATTGTGTTTTCGCATATAGATGCCACACCATTAAGATGAACTCTTGGAAATAATTTAGTTAAAATGTCATTTAGGAAAAAATTTGTTAAGAAATATGAAGTTGAATTATATACGAACTTCTCCTTTTTAATATTTAAAAGCATCTTAAACAAAACTTCTTAAAAAAGAAAGAAAAAAAATGGGTCTTTTACGAATGACATCTCAATCGACAGCCCTTGGGATATATATCGAATGAAACCATTCTAAAGTTAATAAAAACATTTAAACTTTTTGCTTTGTCTATCAGATAATGTATTACCATTCACTTATCTTTGGTACTAAGCGACAAGTATGATTTGCAAAGCAAGGATCGAACTCACTCCTTCGTAGTAAAAGTCAAGATGGACAAAGTTGAAGGACAATTATTTGTCCGCACTGAAGCGCCTCAGGTCGTTTTTCAGTTTTCCGGTTTTAAAAAATATGTTAATTCATTTCAGTGCCAGAAGGCTGTGACCAACCAGTTTGCTGCATCTCGAACGAGTGAGGACCAGGGTTAATTTGTGCCAATTGAGTCGTCCCAAAATATATGATTCTGACGGCTTGTATAATTTTTAAACACTTTAAACATGGCCTTGTCTATATCTCGTTCGAATGAACACGCATGTAAATCAGCCAGTGACTGTTAAAGTTTTTCATAGTTGTTCACATCAAGTTCTCAAACTGGTTGCCGTTCTGTTCAATACACTTTTCATATCTTGAATAAAAAGACCTACAAACGTCCAGTATCATTTCCTCTGGTATTTGAGCACATTCTTCTTCCATTGCTACTCTCATTTCAGCAATCGTTTCAGGTTTCCTGCTGTAAATTGTCTTTTTTATGAGATACAGCGAAGAAAGGGAGTGACATATTAAAATAGGCAGACAATAGGCAGACAATAATGGACTGGACCTAAAAATATTAGTTGCCAGGAGACAAAGAGGACTCACCCACAACTACAATATTATCATTTCATTTCATATAATAAATAAAATCTTTTTAAAAAAATGGGGTGGTGTATAATATTTTTTGTGTGTAGGGGGTTAATCTGTACTACTTATTAATTAAAGTATAAATGGTACTGTACACATTACTTCAAAATTAAGAAATTAACAGATTGTTCAAAAGCACAAAAGATCATTGCATACAATTTGCTATATCTGCATGAATCTGATAATACTTTCTTCTGCATTCAATTCATCAAACAATCCGTTTTCAAATAGCAGAATGAATGATTCCAAATTCTCCTCCGACAGAGAATTTCTTAAGCTTGTCTTTATGATCTTTAGCTTTGAAAAATGTCCTCTCACATTGACTTAAACAACTGATAGTATATAGATGACTTTATAAAGGTTTTATTTCTTTCTATTACTAAAAAATGTCATCTGTATGTTTCTTTGTTGTATATATATTTGATATAGAGACCCACTCCATCAGGGGCTCACTTTCCATCGGACAAGCTGTCACCCTAGCTAGTCCGCTACTATAAATAGGTATTTATTAAGCCTGTCTTGACTAATGCACAATGCCATTTTCACAACCGACCCTGTAAAGATTGGCTAAGACAGGATTTTAGGGATTGTCCGATGACTGGCAAATGCACTTATTTTTGTTCTATTTAATTTCATTTTTATAAATATTGACAAAAACATACCATTTTCGCAAGAATTACGTACAGAAGACGACCATGAAAGTTCTTAATTCACAAGCCATTATCAGTGCGTTCAGCCTTTACTAGGTGATGAACGATAGTGACATTTTACTGCTTTACGTACCAGGGATGAAAGCGCTTTATACCTGGTGTAACCTAGGAAGGGTTACTGAATGAGGAGTAACTGAGGATGTTGGAAATGAAATGGTAACCTTTATAACATCAACAACGTAAAATACTCGCCAGCGGCGTGAAACAGGTAAACCACTGCTAGTGGTGGACTACATAAACACCATATTACCCCCACTTACAATAGTGCCCAACGTATTTATGAGGATTGGGACATGACACGGTATATAACAATACCAGATCTAGGGCTTCCCACTCCTTGGATGAACCTATCCCTAATTCAGGTGCTGTTCTGAGTTGCGGATCGGTGAGGCTATTGAACCCTTTGTTTTAAATTCATAGTTTTCCTTCTCCTAGACCGGTTGCCACCCAAGGCTATGGGACCCAGTCTGTCCTGCTATTTACCCAGAAAGAAAATATGGAGGAGAAGAGAAAGGTTCATGCCTTTCTCAAGGTTGTTTGTTTCTAAGTGGATATAACGAACTAGACAGTAACTTGAACTCTGGTCTCTGCTTCCTCAAATAGAACCACTATCCATTATTCCGCTAAAAACTGATACTGAAAATACGGATCTTGCAAGCTATTGATCGTAATCTTTTTTTCTTTTAGATGCTCTTTAAGCCAGAACTTCCTCGTTTAACAAATATATGCCAACAATCACTGGAATAACTATGATAAATGACGATTATCAGTTTAATCTCATAGGCTGTAAATTTGGGATAAGATAATCGTAAGTGTTCATTTATTTGGCCTTGTGTCAAACGAATTTAAGCTAAACAAATCTCGATAAAAACTATCGAAAAGTCTGCAACTGCCAAACCCAAAAATTCCATGAGAGTTATTTGTCCAAGACTTAAACTTCGTAAGCAAGTAGATAAATAGAGAGGAAGAAACTGAGACAGAGAGATGCATATATATATATATATATATATATATATATATATATATATATATATATATATATACAGGGTGTCACAAAATAATGTATACACTCTTTAAATCGTTATAACTTATTCAATTTATGTATTTTGACTTATAAATAAGATTAATACAAGAGGGAGAATACACATTTAAAGAATTTGAGAGTAAAATATACAAAAAAAAACATAGAAAATTAATTTTAATAAGATAAAAACTACTTGGTGCAATGGCAGAATGTTCATATAATGAGTTCACATCAAGTGATCAAACTGGTTGCCATTCTGTTCAATACACTTTTCATATCTTGAAGAAATAAACCTGCAAACGTCCAGTATTATTTCCTCTGGTATTTGAGCACATTCTTCTTCAATTGCTACTCTCATTTCAGCAATTGTTTCAGGTTTCCTGCTGTAAACTTTGTCTTTTAGAAACCCCCTACAAAATGAAATCCAAGGGTGTCAAATCTGGTGATCTACGTGGGTATTAAACTGTCCCTCTTCTTTCAATCCATCTGTTTTGCATATTTTCATCCATCACGGTAATGTATTATTAACTATTAATATTTAAAGAGTGCATACATTTTGGGGAGACTATATATATATATATATATATATATATATATATATATATATATATATATATGAAAGAAGAAAGAATCGAATATAAATTCCAACGTACTTAAAAAAAGGGCTAAATACAAGAAGTAGAGCAAAATTCTTTATTTTAGATTACATCAACATACTATGTAACGTTTATTAACATGTTGATGTAATATCCTAAAATAAACTATATATATATATATATATATATATATATATATATATCTGTATATATATATATATATATATATATATATATATATATATATCTGTATATATATATATATATATATATATATATATATATATATATATATATTTGTTATTTTTAACGCCGACATAACTAAACTGTTCTCCATTAATCATCTGAGAGATTTCTTTCTACCTTCCATCAGCATAGCTGATGCTAACCTCCATGAAGTGAAAAGATGAAATTGAATCCATTGATATATCAGCTGCTAAGAATGTTGGTTCACAGCGTTGTGCTAGACAATTTTTCTGCCCGGAAACTATATACCATATTTACAAGTTTACCATTTGTCCATGCTTTGGATATTGCTGCCACATAGTGGCCGGTACCCGACACTAATTATTTAGAGATTCTTGATAAAACCAAAGAAAAAAAAAGAATCGGTAATATTATAGGTCTTGATCTGTCATCTCGGTTTTAGTCATTTTCCCACTACCGTAAATTTGTTTGCCTGTGCCTTTCCTGTAAATACTTTCATGTTAATTGTTCGGATGAGCTCTTCACCATTTTTTTTGTTTTTTTTAAATTGTTGTTTTATCCACCCACTACAGATAATGACTTTTACATATGGGGACTAGTTATGACTTTCATAGAGACCCTGTGGTATTATGGTGAATGTAGTAGGAAAAGTAATTAAGAATGAATTGGTGTAAGGAATATTGTTGAGTGTTTGGGTCAGTGTTTGTGGCTAGTTTAATATTAAGACAGATCAAGACCGTCCGTTTACCCACCCCCCATTTTGGCCTAGTCCGACATTTTCTGTATATAAGCCGAAATAAATATCGCTCTTCAACATGTTACCTAACTCTTTTGAATCTAAGTGCATTCCTAGATTGGCGCGTAGGTCTCACCAATTTACAGTTGAGTTGCCAAAATGTAACCGCAAATAACAGTTTCTTTTCTAGCACTTCTCTCTTGTGGAACTCCCTTCCGACTCCATGCTTCCCAGTTAACTTTAATCTGCAAAAATTTAAATGCAATGTTTCTGCTGTCCTCCTTACGATTCTTTTGTTCTTGCGGCTTAGTGAAAGTTCGAAAGTTTCTCATTTCTAATTCTTCCACACCCATTACCCTTTTGTGTCTTAGTGACTTTATTGCCTTGCTAATGGTGAAATATATATTTATATATATATATATATATATATATATATATATATATATATATATATATATATATTTAGTTGGATAGATGTGAGTTTGTTATTTGTTTGTTTGTTAAATATGTTAGCTCTACCTCTGATATTGAGCGCTTTCTAACAGGTACCATGCATATAATACATAAATAATTATACATATATATTTTATTTATATTTATATACACTTTTCACATACATATATATATATATATATATATATGTGTGTGTGTGTGTGTGTGTGTGTGTGTGTGTGTGTGTGTGTGTGTGTGTGTGTGTGTATGCATATGTATATATATATATATACAAGAAAGTAAGTCCTTTTATAAATCCCACACGGATAAAAATATAGGAATAAGATGTTGAAAGTGCCACTGTAGTGTGTGTGTGTGAAAATATATAGAAAATAGGAAGGAACTGGTCAGTTAAATAATCCAAAGTTCCTTAGTATTTTAGTTATTATTTTTTTAAAATAGTGCTCGATACAAAAGTAGAGCATAAATATAATTATTTATTTAAAAATATTTTGGAATCATATTTTTAAATAAATAATTATATATATATATATATATATATATATATATATATATATATATATATATATATATATATATCAAAATTTATAAAAAATAAAAATTTACTGAATCAGAGAAATGAAATAGCTATTTTTTGCCATCAAATTTTCATAAAAAAATATTTAAAAGAAAGAAAAAAAGAAAAACCGCGAGCTGGTTCTATGCATACTAATATTTGATATGAAAAAAATAATTTTAAATAATTTCAGTAATTCTATTAACTACTTGTTTTTTAAAATGTAATATAGTTTAATAGTAATTAAAAAAAAATATTTTAAAATTGAAGTGGAATAAAAGGTATTCTAACCTAAAGATCCCCCACAAAAATCTTTAAGTATACAAGCAGGAACTAATGCCGAAACACTTTTTGCCGTTAATAATTAATTAATTAATTAAAAAAAAACAAAAAAAAACAGACGACATGCATTTAACGGATGTCAGAATCCGTTGAAAATTACACCCCTACCCTCCCAAAACTTAACCTCTTTCTCGAACGTAACTCATAATAGGTACAAAAATAGTTAATATAAATGAATACGCTACCGCCCCTTGTCTGAATGATTGGATTTCCCGGTAACAGCGAATTATGGATTTATGTGTGCGTTTAAAACTCAGTAAATTTAAAAGTAATTTATTCCCAATATTCGCTTGAAGATGAAATGGAATTAATGCTTTTGATTTAATTATAAAATTAAATTTGAAGTTTTTAGCTTCCATTTTTGATACATAGTTATTACTGTGAAGCAAAAAACATATTTTATATCATTTAATTTATAATATATATATACATATATATGTACATATATATATACATATATATATGTACATACATATATATACATATATATATATGTACATACATATATATACATTTTATATATGAATATATATACATACATATATATATACACATATATTATATTCATATATATTAAATTAAATTATATATATATATATATATATATATATATATATATATATATATATGTGTGTGTGTGTGTGTGTGTGTGTGTGTGTGTGTGTGTGTGTGTGTGTGTGTGTGACGTGTTTTAAAATAAAAGTCTAGACCATCATCGGACAAAAGTGATGTTTCTGTTGATGGGACTACACATGCACAAACAGGAAGGGGGAGCTGAGAAATTTAAATTTATTTTTTTAAATAAATAATTTGGGGGGGTGACTATTTGATTTCGTTTAGTTACTTTTTACTTTCTTTTTCTTTCGTTATCAAATATCCAGCATTGTGATAATAGAAGATTGCCAAGAAAGGTGAAACGTTGTAAGAACATGGCCGTGAAATGTACTGTCGCCTAGATAGTGATTTAATCATTTTCTATATATTTTCGTCTTAGTAAAAGGCTTTTCTCTTTTCATTTCAAAATCAATTTAGTCTGATGACGTATAAAGGGTCGAAACGCGTCACACAAATCTTTTTCTAATTGGTCCTAGTTTTTCCCTAAAATTGTTTTTGATATATCCTTTATATATAATTTTACATATATATATATATATATATATATATATATATATATAGGGAGAGAGAGAGACAGAGAGAGAGAGAGAAAAAGAAAGAGCGATAAGAAGTGATAAGAGAGAGACATAGATTGATGTATATGAACATAGATAGATATGAAAAGGACTGAGATAGATAGATAGATAGATAGATAGATAGATAGATAGATAGATAGATAGATATGAAAAGAACTGGGTTATAGATAGATAGATAGATAGATAGATAGATAGATAGATAGATAGATAGATAGATATGAAAAGCTCTGCAATAGATAGATAGATAGATAGATAGATAGATAGATAGATAGATAGATAGATATAAAAAGAACTGAGATAGATATGAAAAGGACTGAGATAGATAGATAGATAGATAGATAGATAGATAGATAGATAGATAGATATGAAAAGAACTGGGTTATAGATAGATAGATAGATAGATAGATAGATAGATAGATAGATAAAAAAAAAGAACTGAGATAGATATGAAAAGGACTGAGATAGATAGATAGATAGATAGATATGAAAAGAACTGGATTATAGATAGATAGATAGATAGATAGATAGATAGATAGATAGATATGAAAAGCTCTGCAATAGATAGATAGATAGATAGATAGATAGATAGATAGATAGATATAAAAAGAACTGAGATAGATATGAAAAGGACTGAGATAGATAGATAGATAGATAGATAGATAGATAGATAGATAGATAGATAGATAGATAGATATGAAAAGAACTGGGTTATAGATAGATAGATAGATAGAAAGATATAAAAAGGACTGAGATAGATATGAAAAGGACTGAGATAGATAGATAGATAGATAGATAGATAGATAGATAGATAGATAGATAGATAGATAGATAGATAGATATCCTAAAACAAATACAATATATGATACAATATGTGTGGAACTGTCGTGGTCGTCCAGCACGTGAATCTAAGACTGGGATAGGTATGCAACTCGATGGATAGATCGATAAATCGACTCTGATAGACAAAGAGAAACGAATATACGCAGGTAAATAGCAGGAATCTCTTGCTATGTAGGTAAAAAGATAAATAAAATTTGCCAAGAGGAATGGATACACACTATTACTCTTTACACCGCAGATATCTGAAGAGAATAGCATGTGCTAATCGATATTCGATTGTTTCCTGCAAATGACATGGAAGAGTCTATAACAACTTTGGAAACACATGATATATATATATATATATATATATATATATATATATATATATATATATATATGTATTACGAAATATACATCTCTTATATTAAGTGAACAACTCTGAGTTTTATGCCGAAGCAATTTTCAAGTGCTGGAATCATAATAGTTATTTTTATTTAAAATAAAAATCAATATGATAATTCCAGCACTTGAAATTTGCTTCGGCATGAAACTCAGAGTTAATGAAAAATAAAGTAAGATATTATGTATATTTCTTTATATATATATATATATATATATATATATATATAAAATAGTGCTGTTACTTAACATTGAGTACTGTTTTTTTCCTACATTACAGATGATTTATATGTATTTGTGCATGATCGCTCGCTCCCATACTTACGTATATTTAGCCATTCGATTTTAAATATATATATATATATATATATATATATATATATATATATATATATATATATATATATAAAAAATACGAATATTTAGGCAGCATTTCTTCATTCAAGCATGTCTGGTTGAATAATCTGGACATATTATGTCTATTTATTTTCATTTTAATCTTCTTGAATTCTCTGATCGACTTCTTATTTTTGTTAATAAACTCATTATGGAGGGCGCCGATGTTATTTGTATATTTTCTTTATTTTGCCAAGTACTTTCAATCTTATCCGAGATCATCTTCAGGGGTTGAATTGCTAAGGCAAAAAATTAATGTAATTGATAGTTGTGATTTTTTTGTAAATACGCATAAACACGCTCTGTTAAAATCAATTTAAAAATTAACCGTTGAAGTTTTTATGTTTGCCCGTTTTTATTTAAGGGAGGTAAATTTAATTTATATAATTTTAACTTTTTAAATTATAATTTAGGTATTTTAAAAACATTGCTTATATAGATATTTTAAATTTATATTTTTTTTTTATTTTTTTGGCAATATATAGAACTTTCACTAAAGACAATTGACAGTGTATTGTGCTTAAGTTTGTATTTATTTTTTCTTGTGTTCTTATAATTTCTTCTTTTCTAGACATAATTTATGTAGAAGTAATTTATTTAGAAATTGATAACGGCTAAAAGTATAGCTGGAATCGCCCAGACATACGTCCATTCGTACGATTTCTACAGAATTTATGTCCAGAGATTAAGAAAATGATAAGAACACAAGAAAATTTAAATAAAAAAACTTGACAGTACGTTGGCAATCGTTTTTAATCAACCCTTCTCTCTCTCTCTCTCTCTCTCTCTCTCTCTCTCTCTATATATATATATATATATATATATATATATATATATATATATATATTTGTTGCATTGATGTGAGTTTGAGACCCTGGGTTTCAGGCTTTTGCGATCGTCAGACAAACTCTCTCTCTCTCTCTCTATATATATATATATATATATATATATATATATATATATATATATATTTTTAGTTGCATTGATGTGAGTTTGAGACCCTGGGTTTCAGGCTTTTTGCGATCGTCAGACAAACTCTCTCTCTCTCTCTCTCTCTCTATATATATATATATATATATATATATATATATATATATATATATATATATATATATATATATTTGATTTATTTGGTTTTCATGTGAGTTTGAGACCCTGGGTTTCACAAACTCTCGTCAGACAAACTCTCTCTCTCTCTATATATATATATATATATATATATATATATACACACTTTTCACATACTGTACTGTATCCTTTCACGACGTAAGCGATCATGGCTCTCCACCTTCTCCTCTCAATAAGTTTTGTCTTTTTGTTTTTTCTCCGAGACCCTGTTCGGCCATTTACTTGCTTAAGCCCGTTAAGTATGTCATGCGTTGCTTTCCCTTGTCTCGCTTTCCGCCCTGTGAGTATCAAACTTTCCAAGCCCTACGTTCTAATTGCGTGTACCAATAATTTCAGCTGCTTCTTCCTTTTTTAAGTGTAAGTTTCCTCTTTGTTTGAATCTTATCCAAAACACCATCATTCCTCACATGTTCGGTCCATGGTATCCTTAGAATTCTTCTGTAGAAACACGCCAGAATTATTAACCAGTCTTTTAGAGAATAAATGCCATCGAAAGACCGGGTCTTTGTGGTGAAGTCGAAAATGAAAGATCTTTATGTCGTATATTTTTCATAATTAAATGGGAATATCTTTCCAATATTTGAATTTCCGTTCTGCACAAAACTCAAAATTTATTTTTTTTATTGGTTATTTCTGAGACAATCATTTACATGTTTATAAAAGGTCTTCGTTTTGTTCCCTGTTTTGCGTCGCTTCAGGATGTAGGCGACAATGATGGCTCTCCACATTATCCTATCCTTTGTCCCTTTGCCATCTCTCCCAAACCGTGCTCCACCAACCATTCACTCACGCTCGCCAGGTAGGTTATTCATTGCTTTCCTCTGTTTACTTTCAATCTGTCCTGTGAGTATCAAATTTTCCAAGCCTTCTTTCCTCTGATATATTTATATAAATTATATTGTTGTAAAGGAATAGGAAGAGAAAATAGAATGTTGTAGTTTTGTCTTAAAATTGCAACGTCGTTATTTTATGTAAAAATTTATCGAATTAATCGACCAATCGTGTATCCAATAATTGTCAACGACATAAACTTCTTAAGAAAGAAAGAAAGAACGAACGAACGAACGAACGAACGAACAAACAACGGAAAAGAAAGAAAGAAAAAAAGAAAGAAAGAAAGAGAAAAGACATTTCTGGAAATGCTTCCGATAAATATCTATCTTGTAGAACATTCCCCGGATTGTTCACGTACAGGCTTTAGTCAGTTTCTCTTTTAATTCACTCCAAAGAAAAACAGTGTGCGCTTACATTTTAAGCTAAAACTTAACAAGATGGTCTTGTAGATTTTTAATTGTGAGTTCGATCCTCAACAGTGTTTAATTAAGAATTCATTTTCTGTGATAAGCCTTCCGACAAACTGGAATATATAAAACAGAAGTAACTGTTTAGCATAAGCTGTAGAAAGCGTTTTGACGGATATTAAAATAAGAAGGTTAAATTTTTATTGTCCCCTTCCTTGAAGAACGAATGTTACATCAAAACTGTCGAATCAACAACTATATCGTCATTGTACATTATTCCGAATTTAGCGTCTTTCTCATAAGTGACCATTTCTCGAAGAAAACATTGATGCCAACTCAAAGATTTGAATCTCTGATTTCTTGTCTAAACTCAGCAACGACTGCCCAAGTCTCTAATGATTAGTGTTGCTTTATAGCTGTTTAATATTTAAGATCAAAACTTTGAAAGAAACCATTGATAATAAACTTGAGAATTAACAAAAAAATGTTGTGTTCTTTTCGTCATAGTCATTTGATGGAAATTATTTTGCTTCACAAATGAATTCTTTGTTTAAAATATTTAACTTCAGAAACGAAAACTACATATACTGACATCAATATAAAATACACTTGGTAAAAAAAAAGATTTCACTACTCCATGTCTGTTTAAAGATAGCAATCAAAAGATTTGGCTATATTTCTGAGATGAGGTATTATGTACACTATTTACATTATTCAGACTATTGTCCTCATCTTTGTCGCCATATTTATTACAACGTTTTGGCCGCTGTACGCTCCGGTGCTTGGAATGTCGAACTGAACTGAATCCTTTATTTCGCTCCTGAGCCGACCAAACATAGAAATGAATACAATATGGGAACCAGTAATAATGAGTGCCAGATAAAAGCGATAATAACAACAAAAACTTACAATATGAGCACTGGTAAAAAATGGTTGCTGAAGACATTAGATTTATAATACCCAGAAATTCACATACAGATGTCCGCAAGGAGACATGGCACAGTGGATAAAGGCGTTGGTTAGATCAGGACCCAATAGTGTGAGTTCGATACCTGGGTAAGGCAGTGGAGAAATTGGAGAGGGAAATTAACAGGAGATATCTGATAACTAACATCCATTAAAACATGGCACGTGAAACTAGAACAGTTTACCGCGAAATAAAGGGTTCAGTTCAACATTCCAACCACCTGAAGAAGCCCGGAGCGTACAACAGCCGAAACACTGTAATAAATATGGCGACAAAGATGAGGACAATAGTCCGAATAATGTAAATAGCATCGAAAAAATTCTTTTAAAATACTATACTTAAATGTTCCTGAGTCGGTCCAAGATTTTGATTGAACGTTTCCTGTTATCTGTTAGCCCATTATCAAGATCCAAGGCCTTTATGGTTGGGAATGAAAACGGTCATAATTTTGTTTTTTTTTAATTCACTTTTTAAACTTTTGTAGGTCCGTGCGTCAGTATCATGTAAAATCCTTCTCTAGGAAGAATGAACTATTCATTTGTTAAAATAAATATTTCCTTGGCAGCACTGAGATTTGAACCTATTGAAGAACAGAAACAAAAGAAGTCGATGAGAAAATGTATTGACAAGTTTTCCATAGACTAAATACATTTATTTGTAATCACTTTACTAACGTAATTTAAAAAAAAATGTTCCTTGACGTTGACTGAAGCTATTAATTATATATATAAGCAAATATATGGATATAGATCCGACAGTATGAAGAAAAATATACGGAAAAAAAACAAACAAAAACCCTAATATGCAATTATGCTACTTTAATGTTAATATAATGTCAACGTTGGATGTTTCGGTCTAGTAGACCATCTTCAGGACATATTCATAAAACATAATTAAAATTAGACTATATTCAATTCAACATGAAAAGACGATAAGAGTAAGACTAATCAAAACAGAATAACTGAAATTTTTAAGATCAGTGTTCCATTTCGCAATGTGATCACGTCGGCGTCACGTGGGCGATCTTGTGAATGAAAAATGAAAAGAATTTTATTTTAATCTAAAATTTATATGTACGTTTTATGAATATGTCCTGAAGATGGTCTACTAGACCGAAACGTCCGACGTTGACATTATATTAACATTAAAACAGCATCATTGCATATTAGGATTTTTGTTTGTTTTTCCGTATATTTTTCTTCATATATATATATATATATATATAACTTATGCAGTGTTACATTAGAACATGCACATATCCACTACAAAATTGTACATTTTGGTTTCAACGTCAAAAACAGGGGAAAATCTTTTTTAGACGTCTCATCAGGTGGGGATTTACAGTGTTACTAAATAATTAGTAACACCATGATTCCCCAACTGATGAGACGTCTAAAAAATGGTTTCCCCTGTTTTTGATGATATATCCACTACAAAAATGTACATATTTTGTAGTGGATATGTGCATATTCTAATGTAACACTGCATAAGATAAATTAATATTTGCGGGTCTACTTTATGCATTGAGCTCTGATTTTAAATTAATGTTTTGAACGCTGTAATTACTGTTCGTTCTCCTACACATTGATGCACAGAAACACACACACACACACACACACACACACACACACACACACACACACACACACACATATATATATATATATATATATATATATATATATATATATATATATATAACATTTCATTGAATGCAACAGACAAGGTGTTTTTATTTATCTTGAAAATGGCTAAATGTATAGCCGAAAGCGCTAGGATAAAAAGAATATTCGGATAGTTTTTATATAATTAATCATCTGAAAAAAAACAATTATTAGATCGCATGAGAAATTGTATAAAAAATAAATAAAAGCCCATTGTCTGTCGTATTCAATGAAATGTGCATGAAAGAAGGATTTCTGCCAAAATTCACAAATATATATATATATATATATATATAATGATATAGATATGTCTTGAAGCTATGCTATATTTAAGCGTTAAAGTGATCAATGTCTGGGACAGAGCGACTGTAAATATAAAAGTGAACATTTAGGTCAACAATATTTGGACAGTTTTTAAACATTTTGTTCTGAAAGGAAACACTTGTATAAATCCAAGAAAAAAATAATAAACATCTTAATCGTTATACCTTGTCAGTTGTCTTTTATAAAACATATATATATATAAATTAAATAATAAAAAGAGATGGAAATTACTATAATAAAAATGATTTCCACTGTTACAGTGCATTTCTTGCATCACTTGATTGTAATACACGGAAAAATATCCGTGAATATGAACGGATTGTACTAAAAATAAGCAGACACTTTTTCCAATTTATTTAATCTAAATGCATAAAAGAGATTTTGCTGCCTAAATACACATACACACACACATATGTATATATATATATATATATATATATATATATATATATATATATATATATATATATATATATATGATAAGATGAAGAACAAATAGGAAACTTTTATCAATCTAACATGTTTTACTTTTATTATAGGCTCATCAGAGAAATTCTGGTAGTTTTACCTTTGTGTTGCTTAATTTTCCTAGGTTAATCATGTTTCATGTGCATTCGACTTGTTGAAGCAACGTTAGTATAGTTTGTGGCGTTGCGAATTCAATTAGTGTTTTTTTAACAAGTAGAATGCATATTTGGTCTGTGTTTGATATCAACTGATCTATCTATCTATCTATCTGTCTATCTATCTATCTATCTATCTATCTATCTATCTATCCCATTCTCCGATGAAGCTTTAAGAAAAGTGAAGCATGTTAGACTGATAAATGTTTCCTATTTGTTCATTATATTGACATTCGGACTATTGCCCACACATTTCTTGTTGTTATAATATTTCGGCCATAGTACGCCCGGGCTTCATCAGGAACTTAATGATTCGAGGAACCAACAGGGAATTCTGAACTAAACTGATGGAAACTTCACCCCTTCCCCCAAAAGGCAATGCCTGCTCCTATTTATAGCTGGAAGAGTCCATGCGTGCGTGGGTAAATTACCATAACATTATCTTAGACTATTCATATCTCTCTGGGTAATCATATCTATCTATCTATCTATCTATCTATCTATCTATCTATCTATCTTACTTTGTTTATTATCTTTCTATCTGAGTATTCGTTTCAATCTATCCATCTTTCTATCCTATTCTCAGATGAAGCCTTAATAAAAGTGAAATAGATTGATAAACGTTTCCTATTTGTTATTTATCTTATCATTTTCTCGGATTCAGATCTATATTTGATCTGTATTTGATCCCAACATATATATATATATATATATATATATATATATATATATATATATATATATATATATACAAGTTTTTTGAATTGTCATATGCTTGTATTTTGATTGATCGTTCCAGCTTATGTAACAGTGTTTCGCTTAGCGAGGGATGTTTGATTGATTTGAACCTTTTAAAACACTTTATTCAATATTCAACACCATCACTTGCTTGAAAAAGACAGTAGAAGTGTTGAAACAAAATGACTATTTTTGTAGTGATTTTATAACATATTTATGTTAAAATTTTCGAATAAATAATTATATATATATATATATATATATATATATATATATATATATATATATATATATATCACTTGAGATTTAGGAGGGATTATTCCAAGCAGGATATAAACCCCAAGATAGCTTAATCTAAAAATAGAGCAATATAATAATGCATACACATTCCTTATAAAATACATTCAGGTGACAGTTTATTTTGTGGACTCGAACGTCCATCTCTTAACACCAAATTTTTGTAAAATTTGGTCTGATGAGATGGACGCCGATTGCACGAATTAAACTATCACCTGAATGGAATTTTTAAAATTCTGTATTCATTTCTCTCCTCTCTCTATTTTCATGTATTGAATATATATATATATATATATATATATATATATATATATATATATATATATATATATATATATATATATATACACGACTATAATTGATAACAGAAGCCATTGGTTTATACCAACGTCTACCCATACTTAATACCTCTCGTTTTCACTCTCGCGTGGTCATGTGTGACGTCACGAGCTGCGATGCGATTTTCGCTTCCGCGTCTCATATACACAAGATAATCGTTGCTTTGAAATTTTTCATGCAACAAAAACAGACTATCATTATTGTTCCGTGTATTGGTTGATATATTGAAATGTAATTGTCATCTTTGATAATGGCTTATGTAAGCCGAAAGCTTAGATAGGATTTAAAAACATGTATCAATATCGTGATTTCCTTTCGTCTTTCAATGTTAATGTTATTAAGCTAATCAGACGATATGAAAAGAATTTACATAAAATAAATAGACAAAACTTAATTATATTATTTAATGAAACATGCAGTAATGAAAAAAAATGCTGCCTAAATACACACAATAAGCTTTAGATTGCTCGGCCATGGAGAATGTCGAAGGTTTTATTTAGCCTTAATGTATTTATTTCCAGCACGCAGGCCAGCAGACGTCTACACCAATACACGTATCGACAAATATAACATTTTAAGTAATATATATATATTTCACAACATCGCCCACGTGACGACGACGTGATCATATTTAAACGGAACGCTGATCTTATAAAAGATTTTAGTTATCTGTTTGGATTGGTATTGCTTTTATGTCCATTGTCTTTTTCATGTTGATTTGTATATGGTCTATGTTAATTATGTTTTATAAATATGTCCTGAAGATGGGCTATTAGACCGAAACATCCGACGTTGACGTTAAACATTAAAACAGCATAATCGCATATTAGGATTTTTGTTTGTTTTTTTTTTCAGTATATTTTTCTTCATATATATATATACATATATGATCGTCTGGAAAGGAGTAGAAACCTGATAAGAACCAGAGAATTCAACGAAATTTAAATATCACTTTTTTATATATTGTCTTATATATATATATATATATATATATATATATATAATTGATATATATATAATGATAAGTAATAATGATATTAATACAATTCAAATACTTTATATAATTGATTGACTCTCTATATTGTCATTATAGTCGCTAGTCAGTGTCAAGTGTTCAGTTTATATTTAATATAAGTAAATGTTATTTACAAATGGTACATAATGTAACATAAACGTTTATAATAAATATCATACGATAAATATTTAATATGAATGTTTACCGAAGATTTGACGCGAAACTCTGAAGTCGGTCAACATTTATCTCCTCATTGAATCTCCCTCCCCTCTCTCTCTCTCTCTCTCTCTCTCTCTCTATATATATATATATATATATATATATATATAACGCGACGTGGGCTGATGGTTAGCGTGTTGAGTTTGGTTTACTACCAATTAAGATGTTAAATCGATAAAAAAATTCGAGATTAAGTAACTCGACAAGGTTTTGACATTTAAGAAAACCAATCCTATCCAATATATACAAATGTCTGTATGTGTGTGTTGATGAGTTTGTTTTCACGTGCTTTAGTTACGTTTAAAGGCAAATATATTTTATAAGCATACGAAAACATATTCTTGACTCTTTTGTGTTTATTTATTTGGTTTTGTATTGCGGGTGGGGTGCGTAGATGAAAAATTTTAAAAAAGTAAAAAAAAAATACGTTTTTTTAACCGAGGAATGCCATCTGTTATGACAGATTCAAATTACCCACAATCCCCTGAAAGAGCTGCACTTTCGGTCAGCCATCAAGAGTTTAAGGAATATATTATTTGTCTTAAAAAAATAAATATAACGGTTTTTGCATTTAAAATCCCGCATATAATATTGGCAATAAAGCGGCTTTACCTCCATTAGTCGAACACTGCTAAAGGTCACGGCCATTGGATTACCCATTGAGCATAGCCAAAAGGTAAAACTGGCGGGAAATTTAATTTAAGAAGAGGCCATATATTGACATCCCTCATATAAGCACAGCCCGTTTATATATGTCAAGTCTAGACTTTTTAAGTGTAATAATGACTGCGACAGAACAAAAACTGCCCCTAGCCCTCATTTTAGCAGCATTTTGTTGCTGTCTTGCCTGCTGATGGTGTCGTTGCTGTTGCTGCTTCAACTGCAATGGCAATGCAGTTGCTGCACCTGTTGTTGAAGTTCCTCTTGCTGCCTGTCTCCGTTGATGCTGCTGCGACTTTTGTTGTAGGAGCTGCTGCTTCGCCGGCGGCGCCCACTGTCGTGTCATTTTCGGAGTTGGGAAATCCAGTGCAACGTTGCCAAATATCGCCATCGTCTTTTCCTTGTCTTGTCTGTCTGTCGGTCGGCGTTTACACTGAAAACAAGCCACAGGGACGTCAGATATCACGACACACATGAGAAAAGGAAAAGGAAGAGGTGTGCAAAAAAAAAAAATGGCGAATGAATAAATGAAGAACGAATGGAAAGAGAGTGATGAAAGAATAAAAGAATAGACGAATGAAAGAATAACGGGATAACAGAATGGAATAATTTCCTGATAAAAAACGAATGAGTCAATACCGAGAATATGAGGGTGGAAAGAAAAAAAACAAATTTAATTATTTACAACAAATTAACAAGTTAAAACAAAAACAAAAAAACAATAACAATTACTAATCAGAAGTTTGTTTGAATATCTATACATGTAATATGCAAAATTTCAAGCATATATATATATATATATATATATATATATATCATATATATTTTCAAAAATAATGACCGAAATCTAAAACTTAATAAACGAAATGAACTAATGTTAATGTTGTCTTAAAATATTTTAATTCTGGGTAAATATATTATCCGATTATCACACGCACTTACCATATTTTAGTTTACATGTTGATTACACCTCCCTTTAGCCATTTAATAATTAACGGCTTACCCGACGTTTCTCTTTGGCACTTGAAGCTTACTTTTTTGCTTTTTTTTTTTAACAATAGCCCTTTACCCACACTCTACATTCTGTATTTACACCATAATGTTATATCAAGTTTATATTAAACTTTAAATCTACGTTTATTTTAGCGTTACTTCCATGAGACTCAGTATATTTTTTTTGAAATCAAAAGTAATAATTCGTGCCTGATGAGTTGGTAGAACAACGAAACTTTAAGTTGCACTTCGAACGTAGGTATATATATATTTATTAATATATACTTCTTAGCTGTGTCTAATCAAATTGATAAGTTTTCTTTACACTTGCATTAAATTGAGTAAATATTTATTCGCTTACCTGTGCATGCAAGCTAACGCACGTATATACGGTTGCTAATATCTAGTTATTTGATTTAACCATATTAATACGTTAATATATATATATATATATATATATATATATATATATATATATATATATTCTTCTTTACATTACTATTGTCGTCATCTTTGTCGCCATATTTATTACAACGTTTCGGCCGTTGTACGCTCCGGTCTTCTTCAGGTGGTTGGAAAGTTGAACTGAACCCTTTATTTCGCTCACTGGGGTAGACTGTTCTAGTTCCACGTGCCATGTTTAATGGATGTCAATTATCAGTTATCTCCTGTTAATTCCCCTCTCCAAGTTCTCCACTGCCTTAACCAGGTATTGAACCCACACTATTTGGGTCCTGTCACTGGATCTAATTAAAGCTTTTATCCACTGTGCCATGTGTCCAAAGAGAGTGAGTTCAATACCCGGTTAAAGAACTGGAGAGGGAGTTCAATACCAACTGACATCTGACATCCATTAAACGTGGCACGTGGAACTAGAAGAGTCTACCCTAGTGAGTGAAATAAAGGATTCGGTTCGACATTCCAACCACCTGAAGAAGATCGCAGCGTACAACGGCTGAAACGTTGTAATAAATATGCCGACAAAGATGAGGACAAGAATCCGAATATTTAAATAGTGTACATAATACCTCATCTCAGAAATATAGACAGATATATATATATATATATATATATATATATATATATATATATATATATATATATTCGGAAATTGGAAAAATACAATAAAAATTAAACAGACAAACCTTGTCGGTTCTTTTAAACCGAGCTTGTTTTTGCGTCGTGCAACAAAAATACTTCCCACGTTTTCCTCCCAGAAATACCTCCTACATAATGGTAAGAAATTAGTGCCAATGGTGTCTCCATCTAGCTAATGCTTTACCATTAGGTGGGAGGTAGGTCTGGGAGATATATGTGGGAGGTATTTCTGCCGTACCATGTATTTGCACATGCATACATATATACAGGGTGCAATGGGTAAAATTGTCGTCATTTTATGTTTCGCATGGGTGTTTTTGATTTTGCTGACTTCATTGTATAGTAGGGTCAGTTGGGCATCGTCTGGGAGAAAGGAAAAACGCGTTGACACAATTCCCTCCGCCCAAAATTTGGAAACGGCATGCTGTACTTCTTGGCATTCGCGCCGGAAGCTCCAATACAAACATTTCAGAGTATTTGGGTGTCAATCTGAGCATAGCGTAGAGGATTCGGAAAGAGTTGGATGCTGATTACGTTTCATTTAGGTGTTTAGAGTTCGCAGTAGTGATGACGACGTTATACCTTCATTCATCTTCTCACAGGCCCTCAGACTCAACAGCGAGGCCTACCTCATGGGTATTGTGGAGGTAATGTAGCCTTGAGTCAAGAGGATAGCTGCTGGAAGACCCTATGTCTGGCAACAGTACTCTGCACCAGGCCTCAGAGGCAGTCATGGTTGACAGACAATTTCTGCAATCATATTACCCCTTACATAACTTAACTCCCCAGGGTACAATCCCTTCGATTATCATGTAAGGAGCGGGATTGATTGAGACCAACAACACTTCTTCCAGCACCAAAGATGAATGGAAAGCAAGGGTTATGGCAGAATTCACCAACTTAAACAAGTCGACCGTCCAGAAGAGTTGCAAGAGATTCCGAGATCGACTGGAGGCCGAGGTTGAAGCCAATGGTGATTTTATTGAATAAATTTACTCTTTATTATTTTAAGATAATTTTGTGCAATTTCAGTAAATATATTTGTTAAAATGAGATGCCAGTGTTATTTTAATTTTGCGTCATTTAGACGACAATTCATCCATTGGACCATATATATATATATATATATATATATATATATATATATATATATATATAGTGTGTATTTAGGCTGCAATTTTTCATTGATGCATGTTCCATTAAATACAATGGACAAGTTGTGTCTATTTATTTTAAGTAAGTTCCTTTCATATTGTCTGATAAGCTTGATAACATTATCATTGAAAGACGAAAGGAAATCACCATATTGATACGTTTTAATCCTATCTAAGTTTTCGGCTTACATAACCAATTATCAATCTAAGAAATCTCTACAAATATTCTTAAATGCCTATAACTTATGACAGAAGCCATTGGTTTATACCAACGGCTCCTCATACTTAATATTTCTTGTTTTAACTCTCGCGTGGTCATGTGTGACGTCACGAGCTGCGACGCGATTTTCGCTTCCGTGTCTCGTATACACGAGTTTGTCGTTGCTTTGAAATTTTTCATGCAACAGACTATCATTATTGTTTTGTCCGTGTATTGTTTGATATATTGAAATATAATTGTCAGCTTTGATAATGGCTTATGTAAGCCGAAAGCTTAGATTGGATTTAAACATGTATCAATATGGTGTTTTCCTTTCGTATTTCAATGATAATGTTATTAAGCTGATCAGACAGTATGAAAGGAACTTACTTAAAATAAATAGACAATACTTGTCCTTATTATTTAATGAAACATGCATCAATATATATATATATATATATATATATATATATATATATATATATATATAAATACAAATATGAAATTTGAGATTTAACTGATTCAGCACCTCTACTCAAGAGATTCGTCGACGAACTTTTGTTTAATCGTCAGTCGTCGGGAGGTATCAGCAGTTTTCTCTGAATTTTCTCATTTTCCTAATTTTTATATAAAAAATGATTTATGCTGTTTTCATTCCTGTTAGGTTAAATTGTGTGCTTCTGTGTGTATGTGTGTGTATGTGCGTGTGTACGCCTGTACGTGTGTGAATGAGCACGCACACAATCCCCCATCATATATATATATATATATATATATATATATATATATATATAGATAGATAGATATATAGATAGATAGATAGATAGATATGTGTGTATATGTGTGTATTTATACCGGGTGTAACACCAAAATTGTCCAAATCGTGTAACAGCATAATTATCTACCTCACAAAATGTTTAATATCTAAAAAAAAAAAAAGTCTAAACTAATTGGATTTCTTTTTTCCAGGTTTTCAGATAAGATGTTTAGCCATCTTGATACTATTTGTCGTAAGATCACTGAAAAACCTTGAAAAACCTACAAAGAGAACCGGTTAGAAATCTTTTTGTATCACTCCCAGTCTTCCCAACTGAGCAATGGTGAGAGGAAGAATATCATCCAGGCCTTCAGTAATGGTACCAACATTCACACTCTGTCTTCCATTTTCCAAGTTCATTCAAGAAACATCAAAATTACGGTGAATATTTTTAAAAAGCGGGAACAGTAGAGAGGAGATCTGGATCAGAAGATCACAACTAAAAGAGGGATAATTATTTCAACTTAGAGCTAAAGAGATCAATTAGAAAAGATCCAACTCAGTCAATAAGACATTTGGCACGTGACAGAGGAATTTCTGCTATGACAGTCCAAAGAGCAGTGAAGAAAGATTTGAAAATGAAATCCTACGTGAATCTTGTGAGGCATCTTGTTACTCCAGAACAGAAAGTTGGAAGGTTAGAGAGGGCGAAGATCATCTTGAATAAATTGGAAAATGACCCTGGAATAATAAATATATATTTGAACTTAATTTTAATCTTTCATGAGCTTCCGATCCTTAGCTATGATTAATTAATGAACAAGTCATGATTTTTATGATCGATTTTATCACGATACTTCTGTTAAGCATGGAAATTAATTATACATTCATATTGCTCAAAATAGTCTAATAGTGTTATAAAAACCTCGGGGTATTCCAGTAAGATATCTTTAATCATTTATAAGATACAACGGTTCTTAATCTAACATATGGACAATTTTGCTGTTACACGATTTGGACAATTTTACTGTTACACCCGGTATATATATATATATATATATATATATATATATATTTGTTAATTTTTTATATGATTATTGATTTTTATAGACCATACCGTGTTATTTTGTTTATTTATTTTTATTTTCTTTTATATTTATTTACATCATTCCATTTCGGATAGTTTTTTTTCCTTGTTATCTTTTTTATTGATATATTTTATTTTTGTTTGTTTTAACATACCTAATTAGGTTCCCAACTTTAGTATTTGAAAAAAGTTTAGAAGTTTTCGTTTATGTGTTACCAGTCGTTTAGTCTTTCGAGTGTTGATATGATTTTCGTGGTTGTAGGTAGCCGAATTGGAATTAAATAGGACGAACGCTTAAGGCTTGAAACAGCAAGTCATTATGAAGGCTTTTGTATTTACATCGTTCAGACTAGTGTCCACATCTTTATTGACATATTCACGACGTTTAGATCGTTGTACACTCTGGCCTTCAGGATCTGTCTATATTTCTGAGATGAGGTATTGTAACTATTTACACTGTTTATATTGTTCAGACTGTTGTCCACATCTTAGTTGTCATATTTACGACGTTTCGGCCGTTGTACACTCCGGATTTCTACAGGTAGTATATATTAGAATTTCAAACTGAACCTTTTATTTCGTCTAGGAGGGTAGATTGTTCTAGCTCCACGTGCCACGGATGTTTCTTGGAGGAGCGGGGACGATGATATCTCAGTTTCAATTAATCCTCTTTAGTAACTCAACTCGCAAAGTTTTTGTTCACCTCTGCTGTGGCCAGGTATTGAACTTACAAATCTTTGGGTTAAATTACTGGATTCTTTCAATTAACGCTTTTATCCACTAGGTCACAATCTTAACAACATACCGATGACACTGTTTTGATAGGGGATACGCAAAGAATACTAAAAAAATTTCCCACAGAAGGATAGTGAAGGAAAGCGAGAAGAAAGGATTAAACATCAAATGCAAGAAGATAGAATGTCTGGTTGTTAGGGAAAGGATAAGCCCCAAGCGTGAGTTGCAAATAAGAGAAACCAAAATCAAACAAGTGTTGGAATCAGGGAATTATTTTAACAGAGGATGGAAAGTATGGCACTGAAATCCAATGGTGTATTGGAATTGCCAAAGATGCATTCCAAAAGCTAACCAATGTACTAAGAAATAGAAAAAAATGACCAGAAACAAGGAAAAGAGTACTAAACTGCTACATGATATCTGTCCTGCTCAGGGAATGCTGGACAATCTCCTCAAAGATGAAAAAGAGACTTGAAACAACAAAAATGTGGTTCTACGATGAGACTACATCTGTCAGAGAGAATAACTACGGGGGAGTTACCTTCTCTTGATGAGACTACATCTGACAGAGAGAATCCTACGAAGTGAGAGAGAAATACCTACGGGAAAATTACACCTTCTCTTGATGAGACTACATCTGTCAGAGAGAATACCTACGGGAAAATTACATTCTCTTGATGAGACTACATCTGTCAGAGAGAATACATACGGGAGAGTTACCTTCTCTTGATGAGACTACATCTGTCAGAGAGAATACCTACGGGAGAGTTACCTTCTCTTGATGAGACTACATCTGTCAGAGAGAATACCTACGGGAGACTTACATTCTCTTGATGAGGCTACATATGTTAGAGAGAATACATACAGAGACTACATCTGTCAGAGAGAATACCTACGGAGACTTCTCTTGATGAGGCTACATATGTTAGAGAGAATACCTTACCTTCTCTTGATGAGACTACATCTGTCAGGAGAATACCTACGGAGACTTACCTTCTCTTGATGAGACAACATATTCTTGAGACAACATATGTTAGAGAGAAATACCTATCATAATCTAAATAATATATGTTTATTTATTTGACTTTGATTTGAAGCAATTCCTTTGTAATTCGGCTTGGCAAAAGTTCATTCAGCTGGGTAGTTGACAGTTTATGAGTTAGACTTTGGTAGTAGTCAGCAGTTTGGTTACTTGGAAACATGTTGTGGACACCAAATGCTGTATTTGCTCAGCCCTCATGAAGAGCAGAAAAATATCTTAAACTGATGACTGCTTAGTTTCTTTATGCAACATGGTTGGCTGGTTTCACTGACTGACTCATCTCTGTTATTGTCTGTCTCTTTATATAACTTATTCAACCTACCCAGCAAGGCGATCCTGAGAGAACTAGAAGTCCTAAAAGGATTTATTATTGGCAGCTACAATATTAACAACATAAGATATGCCAATGACATAGTGTTGATAAAAGACACAGAAAGAAAACTACAACAACCCCTACAGAAGGTCTTGAAGGAAAGTGAAAATAAAGGATTAAACATCAACTGCAAAAAGACAGAATGCATAGTTGTTAGCAAAAGGACGAGTATTAAATGTGAATTGCAAATCAGAAAAACCAAAATCAAACAAGTGTTGGAATCAGGGAATTATTTTAACAGAGGATGGAAAGTATGGCACTGAAATCCAATCGTGTATTGGAATTGCCAATGGTGCATTCCAAAAGCTAAGCAGTGTACTAAGAAATAGAAAAAAATTGCTAGAAACAAGGAAAAGAGTACTAAACTGTTACTTGATATCTGTCCTTCTTTACGGCAGTGTGTGCTGGACAATGGCCATCAAAGATGAAGAAGAGACTTGAAACAACAAAAATGTGGTTCTACAGAAGAATGCTGAGGATTCTATGTACCGAACTTCTGAGCAGCGAAGAAGTTTTAGAGAAAATGGAAATAAAAATGAAACTTATATTTAATATCAGAAAGTGACAGCTGAAATTTCTAGGGGACATAATGAGGAAAGAGGGTTTAGAAAATCTGATACTAAAAGGACAAATTAATGGCAAGTGGTACAAAGGAAAACGGCGCATAACATAGTGAGCTTAAGTAAATGGATGGCGGAACAGGGTTTAGGAGAAATAGTAAAAAGACACAGGAAAGGGAGTTGTGGAGAGCCATTATCGCCCACGTCCTGAGGGGACATGGAACATAAAGAAGACAAAATCTTTCGAACATGTGAGAAAGATTTTAGAAATCGGGATTTTGAGACAACCGTATGTCCTTCCTCAACGAGAAAAGAAATACAAAAGGAAAATTAAAGTGGGATTTCTTTGCCGTTGGAAAATAGAAATGGTACCTTTTTCTGCATGCGTTATATGGTGAAGAGATTTAATAGATTTTGGCTTGTATTTGCCAAGATTTGGGCTGTACAATGTTTGTACAAGGCTTTTTGTGGAAACTGTATTTTAAGCATACGCATGCGCGTGTGCAGACGATTAAAAAAAAGCTTTCTACAAACCCTCGTTAAACTTAATCGTGGCAAGCAATTACCCAAAACTATCAGATCTTTTCAGCATTATAACACATACGAAAAAAAATTTCCTGTAAAAGTAAATCTCAGTTCATCTTTCTCTCGTCTCGTTGAGAAAGGACACAGTCGTGTCCGAAAATTCCGATTTTTAACATCTTTCTCAACATGCTTCGATTTGGTCAAAATATCTACTAATATATAATAAATGTTATTAGTCTTACTATCAATATTATTATCTTTCATGTTTTTTATCTCTCGAATTTTTTAATCGGCCTACTACACACACACGCGCACACGCACACACACACACACACACACACACACACACACATATATATATATATATATATATATATATATATATATATATATAAAGAAATATAGTTTTAAGGTATGCTATATTTATGGGGTATAGTGCTCAATATCAGAGATAGATCGTATGTAAATATAAAAGTGAATATTGAAGCCATCACTTATTAAACTCTTGGCTCGCGAGTAATTTAACATCAACCGAGGAGACACATATGTAGTGTTGAAACATATTAAACATTATGTAGCGATTTTTAACATATATTTATATCCTAAAATAAATCATATTTAGCTCAACTTTTAAAGCCCTCTTTTAAATTAAATGTTACGCACATGGAATTATACCCCATTTGCTCTCATTTTACCTGAATAGATAGATAGATAGATAGATAGATAGATAGATAGATAGATAGATAGATAGATAGATAGATAGATAGACACACTGTTTACATTGTTCGGACTATACTGCTCATCTTAGTTGCGATATTTATTACAAGGTTTCGGCCGTTGTACGCACCGGCCTTCTTCAGGTGGTTGGAATATCGAACTGAACGCTCTCTGGGGGAGACTGTTCTAGTTCCACGTGCCGTGTCTAATGGATGTCAGTTATCATTTATCTCCTGTTGATTTCCCTCTACTGCCTTAACCAGGTATTGAACTCACACTCTTTGGGTCCTGTCAATAGATCTAACAAACGACTTTATCCACTGTGATAAATATGGCAACAATGATGAGGACGATAGTCCGAACAAGGTAAATAGTGTACATAATACCTCATCTCTCTCTCTCTCTCTCTCTATATATATATATATATATATATATATATATTTATTTATTCCTATATGATGCATTTATGTGGAGGGGGCACGCATGCGCATGTGCAGACAAGCCAAACTCTACCTTCCCTGCCTAGGGCCTACTCACCGCTTTTATCCGGCGCCCGTTGCAGTAGAGGAGGCATCTCCGTAAATATGGTATTTCCGTCTGTCACCGGTTCAGCTGTTCCTGAACCTTGGACAGAAAAGATCAGTTTATATATATATATATATATATATATATATATATATATATATATATATATATATATACATGTGTGTGTGTGTGTGTGAAAAGTGTGTGTCTATAAATATATATATATATATATAATTATATCTATAAATATATATATATATTTTATATATAAATTTTATATATAAATTATATATATAATATATATATATATATTATATATATATATATTTATAATATAATATAATATAAACATTATATATATATATATATATAATCATATCTATAAATATATATATAATTTTATATATAAATTTTATATATAAATTATATATATAATATATATATATATAATTATATATATATATATTTATAATATAATATAATATAATATAAACATTATATATATATATATATATATATATATATATATATCTTCATCACTATTTGACTCGATCCGAGCGACACAAACCGATCTTATTTATATATATATTTCTATATAAATATATATGAAGAAATATAGTCTTAACATGGGCTATATTTATGGGATAAAGTGCTCAATATCAGCGTGTGAATATAAAAGTGAACATAGAAGTCAACACGTAGATCATCAGGCCTGACGATTGCAACTAGCATGAATTTTCACACACATATATATATATATATATATATATATATATATATATATATATATGTAGATAGATAGATAGATAGATAGATATACAGGGAGAGAGGGTTAGTTCGAGAAAAATGTGTTGTAATCTAAAGGCATTCTCGAATTGAATCACTTCCCGTAATTTACTTACAAAAAAAATCTTATGCCGAAGCAATCTTTTGTCTCATAAAGAACATTTTAACAGCCCGCCTCGTGCACACTGTAATATACGGTACCTATGAACACTAATGGGTATGCCCCACTCTTCATAAATACGTTGGACAGTATTGTAAATGAGTGTAATAGTCTAAGTAGTCCACCACTAGCAGTGGTTTACCTACTTCACGCCGCTGGCGAGTATTGTATTTTGTTGATGTTATAAAGATTATCATTTCATTTCCAACCTCTGTTTTTGTTATTCCTCATTCAGTAACCTTTTCTAGGTTACAACATCAGTGTTGTTTGATTATTGTCTCATATTTCATAATGGATGATTCCTTGAATATCCCACCATACATTCAACATGATCTTCTTTGGATAATGTTCTCCTCTCAGTAGCTAAGCAGGTCCATTTTCCACTGATTGATCCATTGATGATGTCACTTAACATTATGATAAAGGATTTCTTTCTCATCACCAGTAACAAAGCTTGACGAAAAAGGCACTTGAAGTTGTCATGTAAGCAATGGCTCGCAACAATTGACACATTGTTGGTGATTCTCTGGAGACAGGCAGTGAGGAACCCGGACAAAGCTATGCCGAAAGGCAAAGTATCGTCCGGAGAGGCAGACAGATACCCGATACCGTGTATGCGGGATCTACAGACAATTTTTACCCGAGCACACCTAGGCTAGGTAAATACCGTAATATGGTGTCTAAGTAGTCTACCACTAGAAGTGGTTTACCTACTTCACGCCAATGGCGAGTTTTGTATTTTGTTGATGTTATAAAGATTACCATTTCAATTCGAAACTCCGTTTTAGTTATTCCTCATTCAGTAATCCTTTCTAGGTTATAACACACAGCCACACTCACACCCACACATGCGCATATGCAATGCCAGTCGTCTTCTTCTGTTGCTTCGATCGCGGTTCATTTTTTGTCTTTTCCTCAATCCCTCATTCTTTTCTCTCTGTCGGTAATCCCCTGCGCACTAGTGGCACTACCGTCTTGCTTGGGGTGAAATGATTAAAAAAAAGTTATTCAAAATTCATATTATTATTGTTATTATTATTATTATTATTATTATAAACCTTGAACAGGTGCGTGAGTAATCATTCCTAATTTTTACTATTTTATCACTGAAATAAATGTCTACGGGCCTTGACCATGAAAAAATTCTTGTCCAAAATAGACCTTTTGACAAGGTACGAATC
>CAHIKZ030000436.1:135000-187500 GCA_903632075.3 Acanthosepion pharaonis | reverse complement strand
TATCCTAAGAGTATTTGTGGATAATTGAACATAACGAACCCAACTGGAATTAGAACTTGGTATTGAGCCCCCTACCTCATCCCATCTCGCCAAACTGCAATCCTCCCGATTCTTTGTTTGGGACTTCTTGGAGAGAGAGGTTAACACTGAGGGGTTTCTTAATGGCAGGTATCATGGACAGCATGGCCACCATCTCCAAGGATGCCATTTCCAAAGACTGGTCCAGATACCCCCGCCCCCAATGGAGTAAATGTGCCGATGGTGGCCACATTGTGTGTTTTTTTCTACCTGATATATGCGGCTAAATTGAAATATATTCATTTGCTCTATAAAAATCGCTGTTTTTATTATAGATTATTTTTCCAATATTTATCTTGTTACAATATATATATATATATATATATATATATATAATTATTTATTTAAAAATATGATTACAACTCGCGACATAAGAGGTCTCATGTTTCAAAACAAGAGCCGAAAACTTCAATATAATTATTTGAATTAAATTGAGTTAAAGTAAGCTCTGTTCCATCTTCAAGCGAATTTTTTTTTTTTTTTTGGAATAACGTATATATCTGAAATTTACGTGTTTTAAAAATTGAAATCAAAATTTCCATGGTAACAGCTAGGGCGAATTTTTAAAATTGGGTAGGCGTGTGTTGGGTGTTAATAATAAGTATCAGTATAGAGTTACTTTCATAGATGTCAAGTCAGGGAAAGGTGGGGGTGTCTAAATTTGAAAGGGAAGATGTATTAACCCTAGTCTGGCATGCGCGTCTATGGAGATTTATTTGTTTTTTTTATTTTATTTTTTTTATGAAAGGGGTTTGTGCATATAAAAAAAAACTGCCGTAACGTTTGATTTTGACGACTTCATAAAGGGTTATCATTTTTGTTGGGTATTTATATATATATATATATATATATATATATATATATATATATATATATAATGAACAAGTCAACACTCAGAGGCGACAGTCTCTTCCATGCTAGATGCAATCCTCAAGCCTGACGATTGCGTCTAGCATGAAACAGACTGTCGCCTCTAAGTGTTGACCTCTATGTTCACTTTTATATTTACGCACACTCTATCTCTGATATTGAGTACTTTATCCCATAAATATAGCCCATCTTAAGACTATATTTATTCATATATATATATATATATATATATATATATATATATGTAAATGCGAAAAAGAACAGATGGGGTATAATTCCACTGATCGTAGCATTTACGTTTAATTGAATTAAATTTTAATTTTAAACCAATGGACACTTACTTACCATCGCCTGAAGAAGTACAAAGTTTTGAAACATGAAACCTTTTTTGTAGCGATTTCAACATGTTTTTATTATAATCTTTTATTATACAGATAGATAGATAGATAGATAGATAGATAGATAGATAATGAACAGACTGAGAACGATAGATAGATAGATAGATAGATAGATAGATAGATAGATAAGGAAGAGACTGACATAGATAGATAGATAGATAGATAGATAGATAGATAGATATTTTGAGGCAGCAATGCTTAATTTGAAAATGTTCTATGAAATATAACGTAAAATTGAGCAGTAAATTCCCTTTTTTTGCTTTTTTTGTTTTGTTTTGCTGTTTTATCCTTATCGTATACTGTCTGATGCCAGAGGGATCTTCGAAGGAAGTAGCCGAAATTATGTTTTATGTATTTTCAATTCACACACACACACACACACACACACACACACACACACACACACACACACACACACACATATATATATATATATATATATATATATATATATATATATATATGCATAAAGTTATTACCGTATAGTTCTGTATACGATTCAAGTGACTTCCTAGAGCTAACCAATTTGCTCATTTTATAAGCAACAAACTAGCAAGGTATCAAAGAATGAAAACCGCTTGTCTATTAAAATGTACTTAATTTCTAACCTCACTCATTTCCACAAAGAAAGTGATGGCTTTAATATTTGAAAGTTGTAAAATCTTTTTGACAGAATATATTGTGCTATCGAAACTAGTTGAATCCCAAAAAAGTAAGTGACTCCCGTGTTGATTCCTACAAAGGAGAGACACGCTCAAGGCAATAAATATGTCTTAAAACTTTTTAAAGAAAGATATTAGTTGCCATGAACATAAAATATAACATATAAAGTATTAATATGAGACAACTAGTACAATGAACACCTATAATGCGCCCTTTCACAAAGGAATATTTCGATAGCATCACATGCAAGCTGCATCTTCAAGCCAGGTCAATGTCTACCCTTTTGACTCTACTATAAATCAGACTTATGTCTACTTTTGCGAAACTTGTGTAAATAGGTACTATGCTTACCCTTTTGACTCTAGTGTAATTCGAAACTATGTTTACCTATTTGACCCTAGTGTAAATTGGACCGATGTCTACCTTTTTGACCCTAGTGTAAAACAGACCTATGTTTACCTATTTGACCCTAGTGTAAATTGAATCTATGTCTACCTTTTTGACCCTAGTGTAAAACAGACCTATGTTTACCTATTTGACCCTAGTGTAAATTGAATCTATGTCTACCTTTTTGACCCTAGTGTAAAACAGACTTATGTTTACCTATTTGACCCTAGTGTAAATTGAATCTATGTCTACCTTTTTGACCCTTGTGTAAAACAGACCTATGTTTACCTATTTGACCTAAGTGTAAATTGGACCTATGTCTACCTTTTTGACCCTAGTGTAAAACAGGCCTATGTTTACCTATTTGACCTAAGTGTAAATTGGACCTATGTCTACCTTTTTGACCCTAGTGTAAAACAGACCTATGTTTACCTATTTGAACCTAGTGTCAATTGACTCTATGTCTACTTTTTGACCCTAGTGTAAAACAGATCTATGTTTACCTATTTGACCCTAGTGTAAATCGAACCTATGTCTACCCTTTGATTCTAGTGTAATTTGGCAATTATAAATGTGTAAGATAAATTCAGGCGAGTAAATTTTTTAGCACAGTGAAACAGCTTTCCTATCGGTAGAACTAGCAATATAATCTTTCCACTTCATATCACCTTAATATTCACCACTAAATAACTTAAAAAGGGTTCCCGTATCGTAAAATCGACCTGTAAGAATCAACTTGCTAAACTATTTTTTAAGCGACATGTCGCCTTTTTCAAAAGAAAGCAACACACGGTAAATGTGGGGTAATTTTCTTTCTCTTTTTTAAGATCCTGACATTTGGAAGAAAAAAAAACTATTTGTAAGGTATTTGGGATCAGTTCGTGGAATTAGCTAGTTTTTATAGCGCTCTTAGAATAACGAGAAACCAAACAGGTCAGGAATTCAGTGTAGGGTTAGAATTTCAGGAAAATGAATTCCTTGATGTCGTCAACATGAAATGACTCTTTCATCTTTTGGAATGACAAATTCAATTAAATTCGGAGAAAAGTTTCTGATATTTTAAAGTAGCCTTCTAATTCACCTCAAGTGACGTTATAAAGTTTGTATGTTTTTTTATTTAATCAACATTGTCATTTTTAAACAGTGAAAACTCTTTCAAATTAGGAAAGTGAACACGAGTAGACATCATATTTCTTTTTCACTGTCTATCTCCCTCTCCCTCTCCCTCTCTCTCTCTCTCTCTCTCTCTCTCTATATATATATATATATATATATATATATATATATATATATAGGTAACTATTCTCGTTTCGAAAAAACCTTCGAATTTTTGATTTGCCAATAATCAAATCAATCTCGAAGGAAAAAAGGTTTTAAAAAAAAAAGATCTAGAAACATGAAAGTCTGTCGAAAAAATCGCACAGATATAGGTTCAAAAGCCTAAAGAAAAAACCCCGACACGAGTAAACACCTGACGATCCGCTTAGGTGAAACCTGGGTAAATATATATATATATATATATATATATATATATATATATATATATATATATATATATATATATATATAGAGAGAGAGAGAGAGAGAGAGAGAGAGAGAGGTACAGTGGAATAATGAATAGCGGTTTGGATTGAGGAATCAGAGAGCCGAGTTCGAATTCCAGTCGAATCCATTACATTCACTTGGGAAAGGTGTGAATCCTCTTCTTCTCCCTCCAGCTATGGGTAAATAGCAGGACAGACTGGGTTCTATAGCCTTGGATGGCAACTGGTCTAGGAGAAGGACAACTCTGAATTCAAAACCTGTGGAGGGTCGTTTGGGGACCTTGTGGCACTTAGTGCACCAGGTCTCTGTATTCGGCCCTTCAAAAAGTGTGGATGGTCCTGCACGAAACCTTCACCACTATAATCAAATCTTATGTGCTGTTGTCGGGCTGTCGGTTTCTTAGGAACTGATCTGCCTGACCCTCATACGTCGAATTCGATGGAAGAGTTGATATATATATATATATATATATATATATATATATATATATATATATATATATATATATATGGTGTGATGGACTGTAAATTACGCAAAAATGAAAATAACAGTGATATCTCATGTTCACAGATATATTTACCAAACATTACGAAAAATAGCTTGAAAAACTAAAGAGTAGATTTATCAAAAAAAAATCGCCATCGACTTCAACCATGGCTTCCAGACTGTTTTGGAATCTCCTGCAACTCTTGTGGATGGTTTCCCTGTTTAAGTTGGTAAATGCTTCCATAATCCTTGCCTTCAGTTCATCTTTGGTGTTACAAGGAGTTTTGTTGGTCTCTCACTCAATTGTGCCACACACTTAATAATCAAGGGGCTTGCAAGTCTGGGGAGTTAGGTGGCCAGATGTAAGGGGTGATGTAGCCTCCGAAAGTATCTGGCTGCAATGATTGGGTCCTCCTGCTTTGTGGCATGGTGTAGAGTTCTGTTGCCCGTCATAGGGTCTTTCAGCAACCACCCTCTTGAACCAGGGCAGCACTACCTCCTTGATGAACTTGAGGTAGTCCTCCGTGTTGAATCTGAGACAATGTGGGCAGATGAATGAAGGCATTAATTATGACCACTCCAAACACCATGAATGGCTGAATATGCCATCCGTCATTCAACTCTTTCCGAATCCTTTGCGTTGTTCTCAGATTGACACCGAAACACCGTGAAATGTTCATATTGGAGCCCCCGGTGAGAATGCCAAGCAGTACAGCATGCCGTTTTCAAATTAAAGTTAATTGCGTCAAGGTGCTCTTTTTTTTTTTTTACAGATAGTGCCCATCTGACCTTACTATAATGTACGGTGTCCGAAATCAAAAACAAACACGCGAAATTAAAGATATAAAATGGCGATAATTTAACCATTGTACCCTCTCGCTTTCTTTTGCTCTCTCTCTTTCTCTCTATTATATATATATATATATATATAAGGCAGGATGTGTGTGTCTGTGTAACGAATGCACGGCCGCAATTTTCGACGGATTTGCACCAAAATTTACATGCACATGCTCCAAGTTAGCGGAAAGGCCAAGACCGACTTTGCATTTCCCAACTCCCATCGATAGTGGAAATAATCGATTTTTCAGACTTCTACGGCAGTTTTCATGTAGTTTGCGGCCATTTTGTACTGGCCAGAGTGAGAGCCTATAGCTGGCTGCCAGGAATAGGCAGGAAGATTCTATTAGCCAGCGTGAGAGCCAACAGCTGACTGACACGAATGTTAACTAGCATGCTAGCATGCAAAAAAATCGATAGCTGCATTCGTCACAAGTGGGAAAAATTTAAATCTGCATGGCACTTTACTCCAATTGGAAAAAATTCGCAGTGTGAGATAGACAAGAAGTAAGTCATGTAGCAACATCAGCACGGCAAAGGGCACTCCTTTAAAGGCAAGGATGGGAAAAATATTTTAAGTCAAGTGAGATTGCTGTATGAGTCGTACGATTTTTGAATCAAGCACGGGCAACGTCGGGCCATGCTGCTAGTATATATATATATATATATATATATATATATATATATATATATATATATATATACTGGGTGCGGCGAAAATATCTCCGACATTTGAAACTCTGTGGTAATAGTGACAATTGTGTCTTCATCTAGCTAATATCTTACAGTTGTTGTTTTTTCAGATACCATCAGTGCACGTTGTACATTTGCCGTTGAATTTTTTTTAAGAGTGGTGAGTCTTTAATTGCAAAACAGAAATCTTTTCCAGTACATTTTATTTTACTTCGGAATGATGCTGTTACGGATAGAAATCGATACAACTATTGGTTGAAAATTTCTGGGCTAGCGATTCAAAAGTCTTTGCAGGAGTTTGGACCGGACAATAAGCAAACCTATCTGCTTCTTTTAAAAGAAAAATAAAATAAAATATATATTACATAGATTACACAGACTAAGCGTGGCTAATCCCAAATACCACAAATGTGGAACAACCGCATAATGATTGCAACAAATCTCAATGACTGAACTAACGAACGAAGAGGGCTACGCCTGACAGACATGCTACAGTAGGCGCCACTTGAAATTATAACAGAATCAGCGGCATTTCGTTGCAGTTTAATAACTGGATTCTGAATGGTTCATTCGATATGTACCGCAGAGGAAGGTCATGGAATCGAGTTTCTCGGTCACTTCCTGAGGCCCACCTTAAACAAATTCACGCCATCGGCATTTTCTTCTACTCCGATTTTCTTTCACATCCAACCAACTCTTGGAAAGCCAAATTACGATATGGAATGAATGACGGGAGCAGCTTTTGGTGAAATTGGAAGCTCCTAGTCTTAAACCTGCATGTTGGCGGCGAAATTAGTCATCAATGCTCTCATCATAAAGGAAGCAATCATCACAGAAGAAATTATATTCTTGGATTTAAATTCTTTAGGCATTGTCTATATATTCTGAGATATGGTAATGTAACAACGTACAGAATTTACATCGTTCAGACTCTAGTCTTCACCTTTATTGCCATATTCACGGCGTTTTGGCTGTTGTATTCTCCAGCCTTCATCAGTAAATCTATAAGACCAATTACGAAAGTCATATTGATACGTTTCGCCAATCAATCAACGTCATCAGAAAAACGGAGTTTATTCCGACAAAATCTACGATACAAAACTTACTTTATAGGAAAATCAGGAGTCTAATCAATACATTGTAAAAAATATTGTAAAAAATAATGCTACCCAACAAAACATATATCGGTGAAACATCTCGAAATTTAGAGAAAAGAAGATACGAATATAAGAGGAACGTGTAATTAAACAACACACTCAATTCTAATTTACTTCCCCGAAAACCTGACCCCAATTTTGAGGAGGAGGGTGCACTTTTAATAAAAATTCAATATCATTTACTCAGCGAAAGAGGCATAATATATATTTGGGAAACATAATAGCACACCAGCCGTCAAAATAAAGGTTTTCCACATTGCGTTATACGTTTAATATTCCGTCACATTCATATCCAAATTTGGGAGTAGTGGATAGCGGCTTGGATTGAGGAATAGGAGAGTCGATTTTGAATTCCAATCGAATCCATTACATTCACTTACGTGCTAATACCCTTTGAAAAGGTATTAATCCTCTTCTTCTCACTCCAGCTATGGGTAAATAGCAGGACAGACTGGGATCAATAACCTTGGATGGCAACCGATGTAGAAGAAGGACAACTCTGAATTCAAAACCTGCAGAGGGTCGTTTGGGGAACTTGTGGCCCGTAGTGCACCAGGTCTCTGTATTCGACCCTTCAAAAAGTGTGGTTGGCTCTGCACAAAGCCTTCATCACTATAATCAAATCATGTGCTGATGTCTGGCTGTAGGCTCCTAGGAACTGAGTTGCTTAACCCTCATACGTCAAATACAACAGGAGAGTTTTATATATATATATATATATATATATATATATATATATATATATATATATATATATATATATATATGATTAATGTATATTTGGGTAGCAACCTTCTTTTAAACATCTTTCGTTAAATATGACGGAAAGGAACATTTTATTAATTTGTATTTAATTTTTTAAAATTTATCCAGCGTTTTTATATTTTTCCTTTTGGTGGTTGTGAGAGAGTACAAAAATATCCATATCGCCCATTGTCCCAAACACTTTCGGCCACATCCTGAGCCATTTTCAAATGAGTGGGCGTTGTTAGTTTCTTTTCATGTTTTAGCTGTGTGAGATGTATTATTTGTGTTTTTGTTTAATCGTAGTAGGAACGTTAATTCCGACGCGTCCCTTGTTGGCCATGGCTGGAATTCGAGTGGGCATGGCTTTCTACTTTTTAAAGACTTTCAGCACGCCGCTCCCATTGTTATAGGAGGTGAGGTTGATGTTGGGCGAGAGATGTTTAATATAATGGGTCTCCTTCATAACGAGATGTTTTCGAAAATTTGATTTACATAGAACTCGACCTGTATGGATTGATAAATGCTTTTTTTTTTTTTTTTTTTTTTATGGCACTCTGTTCTGATAAGAGACATGGCTGCATAATATTTGGATATGTAGGATAGACAACGATTGACATTCGACTTGAAGAAATTAAGATTTTAATGATCAGGGAAGTATCGTCTCTGGAGTCTGTTACACATTGCAACGCTTGCGGGGCACAAGCTGTCTGAGTTAAACTTCTTCCTTACGAATGGGATATAAATTTGGACGAAAATGACATGACTTGGTGTATGTGACATGGCAGGCCCTAGCTACACCAGTGAAACCAAGGAATTTAGCTCGCCCAATCATCTGTGGTGAAATTGGCGGTGGAATAGCAAGAGGCTAGTAATGTTTCGTCTCTGGGAGAGTGGTAAAAATTTGGAAAGTTCATCATCTACAAGGCCGTGTCGATGCTTTTGTTCTCGATCGAGCTTTTAAAGTGAAAATTTGGCAGCTCCGACCCAGATTTGGCTGCAATATTCCATCTTTGATCTGATGTATCTCTTGCAAAGGTAGAGCATGGCCGAAAGGAGACAGGTAATTTTTGGAATGGCACAGGGAGCCAACCATTTCCTGGGACTCTTTAGCGATAGATGGAATTACTGATAGATCACTGTGTCATAGATTCAGGTACTACTTACGATTCTTTCTCGGAGATGAAAATTTATTGACGAATTTATTTCGTTTCAGATTTTCGCACTAACATCGGGTAATATTCTGTTCGTCTGTGTCTTTCCCTATTATAGATCGGCTTACCTATAAACATTAATTCATAAAACAGTTGGGGCAACAGCCACAAACAATAAACCTCCGCATTTTCAAATGAACAAAACAAATCTATCTACCTATCTATTGGTCTAGCTACCTCTGTCTGTGCAAACTATCTGTCTATTTTAAAAGATGTCAAGCTCTACGTGTGCATAAGAACAATACGAAAGCAGTAATTTTGTAATTAAAAATAATATTCACTTTTTTTTAAAAATATGTCTTGTAATATACTAACAAATAATTACGCAGTCAGGTTACTAAATATATGAGCATGCGCACTAAACTATATAGTGTATACGCATGCGTATTTTAGGCAGGACCAAATTCACACATACACAGGCACAGATACACATAAGCGTACACATATCTGGCAAAGTCTGCATATGACGTTGCAGTTTTTGATGTAATCATACGATGAAAAACTGAAAAGTTCTCGGTTCGACCAAGAAACCCCTTAAAGGAAAATAGATTCTTGCTGGGTCAGATTTTGAAAAGTGAGTCAGCGCCCTCTTGTAGAGTTGAGAAAAAAATTATAATGTGAATACGTTTGAAGCAAGAACACGGAAACGTGCTATGGAGGAAAATAGTCTTTTTTTTTTCTTTCACCCTTAATCACTGAAGGAATCAATGGAGTGCCGAATTGCTCAGTTGTCCACCATACTCCTCCATCTGTCACGGACTAGTGCCACAGCCTGGATCCCCGAGAATTCTTTCTTAGTCATCATGTAGCGTGTCTTGGGCATTTTAACCTGACGGAACCCATCCCTCCCCAGAAGGAAAATATATTACTTTGTATTAAAAAAAAAAAAAAAATGATAAATATTTAGTAAGCTGGCATTAAAATTTGAATTTCGTAGCTGTTTGCTCCTGTTGAGTTGACCATAAATCATTTTCCAACAATTTTTTAATTCTCACGTCAAGTGTAATAAATTATTTCAGTTATCAGGGTGTATCTACAATATTTTCCGATTTTTTTTTTTGAGACATTTACTCCAAAACTTATTTCAGATATGCATCTAAAGATAATCATTGTTTCGAAAATATTTTCGATTTTTAAAGAACTTCATTCAAAGACTTCTGTCAACTTCACATCTAAAACTTATTGCACCACATTATTATTATTATTATTATTATTATTATTATTATTATTATTATTATTATTTCCTTTGATTTTTGTTGTACACCCATTTCCTTCCGGGTTCCAACCAGAGACCTAAGGCCAAAACTGGCATCATTAGATTTTCCACTGAATTTTTTTCGAACCTAAGATCACACATAATTTACATAGTTAATGTTCTTCGTAATGCGTTAGCTGTATATGTAATTATAATTATTATTATATATGTAATTATTATTATTATTATTATTATTATTATTTTTAATAATAATTATTATTATTAACTTCATTGCACAGTTAACGTTATCAACCGGATAACTTGCCTTATGAATATTCGCCATGTAGTCATACGACCTGAAAGACATAGTGCCTTTCACAAAATATTTGTAGTACAAGGCAACGCGGTCTTCTGAAGCTATGAGATACTACTAGACTTTATTCGCGTTTCATTGAGTGATATTTCAAATGTAGTGCTTTTATTGTCTATATATTCATAGTACGTCCCTGTGTATATAATCCGTTTAACACAGTGTAATCTCTTATAAACCCGGGTCTCCAGGGATCTAATTAATGTGCCTGTGGGTCTCTTTTTATTCTATTCAGTAATGTTAAAGTGCTACATTTATTTTCAATCTCGAATTCAAAAGCATTATATTTACTTATTTTATCGTATTCTTTAACAAATATATTTTTATTTTAAATGATTCCCTCGACCTTTCAACCCTTAAAACGCATGAAGATAATTATATATGCAAATTACTGACACCACTCCCTGGGGGAAAAATGACATGAGAATCCCATAAAATTTATACGAAACTATTTGATTAATTGCTCTAACTAACCAACTAACCGAAATTTGAAGATGAGCATACGTCCTGTCATGTTATTGACGTTTAAGTTGCATTCCTTTCACATTGGCTGCTTTTAATTCGCCTTGACGAAGTGATACCCAGTACAACCGTGTATCTCAAATCAAACGACATTTTTACAAAAACTTGTATTTTTTATTTTTGTATGCAATTAAGCAATTTTTAAACATAGGTTGACTAAGATAAACATACTGTCGAAATATTGTCAATCACTGTCTATTATTTTTCTTAAATCGCCATTTTCTATTAGTACTACAAAATATTGGAAGATTTACGTTATATATATATATGAAAATATATAGATATATGAAATATATAAAATATATCTATATGAAAAAGAAATGTGCCTTTTTTTAAGCGGGGTTATTAGAATTTTCCTGGAAAAATATTCTGAGGTTGGGAGTGTAAAAGCTCACAAGGCCTAACGATGTTTTTTCCTGCGTTGTTCGAACCCTGCATTGGACAAACTATATTGGAAGGCACTTTTTTTTTATTAAGACTCTCGAATACACAAGCTGGTCGATATAAATTTGTGCTGTTGAAGAAACAGGGATGTCTACTAAATCACGAGTATCCAATATATATATATATATATATATATATATATATATATATATATATATATGTGTGTGTGTGTGTGTGTGTGTGTGTGTGTGTGTGTGTGTGTGTGTGTAGATATATATATACAGTGTAACTCAGATATAAGAGACTCGGATATAAGAGAAACCTGGATATAGAGAGAGATTTTCTCTGGTCCCAAATTAGAGCCTGTGTTAATGTATATAAAATAGACCAAACCCGGATATAAGAGAAACCCGGATATAAGAGACTTCTTCTCCGGTCCCGACAACTCTCTTATATCCGGGTTACACTGTATATAGATAGATAGTTATAAGTGTAGATATACACCAAATAATTAGATATTAGCAAACCTATATTAGGCGCACGTATTAGGTTGGTGCAAAAATAATGACGTAATGATGTCGTTTTTGACGTTAAAAAATACGTCCCAAAACGACATTATTACGTCATTATTTTTGCACCAACCTAATACGTGCGCCAGCGTGCATACACAGATAAGCGAATAAATATTTACTTAATTTAAGGTGTAAACAAAACAGTGTTCAATGTGGTTAGACAGAGCTAAGAAGGATATATTAATAAGTATTCATATATCTATGTTCGAAGTGCGACTAAAAGTTACATGGAGGCACTGTGGAGTAATGGATAGCGTCTTGGATTGAGGAATCGGTGAGCCGAGTTCGAATTCCAGTCGAATCCATTGTATTCGCTTACGTGCTAATACCGTTGGGAATGGTGCGAATCCTTTTCTTTTCCCTCCAGCTATGGGTAAATAGCAGGACAAACTGGGTTGGCAACTGGTCTGGGAGAAGGATAACTCAGTATTCAAAACCTGCAGAGGGTTGTTTGGAGACCTTGTGGCACGTAGTGCACCAGGTCTCTGTATTCGGCCCTTCAAAAAGTGTAGATGATTCTGCACGAAAAGTTCGTATCATAGATATATTTTTTTTCAAGCCAAGCCACTAAGATACAGGTGAATAGAGAATGAGAGGACTTTAGTGAAGAGCAGTAAGGAAAAGGTCGGGGGATCAGGAACACAGAGGGTGTTGATTGATGATAGTATTTAAATGTTTCAAGTCTGTAGTTGACAGGGAAGCAAAAAATCAGAAGGGACTTCTACATTCAAGAAGTGCAAGAAAATCTTTCTGGTAGAAAGTGCATCATCTAGTGCGATCAGATGTTTTAGCAGGTCCAATACGCTCAAAAGTTAGACCAGTATGTCTTGTGAGTCTGAGCCAGCTCAATTATCGATAGCTTCCGTCTTGCAAATTTCACTCACAAGGATTGGGGACAATGCGTGGTTTGGTTTTCAGAGTCTCCAACGATGCAGCACGCTGGGATCGCCGTAGCCCAACCCGATGGCATTAAGGAGACACTTTACTGATATATCTGACATGAAACATGAAAGGACGTAAATTTACCAAAATCCCTAGGAATTGATTCGTAAAGACTTCCAACAATGATGGGAAATAAAAGACAAAGCCTTTTGTCGAGAATGAATCAATGTGGAAAAGAAACGTAAATGGAAAATCTGGAAAAGAAAAGAAAGAGAAGAGAAAGAAACAAAGGAAAAAAGACAGAAAAGACGGAAGGAAAACAGAAGGAAACAAACAAATTAAAAAAAAGAATAGAAAAGGAAACATGTATGAAAAAGAAGAAAAGAAACGAGAAGAAATGAAGAAAGAAAAGAATCCAAAGGAACAGACGATAATGAGAGAAAAGAAACAAGAAGAAAAAAGAAAATAATCGAGAAAAAAAGAAACGAGAAGAAGGAAAAATGAAAGAACCGACTTGAAAGAAGGAAGGAAACGCGAAGAAAAATGAAAAAGAGAAGGAAATAAACGAGAAGAATTAAATAAAATGATTAAAGAAATAAAGAAAGAAAGAATTAGCTGATAAAGAAAGAACGAACGAAAGAAAAAAAGAAACGCAAAAAATAAAAGAAAGAAAAGCAAAGAAAGAAAGAGAACGCAAAGGATAAATTTAAAAAAGAAAGAAAGAAAGGCAAAAAGAAAGAAACAAAAAAAGAAAATAATGAATGAAAGAAAGAAAGAAAGAAAGAAACGCAAAGAAAAATTAAAGAAAAAAAGAAAGAAAGAAAGAAAGAAAGAAAGAAAGAAAGAAAATAATGACTGAAAGAAAGAAAGAAAGAAGTAGACGTTAAATTTTCAAAAAATCTTAAAGGAAAAGAAAGAAAGAAAGGCAAAAAGAAAGAAATAAAGAAAGAAAATAATGAATGAAAGAAAGGAAGAAAGAAGTAGACGTTAAATTTTTAAAATCTTAAAGGAAAAGAAAGAAAGAAAGGCAAAAAGAAAGAAATAAAGAAAGAAAATAATGAATGAAAGAAAGAAAGAAACGCAAAGAAAAATTAAAGAAAGAAAGAATTTCCTTCTTTCTTTCTTTCTTTCTTTCTTTCTTTCAAGAAAGAAAATAATGACTGAAAGAAAGAAAGAAAGAAAGAAAGAAAGAAAGAAAGAAAGAAAGAAGTAGACGTGAAATTTTTTAAAAAATCTTAAAGGAAAAACAAAAGAAGAAAAATAAAAGATGCGGGAAAACAAAAAATATTTAAAAAAAAAAAAGAAAGAAAAAAGAAAGAAACAAACAAACAAAAGAAAAAAAACAAGATAAAAAAAGCAAAAAAAACAAGAGTAACTAAAACAGAAGAACTCTTGATGAAGAAACAAAAATGAAAACATAAACTTGTTGCATTTCTTTTAATTTTAATTTCCCATTTTCCTGGGGCCTTCTACGTAGATCCTATTCAGGTGTGGGGAGTTATTTATCATCAGCGAATCATTGTCAGGAAGATAGAATTCGTGTACAGCACAAAAAGCACAATGTTTGCTTGCTTTGAACAAGATCTCGCTGTAGGCATTATTTTACGAGATGTTACGAGAATTCAGATATCAGATTGACACATTAAGTTCGTAAGACTGCCTACACAGATAATGTGACAAAACAAATAAACCTCCCATGTAATCAATATACACGCTAGGCTACGATGTGTTGCACATCAATATATTCTCATGACCATATTTAACTAGACACAAAAAATATAATTACCCACATTCATACACAGACTTCCACCTACAAAAACAAAAACACCGTCAAATGTAAATTAATGAAAACACGTTTCGTGGTAGACAAAACTTCTGCTAAAGAATTGTTAGTAAAAGAATAATTTTGCAGCTTGAAACGTAAAAGTTTTATGCACAAATATTTTAAACGGAAGATAGCAATATATTTCCTCTTAAAGTAGACATTTTTATAATTTTATGATTTTTAAGAAAAATAAAATTAAACTGAAAATAACAAAATATTGGAAATATTATATTGAATCATTTCCTAATGTCTGCAGCTAAATTGGTTTACTGAGTCGAGCTAGACAATTTTCTCACCAGAATCTATCTTACATATTTATAAATCTGCCATTCGTCCTTGCTTTGAATATTGCTGCCACATCTGGTCTGCTGCTTCTATATTTTTAGAGATTCTTGATAAAATCCAAAGAATAATCTGCAATGTTATTGATCCTGATCTGACATCTCGGTATCAGTCATTTTCTCACAGCCGTAACGTAGCTTCCCGGTGCCTTTCATGGTAATTGTTCTGATGAATATTCCTCTATGGTGCATAGTCTTTATAAATTAAAGTTCAGTACTGGATTGGCGGAAAGGTCTCATCATTTTATAGTTGAAATGTCTAGATGAAACCGTAATTTCTATGCTAACAGTTTCTTCTCTCACATTTCTTACTTGTAGAACTCTCTTCTGGTTTTTTGCGTACTTGTAAACTTTGATCTTTAAAAATTTAAATGCAATATCAATCGTTATCTTTTTGTAGCTTTCTTTTGTTTTTGTTTTTTTTGTTTCTTTCTTTTTTTTCTTTCTTATTTCTTTTTATATTCTTTCACTCTTTCCGTATCTTTCATTTTTTTTCTTTTTGTTTCCCCTTGAGATTTTTTTAATTTCACATTTTCTTCTTTCTTTCTTTCTTTCTTTCTTTCTTTCTTTCTTTCTTTCTTTCTCATGTCGTTCTTTCTTTCTTTCTTAACAGTTCGAACGATGTAAGTCGTTTAAACAGAATCTTCTAATAATCAGCAACAATAGAAGAGTAATCGGGAGGACAGTGGATAGCGATTGACATTGAATTTAAATTTTTGCAGATTAAAGATGGCTGGAAATCATGGAGCCGGGAAGGGAGTTCCACAAGCGAGAAGTGCGAGAAAAGAAACTGTTAGCTAGCATCTCACCAGTTCAACTCTAAATTGATGAGATCTCGTCTCCAGTCCAGCACTGAGCTTAAATTCAAGATGTCCAGGTACCAAAGTGAAGAGCAATATTTATTTGTAATTTTTAAATATGTGGCACAAGGCCAAAAAGGGGAATGGGGAAAAGGACGGTCTTCTTCTGTCTTAAACTTAGCTAGCCACAAAAATGGACCCAAACATACAATATTTCTTACACCAAAAAAAAAAAAAAAAACGCATGGATTATTTTTTCTGGATTCCACTGTGCCATGTGTCCTCGATGACACATAGCACAGTGGATAAAGGTGTTGCTTAGATCCAGTGACAGGACCCAAAGAGTTGTGAGTTCAATACCCGGTAAAGGCAGTGGAGATCTTCGAGTGGGGAATTAACAGGAGATAACTGATAATTGACATCCATTAGACATGGCACGTAGAACTAGAACAGTCTAACCCAGTGAGCGAAATAAAGGGTTTAGTTTGACATTCCAACCACCTTAAGAAGGCCGGAGCGTTGTGATAAATATGACATCAAAGATGAGGACGATAATCCGAACAATGTAAATAGTGTAATTTCGAGTAATAAGAAAATCGATTTCATAGGAACTTCAAGAAATAAACGCCTGTCAGTGATTACAAGATTGTCGTTTTCTTGACGCTTGACGCATGAAATGTAATTTTTTGATAAAATAGACATGAGAAAGCCAAATAAATGAAAAACCAGGACGACCTTTAACCTCTGAAAATGGACAGAATTTTGTGGTTGATTGGGGGAGTTGGTTTTGGTGAGAGTCAAAGATATTTTTTGTCATCTATTGCTCGAAACAAGAGAAAATTTTATTAAACAAGGCAAGACGAGGAATTTAATGAGAATCGAACTCACGACTAGACTAACTCGCTCATCTTTATTTCATGCAGTGTCATTTCGAAGCATAGACAATCATGGCTCTCCACAGCTTCCTTTTCTTTATTATCTATGAAATGCCATGACGATTTGAACAGAAATAAAGGTTTATCCCTTGTTTAGCGTTGGGTTTCCGATTCCTTCTAAAGTGTATCTATCCATTCTCTTTTACACTCAGTATTACCCCCCACCCTGCATCTTAGTGGCATTATCGCCTTGTGTAGAGCGTACTGATTAAAAAATTTTGAAAAATATAGTTGGATTTGTTTTACCTTTCCTTCTCCGCGGTTTTGAATTAGAATTAATTGATTGACTCGTTTTTTACGACTTATCAACCCTTTGCAGGTTATTTAAAGCCAGAAAATACTTTTAGATTGTATGATTTTTTTTAATAGATAATAATGGTTTACTGATACAAGTCTTACTAATAAAGCCATAGCTGGAAGTGAAGAAGAGATGAATGCATACCTAATCAAAATATGATAAAGAAATTACATAGCTATAAAATGGGGGGGGTCAGTTCTATATAACAATCATTATATAAACTGATCCCTCACTTTGTAGCATCTTTATTTACACATCTATATTCCAGAGAATTGAATTAAAATCTAAAATAAATGCCTGTATAAATAATCAATATTTTATTGATTGATTCATTTTCTACGGGTTATCAACTTTTTGCAGGTTATTTAAAGCCAGAAAATATTTTTTAGATTCTAAGAATGTGTTTTTGCTTTTGTTTATATTTTAGATAATGATGGTTTACTGATACAAGTCTTACTAAGTATTAGGTTGGTGCAAAAATAATGACGTAATAATGTCGTTTTTGACGTATTTTTTAACATTAAAAAACGACATTATTACGTCATTATTTTTGCACCAACCTAATAACTGATAGCTTGGGGAGATTTGAATGTAAATCTTTTCTTCTCGTAGACTGGCAGCCTCCCAAGGCTAGCGCGGTTAGTCTAATTAGAACATATCTAGAAAGAAAATAAATGCACTCGTTTTTTTCTTTTTCTTTTTGTCTCCGGGGCATTTGTATAAAAGTGACCGTAACAAACATGGCCGGAAATTGCCTTCTGTTTAGTCCAGAACCGGTCACCATTGCCCGAAGCTGAAGTCCTTGTTTTAATAAGCATAGCTTAGTTTTGATAAAAGGCTACACGTATACGGTACCCAGTGTTGTCCGAATTCACTATTAGTGGCTTGTGGGGTACGTTTGTAAACAATTGACCATGGACATTGTTACACTTAGCTGTTTAGCGGAATGAGAAATTAGAAAAAAGGAAGCAAACGTCAGAAAAATATCTGGAATGATAGAGTCTTTTTCTATATGTGTTGTGTCCACCCAGGGCGTGGGTGATCATGGCTCTCTACAACTTCCTGTCTCTTGCAGCTCATAATAAAGTCTTTCTATTATTTTTCCTAAACCTTGTTCCCCCACATCCATTTTCTCAAGCTCACTATGCTTTGTTTTCCTCTGCCTGTCTTTCCCTCAATCTGTCCTGTGAGTACCAAATTTTCCAAGCCCTCTTTCCTCATTACGAGCTCCAGAAACTTCAATTGTCTCTTGCTGAAGTTAACTATTAGTTTCTTTTTTTGTTTCCATTTTATATAAAACTTTGTCGATGCTCACACAATCGCTTCTTGGTATACTCAGCATCCTTCTGTAGAACCACATTTCTGTTGCTTCAAGTTTCCTCTTCATGTCTGAGGAGATTGCTTATCAATCACTGCCATACAGGAGGACCTATATCACGGAACAGTTTAGTAGTTTTTTTCCTTGTTTCTAGCGAGGGTTTTTTCCTATCTCTTAATAATCTGCTTAGCTTTTGGAAGGCATCTTTCTCTATTCCAACACGTCCTCGGATTTCAATGTCACTCTTTTTGTCCTCTGTTAAATCACATCCTTGATATTTAAATTTCAGTACTTGTTTGATTTTGGTATTTCCAATTTGCAATTTGCACCTTTTGCTAATAACATCCATTTTGTCTCCTTGCAGTTGACACTTAGTCCTTTTTTCTCGCTTTCCTTCACTACCTTCTGTAGGAGTTCTTGGATTTTCCTTTCTGTGTCTGCTATCAAACACTGTGTTGTTTAAGCTACTTTTCTCATTTTAGATGCAAGAAGTTGCTCAACACCTTCCTCGTCACACTAAATATGTTGAATCGCTGTAATACCGATGCCAGAGTAACAGTGGGCAGGCTGGGTAAATATACTCAGTATCCTTCTGTAGAACCACATTACTGTTGCTTCAGGTCTCTTCTTCATCTTTGAGGACATTGCCCAGCACTCACTGCCTCATAGAAGGAGAGATATAACGTAACATTTCAGTTCGCGTTTCCTTGTTTCGAACGAAGCTTTTCTATTTCTTAATACTCTGCTTAGCTTTTGAAAGGCATCTCTCGCTATCCCAATAAGCCTTCGGATTTCAGTGCCACATTTTCCATCCTCTGTTAAAACAATTCCCGGATATTTAAATTTCATCATTTCTTTGATTTTGGTTTATCTGATTCGCAATTTGCACCTTTTGCTAAACAACACTGCATTCTGTCTTCTTGCAATTAATGCTTCGTCCTTTCTTCGTGCTTTGTTTTAGTATCTTCTGTGGGAGTTCCTATTGTTTCCTTTCCGTGTTTCTTACCAACACTGTGTCATATCTTATGTTGCTAAGATTGTCTTCTATGTCTCTTGATTCCTTAGAGAACATAGGGCCGCAACATCACCTTCTTCAACGGACGCGATTTCGAGCGATCCTCTTCAGATCGGCTCATGTCGTTTTGGGCTCATCCTTTTTCTAAACAACCCTGCATTCTGTTCTCTTGCAGTTGATGTTTAGTCCTTTCTTCTTGCTTTCTTTCTCCGTCTTCTGCAGGAGTTTTTTCTGCTATAAATAGAAGATTTTCTTTTATAATGCAAGAAACTTTTGAAGCAACTAAACGATTCTAATTTGGAAAGACGTTAATTCTATTTGTTACAAAATTGACCACAGCATCAACTGAATTTGCTGACAGATAAATGAATATTTTTCAAAAATTAATGGATATTTTAATACGACATTATTTCTTACCACAATAAATATTATACTTAATAAATATTTGAGTTACTATCTCTGTTTTTCAAACAATATCATTAATGCCTGATGGCCTAGAGATACAACGTCTTATTAAAGAAAATGTACCTCTAGTCAGTAATCAAATCTCTATTCACATTATAACATCGAGAGCCACTTTCATGCCAGGAGTACTCACTGTTCATATCTATCTGTCTCTTGACACCCCTCTCCAGTCTTTTGGACAGGTGTAGGGGTTTATCCCGTGTTTCCTGTTTAGAATTGGATTTCCGGTTCCTTATAAAGTCTACCTAAACTCAATACTTCTCTCTTTGATCTCTGAACTTTGACTTGTTAATTATTATTCTTTTTTCTCGTCAATAGGAGTAAATAGTTTCCACTACCTCCCGGATCACACTCCTCCCAAGTCTTTTGAACAAGAGTAGAGGTTCATTCTTTGCTTCCTGTTTAGCATTGGGTTTCTGATCCATTTCAAAGTCTTTCTTTCACTCTCAGTAATGTCCTTGATTTCAGTGGCATTATCCCCTTTCTTGGGGTGAATTTACTAATAAACTAAGATATATATATATATATATATATATATATATATATATATATGTCTGTGTGTGTATATATCCGACATAGAATAGAAATCAAAATTTACCTCATTCGAATAGCTATTTCAACCAACAAGAAGACCTATACTGACATTGGCATTTGACAATGCCGATATAGATTTTCTTGTTGGTTGAAATAGCTATTTGAATGAAGTAAATTTCGATTTCTATTCAATGTAATTTATTTGCTCTGTTAAAATATTAAAACTGATAAAAAAAAGAGCTCAATGTATTTATTGTATTTATATTATTAGGGTTCACTTGGATTCCGTCTGCAACATACTTGTTGAAAATACAGCTATAATAGCCACATCAACGGCTAAAAATGATTAAAGCATTAATGATTTTAAAAAATGATTAAAGCATTAATGATTTTAAAAAAAAGGAAACGGTAACACTTAATAATATCAACTATAAACACGGCTACATCACATTTTATAAAAATCTAAATATTCACTGATAAACTTCCTTGATAATGGCTAACAATCGAAAACATTCAGATATATAAAAGATTTGGACAATATTTACACATTATGACTAGAAGAAAAAATTCTTTTACAAATGCAAAATATGAATAATAGTTTAATTACAGTACCTTGTCAATCATGTTCAATAAAAATAGCATATATATATATATATATATATATATATCTTTACAGATTTATATATATATATATGTGTGTGTGTGTGTGTGTGTGTGTGTTAGCGAGAGGAGAGATTGGTAGAACTAAAAGAGAGGGGATGAGAACGAGAGGAGAGGGGGCTGATCGAGAGGAGAGATTGGTAGAACAAGAGGAGGGGGGCTGATCGAGAGGAGAGATTGGTAGAACGAGAAGAGAGGGCTGATCGAGAGGAGAGATTGGTAGAACGAGAGGAGAGGGGGCTGATCGAGAGGAAAGATTGGTAGAACGAGAGGAGAGGGGGCTGATCGAGAAGAGCGATTGGTAGAACGAGAGGAGAGGGGGCTGATCGAGAAGAGAGATTGGTAGAACGAGAGGAGAGGGGGGCTGATCGAGAGGAGAGATTGGTAGAACGAGAGGAGAGGGGCTGATCGAGAGAGGAGAGATTGGTAGAACAAGAGGAGAGGGGGCTGATCGAGAGGATAGATTGGTAGAACGAGAGGAGAGGGGGCTGATCGAGAGGAGAGATTGGTAGAACAAGAGGAGAGGGGGCTGATCGAGAGGGTAGATTGGTAGAACGAGAGGAGAGGGGCTGATCGAGAGGAGAGATTGGTAGAACAAGAGGAGAGGGGATGATCGAGAAGAGAGATTGGTAGAACGAGAGGAGAGGGGCTGATCGAGAAGAGATATTGGTAGAACAAGAGGAGAGGGGGCTGATCGAGAAGAGAGATTTGGTAGAACAAGAGGAGAGGGGGCTGATCGAGAGGAGAGATTGGTAGAACGAGGAGAGGGGCTGATCGAGAAGAACGAGAACGAGAGGAGAGGGGGCTGATCGAGAAGAGAGATTGGTAGAACGAGAGAGAGGGGGCTGATCGAGAGGAGAGATTGGTAGAACAAGAGGAGAGGGGGGGATGACGATTTGGTAGAACAAGAGGAGAGGGGGCTGATCGAGAGGAGAGATTGGTAGAACAAGAGGAGAGGGGCTGATCGAGAGGAGAGATTGGTAGAACGAGAGGAAGAGGGGCTGATCGAGAAGAGAGATTGGTAGAACGAGAGGAGAGGGGGCTGATCGAGAGAGAGAGATTGGTAGAACGAGAGGAGAGGGGGCTGATCGAGAGGATAGATTGGTAGAACGAGAGGAGAGGGGGCTGATCGAGAGGAGAGATTGGTTGAACGAGAGGAGAGGGGGATCGAGAGGAGAGATTGGTAGAACGAGAGGAGAGGGGCTGATCGAGAGGAGAGATTGGTAGAACGAGAGGAGAGGGGATCGATCGGAGAGATTGGTAGAACGAGAGGAGAGGGGGCTGATCGAGAGGAGAGATGATCGAACGGAGGAGAGGGGCTGATCGAGAGGAGAGATTGGAGAACGAGAGGAGGGTGGCTGATCGAGAGGAGAGATTGGAGGAACGAGAGGGAGAGGGGCTGATCGAGAGGAGAGATTGGAGAGAACGGCTGAGGAGAGGGCTGATCGAGAGAGGAGAGGAGAGGGATCGAGAGGTTGAACGAACGAGAGGAGAGGGGCTGATCGAGAGGAGAGATTGGTAGAACGAGAGAGAGGGGCTGATCGAGAGGAGAGATTGGTAGAACGAGAGGAGGGGGCTGATCGAGAGGAGAGATTGGTAGAACGAGAGGAGAGGGGGCTGATCGAGAGGAGAGATTGGTAGAACGAGAGGAGAGGTGGCTGATCGAGAGGAGGGTAGAACGAGAGGAGAGGGGGCTGATCGAGGAGAGATTGGTAGAACGAGAGGAGAGGGGCTGATCGAGGAGAGATTGGTAGAACAAGAGGAGAGGGGGCTGATCCAGAGGAGAGATTGGTAGAACGAGAGGAGAGGGGCTGACTGAGAGAGATTGGTAGAACGAGAGGAGAGGGGCTGATCGAGAGGAGAGGGGCTGATCGAGAGGAGAGGGGGCTGATCGAGATTGGTAGAACGAGAGGAGAGGGGCTGATCGAGAGGAGAGATTGGTAGAACGAGAGGAGAGGGGCTGGCTGAGAGGAGAGGTGGCTGATCGAGAGGAGAGATTGGTAGAACGAGAGGAGAGGTGGCTGATCGAGAGAGGAGATTGATAGAACGAGAGGAGAGATTGATAGAACGAGGTGGCTGATCGAGAGGAGAGATTGGTAGAACGAGAGGAGGGGGGCTGATCGAGAGCTGAGATTGGTAGAACGAGAGGAGAGGGGGCTGATCGAGAGGAGAGATTGGTAGAACGAGAGGAGAGGTGGCTGATCGAGAGGTGAGATTGGTAGAACGAGAGGAGAGGGGGGCTGATCGAGAGGGAGAGATTGGTAGAACGAGAGGAGAGGGGGCTGATCGAGAGGAGAGATTGGTAGAACGAGAGGAGAGGGGGCTGATCGAGAGGAGAGATTGGTAGAACGAGAGGAGAGGGGGCTGATCGAGAGGAGAGATTGGTAGAACGAGAGGAGAGGGGGCTGATCGAGAGGAGAGATTGGTAGAACGAGAGGAGAGGGGGCTGATCGAGAGGAGAGATTGAGGACGAGAGAGGAGAACGAGGGAGGTGGCTGAGGGGAGGAGAGGATAGAACGAGAGGAGAGGGGCTGATCGAGAGAGAGAGAGAGAGATTGGTAGAACGAGAGGAGAGGGGGGGGAGAGAGGAGAGATTGGTAGAACGAGAGGAGAGGGGGCTGATCGAGAGGAGAGATTGGTAGAACGAGAGGAGAGGTGGGCTGATCGAGAGGTGGTTGCTAGAACGAGAGGAGAGGGGGCTGATCGAGAGGAGAGATTGGTAGAACGAGAGGAGAGGTGGCTGATCGAGAGGAGAGATTGGTAGAACGAGAGGAGAGGTGGCTGATCGAGAGGAGAGATTGGTAGAACGAGAGGAGAGGGGGCTGATCGAGAGGAGAGATTGGTAGAACGAGAGGAGAGGTGGCTGATCGAGAGGAGAGATTGGAGGACGAGAGGAGAGGTGGCTGATCGAGAGGAGAGATTGATAGAACGAGAGGAGAGGTGGCTGATCGAGAGGAGAGGGGGCTGATCGAGAGGAGAGATTGGTAGAACGAGAGGAGAGGGGCTGATCGAGAGGAGATTGGAACGAGAGGAGAGGGGGCTGATCTGAGAGAGAACGAGAGGAGATTGATCGAGAGGTAGAACGAGAGGAGAGGGGGCTGATGAGAGGAGAGATTGGTAGAACGAGAAGAGAGGTGGCTGATCGAGAGAGAGATTGTAGAACGAGAGGAGAGGTGGCTGATCGAGAGGAGATTGGTAGAACGAGAGGAGGGGCTGATCGAGATTGGTAGAACGAGAGGAGAGGGTGGCTGATCGAGAGGTGAGATTGGTAGAACGAGAGGAGAGGGGGCTGATCGAGAGGAGATTGGTAGAACAAGAGGAGAGGGGGCTGATCGGAGAGGAACAAGAGAGAGGGGGGCTTGAGGAGAGATTGAGAACGAGAGGAGAGGTGGCTGATCGAGAGGAGAGATTGGAGACGAGAGGAGGAGGGGCTGATCGAGAGGAGAGATTGATAGAACGAGAGGAGAGGGGGCTGATTGAGAGAGAGATTGAGAGGAGAGGGGCTGATCGAGAGGAGAGATTGAGTAGAACGAGAGGAGAGGTGGGGCTGATCGAGAGGAGAGATTGGTAGAACGAGAGGAGGGTGGAGGGGGCTGATCGAGAGGAGAGATTGGTAGAGAGGAGAGGGGCTGATCGAGAGGAGAGATTGAGAGGAGGGGCTGATCGAGAGGAGAGATTGGTAGAACGAGAGGAGAGGTGGCTGATCGAGAGGAAGATTGGTAGAACGAGGAGGAGGGGGCTGATCGAGAGGAGAGATTGAGTAGAACGAGAGGAGAGGTGGCTGATCGAGAGGAGAGATTGGTAGAACGAGGAGGAGAGGGGCTGATCGAGAGGAGAGATTGGTAGAACGAGAGGAGAGGGGGCTGATCGAGAGGAGAGATTGGTAGAACGAGAAGAGGGGGCTGATCGAGAGGAGAGATTGGGAACGATCGGAGAGGTGGCTGATCGAGGAGAGATTGAACGAGAGGAGAGGTGGCTGATCGAGAGGAGGGCTGATTGGTAGAACGAGAGGAACGAGAGTGGGGGCTGATCGAGAAGAGAGATTGGTAGAACGAGAGGAGAGGGGGCTGATCGAGAGGAGAGATTGGTAGAACAAGAGGAGAGGGGCTGATCGAGAGGAGAGGTAGAGAGGAGAGGGGGATTGAGGAGGAGATTGAGAGAGGAGGGGGGCTGATCGAGAGGAGATTGGTAGAACGAGAGGAGAGGGGGATTGGAGAGATTGGTAGAACGAGAGGAGAGGGGCTGATCGGGGCTGATTGAGAACGAGAGAGATTGAGAGAGTTGGTAGAACGAGAGGAGAGGGGGCTGATCGAGAGGAGAGATTGGTAGAGAGGTGGCTGATCGAGAGGAGGAGGAACGAGAGGAGAGGTGGCTGATTGAGAGGAGATTGGTAGAACGAGAGGAGGAGAGGAGAGATTGAACAAGAGGAGAGGTGGCTGATGGGAGAGATTGAGAACGAGAGGAGAGGTGGCTGATCGAGAGGAGAGATTGAGTAGAGAGATTTGTAGAACGAGAGGAGAGGGGCTGATCGAGGAGAGATTGGTAGACGAGAGGAGAGGGGCTGACGAGAGGAGAGATTGAGAACGAGAGAGAGGGGCTGATCGAGAGGAGAGATTGGAACGAACGGAGGAGGCTGGGAGAGATCGAGAGAACGAGGAGAGGTGGCTGATAGAACAGATTGGTAGAACGAGAGGAGAGGGGCTGATCGAGAGGAGAGATTGGTAGAACGAGAGGAGAGGGGCTGAGAGAGAGAGAGGAGAGGAGAGGGGGGCTGATCAGGAGGGAGAACAGAACGAGAGGAGAGGTGGCTGATCGAGAGGAGAGATTGGTAGAACGAGAGGAGAGGGGGCTGATCGAGAGGAGATTGGTAGAACGAGAGAGAGGGGGGCTGATCGAGGGAGAGATTGGTAGAACAAGAGGAGGGGTGGCTGATCGAGAGGAGAGATTGGTAGAACTAGAGGAGAGGGGGGCTGATCGGGAGGAGATTGGTAGAACTAGAGAGAGAGGGGATGATCGAGAGGAGAGATTGGTAGAACAAGAGGAGAGGGGCTGATTGAGAGGAGAGATTGGTAGAAGTAGAGGAGAGGGGGCTGATCGAGAGGAGAAATTTGGTAGAACAAGAGGAGAGGGGGCTGATCGAGAGGAGAGATTGGTAGAACGAGAGGAGAGGGGCTGATCGAGAGGAGAGATTGGTAGAACTAGAAGAGAGGGGGCTGATCGAGAGGAGAGATTGGTAGAACTAGAGGAGAGGGGGATGATCGAGAGGAGAGATTGGTAGAACGAGAGGAGAGGGGGCTGATCGAGAAGAGAGATTGGTAGAACTAGAAGAGAGGGGGCTGATCGAGAAGAGAGATTGGTAGAACTAGAAGAGAGGAAGCCGAGCGAGAAGAGAGATTCGTAGAAGTAAAGGAGAGGGAGTAGAGCGTGAGAAGAGTGAGACTAGCAAGGGGTAGAGTGAGAGTGAAATGAGAGATGGGGAATTCCAGTGGAGATTGCTTAATTTTATTTAAAAAAAAATAAAAAAAAAACACGTTCAGCTTATTTTTCTTAAATATTAAAATATTTGAACTGATTTCACAGGCAATATACAGCTTTATTTGTACCTTTTTTCTATTATTATTATTATTATTACTATTATAGATTATTATTATTATTATTATAGATTATTATTATTATTATTAATATTTTTTCTGATTTTAATACTTTGTCATCACTTTGTTATTATTTATCAAGTTTAAAACAAACTCAACTCTTGTTTAAAATGGCGACTGTTTCTTTTTCACATGGACAAGTCAATATCCTCTGCGGCGTCATAGGTTTGCGAGACAAAACAAAAACGGTCCGAGATGTGTTAGTGGGAAATTTAATCCAATTCAAAAGATCCTTTCCATCTCGTCATCTTTCTCTTCCCTTACGCCACCCGATTTCTAATAAGAACCAACTCCACCCGAGCCGCTATTCATGGTTTCTCGCTGAATACACAAATGATAGAAACAGCCGTCTCCTTCAATGAATATCGATCGCGCATGCGTTATCGCTGAATGACAGGAAATTTACCTAGGTGGCGCTACGCTGGCATCAGTCATCCAATGCCCACCACCAGATCATTATCGGACTCTGTATTGAATAGTATATTGCGGTCTCTTTTAAAAGCGATAGACATGTTGTCACCAGAAGTTCTTGTTTAGGATAAAGCGGGCGTATTGAAAATGCTGACCCTCCTCTGGTGAGTACAAAAGGGAGCCTGGATGCACATATTTTGTATAGCTTCGGTATTACTGGTTTAAACGAAAGGTTCAGTGTTTTGATGCGAGAGAAAACATTTGAAGGTTTGCAAATATTAAAAGTGGAAGATTAACAAAATAATAATTTTATAAATGCTTCGTTAAAAATGAAAATCATTTGATTAAATCTATTCTGCGTTAAGAGTATGAAACTTCGCCATGCAGACGAAATAGCTCGACCACCAAACGATGTAACTGTTGCGACAAGACGGAAATAAAGCCCTAGACAGTCATCTGGGTATGACGATAAAGTACATCCAGCAACAAGGCCTTTGATCAGGAAGTTTTGAGGAGCATGGAACCACTTCTTAATTGCTGGTGTTCCCAGGTCCACCCTAACTCAGGGTGGTAACACCCCTCAGGGTCTCAGCTATGGGCAAATAGTTACCCCCCACACACACACACAGAAGGGGTCAAAGCACTATGAAAGTATAATAATAAGTTTTAATACCAGCAATACTTTTTTTGAAAAATTATTACCAGCAATACATTTTTGAAAAAAAATATTACCAACAATACTTATTTGAAAAAAGAAATATTACTGTCAATAAAAAATCTTGTCGGCATTAAATAACCCATTGAAGATGATATGCGATAAAACAAAACAAACTAAAACCTAGACAGTCAATCATCAAATGACAAAAAATGGTTTCGGAGAATCCGCGCAACCTTCTGGTTAATAATTTAATTCTTTGAGAATAAATATTTAGCATTTTTTCAACCAATAGGTCGTGTTCCAGCCAGCAATAGAAAATATCCTTTTAAAAAGTATTTAAACAAAGTCACCAGGCCAGACAAACCAAGAAAGAGAAATAGCGGCAACATACTGCAACATATTCATGACACTAAGGCTTAAAAGAGATTACAAAATTGAACCGCATGTCATGAACCGCAATGCGATATTTTGCTTCCTGCGTTTCATATGCACGAATTTATCATTGCCTAGCAATCTTCTATGCAAACAAAACAAACTATCATTGTTGCAATGTCAACATAACCATTCTAAAACAAAAATTACCATTTTTGTTATATAATTTATTATTTATTTATTGTAATGTACTTGTAACTTCTGATGATGGCTTATGTAAGCCGAAAACTTAGACAGGATTAACAATAAAAAATTCTATCAACATGGTGATTTTCTTTCGTGTTTCAGAGATAATGCTAAAAAGCTTATTCGAGAATATGAAAGGAATTTACTTAAAATAGACAAAATTTGTCTATATTATTTAATGAAACATGCATTAATGAAAAAATGCCGCCTAAATACACACAACACACACACACACACACACACACACACACACATATATATATATATATATATATATATATATATATATATATAGAGAGAGAGAGAGAGAGAGAGAGATGTGTAAAATTGTCGCCATAGTATCATTTTAGGATAAACGATTCGCAAAGAGTTGGATGAATGTAATGGTGATTACGAAGGTACGGTAACTAGGAAATGTCAGTCTGATCGTTCTGATGAGAAAAGATTTTTAGAATTTGTTGATGAGGACCACATACTCAAAACGGAGGCCTTCGTCAAGTGCCTTGAGGTGGTATTGCTGTCCTGGGTCAAGAGGGTGGCTGCTGAAAGACTCTATGTCTGGCAACATTGCTGTGCATCATGCTACACAATTTGAAGAACCCAGCCAATTTCTGAAACCACATCACCTAACTCCCCTGACTTGCACCCCCACCCACTTGATTATTATGCGTGGGGCGCAGTTGAGTGAGCGACCAACAAAACTCTGTGCCATACCAAAGATGAACTGAAAGCAAGGATCATGGCAGCATTCCCTACCTGAAACAAGGAAAACCCTCCAGATATGTTGCAGTGGATTTCGAAATCGTCTGGAGGCAGGGGTTGGAGCCAATTGCGATTTTATTGAATAAATTTACTCTTTAGTAATTTCAAAATATTTTTTTACGTATGATTCATAAATATAGCTTTTAAAATAAGATGACATTGTTATTTTAATTTTTGCGTTATTTAGGCACCACACATATATATATATATATATATATATATATATATATATATATATATATATATATATATATATATATATATAAATTTTTCTTCTTAGATTGTGTTTCCTTTCCTTTTTTCTCTGATTTGTTTTTCTCTTGGTTACGTCTTTTTTTTTTTTCTCTTAGGTGTTGTGATGGTTTTATCAATACTTTGCGATTTTTCGTAATCTATCTATCTATCTATTTATCCATCTCTCTCTCTCTCTCTCTCTCTCTCTCTCTCTATATATATATATATATATATATATATATATATATATATATATATATATATATAATTGGTGTATACGGAATGAATTCCAATAACCAACAATTACTATTCTTAAAACAGTGCTCAATACAAAGTAGAGCAGATATAATTATTTATTTTAAAAAATAAATATGTTATAAAATCACTACAAAATTTTTTTTGATTCCACACCCCGGTGTCTTATCAAGTGATGATGTTGAATGTAAAACATATATATACATATATATATATATATATATATATATATATATATATATATATATATATATATATAAATAAATCCTTATGAGCCAGGTACTCCTTCCTAGGTTTCACCACATGGGATCATTTAACTTATTACTCACCGGGTTTTGTTTTCTTTGTATCAGAGATTTAAGGTACTGGACAATTTCTTTCGCTCTGTTCGGAGGTTTCTGGGTCTTCCTTTTTTTTTCCATTGCCAAATTGTTTGAAAATTGTGCTATCCAGGTTTTTTCACCCACCAAGTTTAAATAGATTTACATTATATATATATATATATATATATATATATATATATATATATATATATATATATAAGGGAATTTATGTTATAATAAATTATATATAAATATATATATATATATATAGATAGATAGATAGATAGATAGATAGATAGATAGATAGATAGATAGATAGATAGATAATATTAGTGGTTAATATATATAAATATATATATATATATATATATATACAATTATTTATTTAAAAATATGATTCCAACACGCTACATAAGAGTTCTCATGTTTCAAAACAAGAGCCGAAAACTTCAATATAATTATTTGAATTAAACTAAGCTCTGTTCCATCTTCAAGGGTAATTTTTTTTGGAATAACTTATTTCTGAAATTTACGTGTTTTAATAGCATATTCATTATTGAAATCAAAATTTCTATGGTAATGGCTTGAGCGATTGTTTAAATAAACAGAGGTGTAATGTGTTAATAATTTGTATCAGTATAAAGTTACATTCACAGATGTTAAGTTAGGGTAAGGTGGGGGTGTCTAAATTTAAAACGGAAGATGATCAAATTTTTGCATTGAATAATTAGCATAAAAACAAACAAACAATAAAATAATTTTTAAAATCTATAGTCCTAATAAATAGTTTAAATGCCCTGCAAAAAAGATTTTGAAGTCGTCAAAAAACAAATGTTACGGCAGTTTTTATATACACAAAACCCTTTCAGAAAAAAATAAAATAAAAATATAAATAAATCTCCATAGACACGTAAACCAGACTAGGCGAAATCATCTTCCGTTTTAAATTTACCTGATGTTTCCTGTAAGTTAACTGATGTTTCTGCCACATTTAGGGATTGGGGGGTATTACTGATCCTATTTTGTTTGGTTTTATGTAAATAGTATTAAATCATATTGTAAATAATCACTGGGGTTTTTTAAATGGTTGTTTAACACAGACGTTGAAATGTACATATGGGGACTAGTTAGGATTTCATAGAGAATTTGAGATTATATGGTGGACGCAGTAAGAAAGGTAGGAGTGAATGTGTTGTTTTGGTGATAGGAATATTATTGGTATGTTTGGGTCTGAGTCTATGACTAGCTAAGTTTAGATTTAAGACAGAAGAAGACCGTCCTTCCCCAACCCCCTTTTTGGCCTTGTGTCACATTTTGTACTAACGTACAAATAAATAATTATTCCCAAAAAAATTTTGCTTGAAGATGGAACAGAGCTTACTTTAATTCAATTTAATTCAAATAATTTTATTGAAGTTTTCGGCTCTTGTTTTGAAACATGAGAACTCTTATGTAGCGCGTTGGAATCATATTTTTAAATAAATAATTATATTTATGCTCTACTTTTGTATCGAGCACTATTTTTTAAAAATAATAAGAAAAATACTAAAGAACATTGGATTATTTACCTAACGAGTTCTTTCCTATTTTCTATATATTTTTCATATATATATATATATATATATATATATATATATATATATATATATATATATATATATATAAATTTCCAAGAGGATAGAATCCAGGTAGAACTCAATGTCCAGGACAGAGTAAGAATATAATGAAAAAGCTTAAACACTAATGTTCCATGGTTATAATTTATTACGCTGGAATAATAATTACGATCCAATTCATCAGATCTACAAATTCAAACAAATGCCTATATATATATATATATATATATATATATATATATATATATATATTAGCATCCCTGTGTATATCAAGTTATTTTGTGTTTGATTGGTTTCTTCGTTTAAAGGCATATCAACTCATTATGAGCCATTTAATTTTATAGCGAGCTTTGACGTAATAAAAATATGATATAGGTTATTCTGCTTTCACAATTGAATACATGGTAGATGATACTCAGCTTTTGTGCATATACATATTTGTGTGGACATAATTACTCGAGTCAATATGTGTGTTTTATGTTGTAGTTTTTTTTTGATTAAATGGATTAATTTTATAAAAGATTTCTTTCATGTTGGTTGGTTGATTTTGTTTTTGGCATATCAACACCTCTATGGGTTATTTAATGCCGAAATCCAAATATTTTGTACTCAATTATATGACTTCAACTAAAATAATAAATATTTTGCTCATTCTGTTATAAAATTTATTGTTGGTCATTTTCCTATATATATTGTTAGTAATTTTTGTTATATATAAAAATATATTGTTGGTATTTTTATAATTTCATACGTTTTTGTTTGGGGTGAGAGGTAACTATTTTCCCTTAGCTAGGATGCTAACAGGTGCAACGTCCCCATGTTAGGGTGGGCCTGGGAGAAGTAGCAATTAAAAATGTGGTTTCATGCTCCTCAATATTTCCAATGTCCTGATTAGAAGCCTTTCTGCCGGCTGTAGTTTATCGTCATACCCAGGACTAAGTTATACTTAGAGTTTTCTTCTTAACAATTATTTTTTTTTTTTACTTTAGTTTTTTCTTTCTTAACTTTTCTTTACTTTTTTTCATCGGCGTTGTAAGCGCCAATTAGTCGCAAGCAGTCTGAAAACTGCGAAATCGCTCCATCCATTTAGAAATCTCGAGTCTAAAATGAAAGTACAAATGAATTTGATTTTGCCGAGAGTTGATTTACTGGCAATCTAAAGACATTCTTTCTTCCACCCTAAATTGGCATTCACTTACGTTAGTAAATGCCAACAGAATTCTTCACTCTCACAGAACGCAATAAAAAATGCTACTGCAAAAACTTGAGCGTATGTCTCCAAGAAAAGGCCGTTAATATCGACAGAGCTACCCCACAAAAAAAGGTATTTACTCCTTTTCCCATTAAGATAAACCACGGCAAACGCTTTTTCCAAACGTAGAAACAGATTTTTTTTTGCTAAATACACAAACGCATAGGCTCGAGAGCAACTCAAGTTAGAGGGGGTAATATTCGAAATGGCTGTGGTTAATCTGGTGAGTGATATACGAAATTGGTAAGAAGTGGCAATTCGGAAAATCAGGTGAACAGTTGACTTTTGAATTTTGAGGTCAAGTTTAAAGTGTTCAGGGAAGCAACCCCTAGGGAGCACGATCCATAAAGTGTCAGTTCTCAAGAAAACTATCATTGTAGAACTGCTTTCTTACATTTGAAACACGGGGGAAATAAGAATGACTCGACTCGGTGGAGTCAGCGTGACATGTTCTAGCAATAAAGGTCTGAACAGCTGTAAATAAAAAGTTAAGCTTTTCTAAACATTTGCCTTGGAAATGACGATAAAATAACGAGATACGATCGCAACGAAACAGTACCTGGCACACCTTTCAACTGTCTAGAAGAATTTACTTATTTAGTTAGTAAAATCTCAAGCTATGAAAGCACACGCATGGGTAAAGAATTGGGTTTCCGTCGAAAAGTTACCCCCGGTGTAGAACTCTAGACTTACAGACATGAACAGGAAGCTCTTTCAAGCAACTGTTACCCCCTCTGTTTTATTGTATGGCTCCTCAGCATGGACTCTTTGATCAAAACTGGACAGAAGATAGGAAGGAGTCTACACACGCAGGCTTAGAATGCTTTTGAATGTCACTTGAAAAGATCGTCTGACCAATAATGTGTGGGAACTTACCTCCAGTATCAGACATTATCAAAAAACGTAAAATGAGATTCGCAGAACATTGATGGAGAGATGGAGTGGGCCTACACTAGAACGGGATAGCAGAAGTCGACAAGCAAAGACCTATATCACGCCGATTTATGACTACATCATCTGCAATCCCTCTAACCTGGCGAATAAGATGAATAGAATTCGATGGCGGAAGGTCATGGTGATCCGTGCAAACAGTGCGACCCAATGATGATGAGGAGGGTAGCAACATTTTGTCTCTGGAAAGAGGTTTTAGTGTTGCATATCGGTTGGGGGAAAGACCTTTGGCCTTACTTCTGATGCATCAGTATGTGAGCGGAAATCGGAACTGGTGATAGCATAAACAGGAAATGCGTCCGGTGGCTAAAATAAACAGGACGCACAGGTTCACTGAAACGTGAATAAACAGGACGCACATGTGTCCTGAGCGGGAGGAAATGCGTGCCTGCTGGAAGAGGCGTGACCACACGAAGTTGCGTAGGCGATATATCGGAGGAAGGTGTAGCAACGTGAAGTTGCGTGAGTGTCCAAATGTTATTTAACTGGTCCGATTCTTGGTATGGACAGAGAGGATGGGTAGAGGTTGACCAAAGATTTGTCTCCGTCAATTCCTGTGTGCGCAATCCTATCCTCTGTGATTCTCCCTCATTCTACTCATTCGCCGCAATAAACTCGAACAATAAAGATATATATATATATATATATATATATATATATATATATATATATATATATATATATATATATATATGGGGGGGTGTTCGTTGCCTTAATTGGAGCCCAACAGCAATATACAACACTAGATGGGAAACACGACTTCTGCAATTCTGTCAAGTATTAAAAGTGACTATATGACATCAATAGTCTATTTTTAGCCAGGTCTAACTCTTGTAAGAATACAACATTCCACCAAATACTACCTTGAGTGAAGGGTTAAGCCGAGCATACGAAAATCATTCAGTTTCATCAACATATTACTGCAGACGTTCATCCACTAAAACATTTTCTTAAGTTCAATTGAGAGGTACCATCTGAGTAGATATATAACCTTTTTCCTTATTAATGCAAAGGGAAGGTATTTCCAGAAATATGTTTTATGTTTCTGTGGATCGTTAGCCCCGAACGACCAGACACGATGAATCGACTGAAATTTGGACGGCTCGGAAAAGTACAACAACAAATTAGTGCCAGGCATCTTTCTAGCAGGTAATGTTCAAGGATGTCCCCTGATGTGTACAGCAAAAGATTCCGCTATTTTGTCCACTATACATATGGGGTAGTGCTTTGGGTACCACGTAAATGTAACCTTCTCTTTTATTTATCTACATAACGAAACAAAGAGAAAACAGATTCTGATGAAAATAACTGAAAATAATGGTAATGGCCCCAATGTGTACAATTTATTCTCTTCATCACTTATTGTAATGTTAAGATTAGCCGTTTTCTTATAAGGAAACATTCAACCTTCATTGACCGAGTATCTAGCGCTATTTTTGATGAATGTCATAAAAACTTTTTATTAAAATAATTTTTCAGTAAAACAGATTTCTCTAGTTCAGTTAGTGTTATCGCTCCTTCCAATATTGATCCGATGTTTCCTTCCCAACATTTTGTTTGAAGTAGTGTGGAATATCAATATCTTTATTATGTCTATAATTTCCTCTTTGAGTTCCATGTGCTATCCACAGTAATTTTTACGGTTTTTAAAAGAGCTCCATTGATGTAATTTGTGTTATTTGGTACAGTTCTGTATTTGTGATTCTGTTGCACCAGTCTACGAGCTTCGAACAGGTGGGTTCTGGCCAAGATCTGAGAATGCGATTGTATAGAGCTTTAAATATTTCTGAAGAGGTGTGACGCTATGAATGACGTTCATATAGATGTCTCGATCTAAGGAGAATATAATTCAAGAGTAACATTGTAGTCTTAAGCGAAATATGCCTTCCAGAAATTAATCAAAGTATTAAGAGATGCAAAAATGGTTAAATAGTTCTGTAATCTCATCTCCCATTTGGCAGTGAACGATGAAAAATCTCACAGATGAAAAAGAAACTTGAAGCGATATATATATACATATACATATATATGTGTGTGCGTGTGTGTGTGTGTGTGTGTATGCGCGCATGTGTATGTGTATATATGCAGAAAACCAACATAATTAACAAATTCAAGTGGCCTTTGGGAGATTGTACCTCCAATGGATTAAATAATAATTATGTTGGTCACGCCACAAACTCGCTCTCACGACGCTTGTCTCTACATTTGAATGAAAACTTTAACATTTTTAGGCATTTAAAACAACATGCCTGGCCGCATACACAATTCCGTAAAATCCTCGTTGAAGACACAACTATACTTAAACATGAAAACAATAAACAAAAACTAAAAATTCTTGAAGCTATATACATAAAACAGTTGAAATCTAACCTAAACAAAATAAACTATGAAATCTCCACAAATATTCTTAAATGCCTATAATTGGTAACAGAAGCCATTGGTTTATACCAACGGCTTCCCACACTTAATTCTTTTCGAATTCACTCTCGCTTGGTCTGTATGACGTCACGAGCTGCAGTGCAATTTTCGCTTCTAGCGTCTTATATGCACGTGTTTATCGTTGCTTGGAAATCATCCATGTAAACAGAAACAGACTATCATCACATTCTTGTCCGTGTGTTGCTTAATATATTGTACAGTAATTGTCATCTTTGATAATGGCCGAAAGCTTAGATTGGATTAAAATATATGTATCAATATTGTGATTTTCTTTCTTTGTTTAATGATAATGTTATTAAGCTTATCAGGCGTTATGAAAAGAATTTACATAGAATAAATAGACAACATTTGTCTATATTATTTAATGAAACATGTATGAATATATATATATATATATATATATATATATATATATATATATATATCACAAAAATGGACGAAACGGCCATCCAGTGCTTTCTGCATTCTGTTGAAGATTATTCTGGGCTCGATGAATTACTATCTATGATTACTCTAAATCCCCCCCAAATTTCTTCACTATATATCCTTGCTTGACCCAGCTAATGCTCGTGAGGAGCAGCTAAGAGTTAAAAAGCAAACATGGCTCTTCGAGCACTGTTTCGTGGTTATCCGTAGACTTGGATGAGTATGACTGCGGAACTAAGTGAGTAGCAGCGCTATATCGAGACTAGTTTGTGCCTTCTCTGTCACCGAGGGCTGTGGTACAGTATGACGGTTGCGTTGTATCGAAATGGGACGGTCTCGATTCTCGGTTGGGGATTCGCAATGCAGATGATTCCCAAATATGACGAAACGGCCGTCTAGTGCTTTTTTGCATTCTGTTGACGATTTTTCTGGACTCAATTAATTATTTTATATATATATATATATATATATATATATGGTAATAGAAGATATAATAATATATTATATTACTATATATGATATGAGTAATATATATATATATATATATATATATATATATATATATATATATATATATATATATATATATCATTCACTGAATTCGAGAATAGTTTGGATTGAATACGTGAGAAATTTGTTAAAGAGCTACAATGGACAGGAAGTTGTAGAGACCCATGATCGCCAATGTCCTCCTCACAGATGAAAAAAGAAATTTGAAGTTATATATATATATATTTATATATATATATATATATATATATATATATATATATATATATATATATATATATATATTATAAATTAAGTGATATAAAATATGTTTTTTGGCTACACAGTAATAAACATGATTCAAAAATGGAAGCTAAAAACTTCAAATTTTATAATTAAATCAAAAGCATTAATTCCATTTCATCTTCAAGCGAACATTGGGAATAACTTATTTTAAAATTTACTGAGTTTTAAACGCACACATAAATCCATAATTCTCTGTTACCTAGGATACAGGGAAATCCAATCATTCAGACAAGGTGTGGTAGCGTATTCATTTATATTAACTATTTTTCTACCTATTATGAGTTACAATATTTAAGTTCTGTATATTTACATTGAGCACGGTTTTTGTAAAAGGAAAAATATCAGTAAGAACACCGGATTATATGTCTTACTGTTCTTCCTTTTATATATATTTATATATATATATATATATATATATATATATATATATATATATATATATATATATATATATAGAGAGAGAGAGAGAGAGAGAGAGAGAGATAGATAGATAGATAGATAGATAGATCATTCGGTGAATTGTGAGTATACTTTGAAATGAACATGTAATTCATTAAGAGCTGCAATGGATAGGAAATTTTAGAGAGCCATAATCGCCAACGCCCTCCCTCATAGATGAAAATGAAATTTGAATCGATATATATATATATATATATATATATATATATATATATATATATATATATAGAGAGAGAGAGAGAGAGAGAGAGAGAGAGATCATTGGGATGAATTCTGAGAATAGTTCCGATTGAAAAGGTGAGTAATTTATTAAGAGTTACAATGGACAGGAAATTGTGGAGTGCCATGATCACAAAATTCCCAAAGATACACGAAATATAAAAAAATAAGGTAACTAATACTTATAATCAGAGACAGTTGAAATTTCTGAGACAATATAATGAGGAAAAAAGGCCTGGAGGTTCTAACACTCACAAGTCACACTGAAGGCAGGTCAAAATAGGGAGTAACCTTCAAAAAATCTTTGAGTGAATTTGCCAACAGAATAAGTAAAGAATCAAAGTTTATTTGGAGAAACATAGATAGGAAGTTGTGGAGAGCTATAATCCTTGACAACGTGCTGAAAGGATTTGCCATATGAAAAAGTAAGGTCGTCAACTCTAACAGAACACTTGCTTAAGTCAACGAACGCAGAAAATTATATGAACGTTGTCACAGGTGACGTAATACATTTCCTTGAAAGGAATCGATTTACAAATAAGTGATGACACTGGATGCATATGACTGATTCGATCACAGAGAAAAGTCAGGTGGCATCTGGCGAAAAAAAAGATTTTATCTAGAAATTGATAATGTTAAGTAGTAAAACAAATCATATAATAGATTTCTCCAGGGAAATAAAATCTCTCTCTCTCTCTCTCTCTCTCTCTCTCTCTATCTATCTATCTATCTATCTATCCATCTATCTATCTATCTATCTCTTTTACACACATTGACAATATTCAGTCACCCCCCCACGAGGGTGTCATGTGGCACAAGGCCTTTTTAACGTGGGAATTCCCGAGCCATGTGTGTAATTAGCCTTTTACACACATTGACACACACACGCGCACAACCAGACGCACATTCACACTCACACAAAAGCACTTTTTTTTAATTAAATAAAGAACAATTTAGAAAAACTGCACCAATTTGACATGTTTCGCTATTTATTTAACTGCATCAGAATTTTTTAAATGGAAAAATACGAATTTACGTCTCAATTTTTAAATTTCATCAAGCGTTGTTTTCATGGGTTGAAGTGACGTCACGTGTTTATTTTATCGCGTTCGTGTGTACACTACAGTTCAAAAGTGTAAAGCAACCCCCCACCCCAGAATTAGCATGGGATGAACTTGACAGAAGAGTGAAAAAAAACTTATACTTTGAGAAACTTTTGGAACGAATGACAAAAAATTGTGCTGCAGTCATCAAGGCTAAAGGAGGACATTTTGACGAGAGCAAAATTTAACCATAAAATGATTTTTTTTCTTTTTGTCATAATAAAATTTCTAATAAAATATGTCTCACTTTTATAATAATTTTCTTTTAATTAAAGTACAAAACAAATACATTTGGAGCCAATTTAAAAAATTACCACGGTTGGTCACAAACTTTTAAAGTGTAGTACATATATAAGTATATATGCAGTTACATATGTAAGTATGTATGCAGTTACATATATATGTATATATGCAGTCCTTGGTATGATGATAAACTACATGTAGCAGAAAGGCTCTTGATCGGAAGATTGATTTTTTTTTTTTTTTGAGGAGTATGGAACCACCTCTTATTTGCAGTTTTTCCAAGGTTCACCCGGACCCAAGATGTTAGCACCTGTTAGAATCGCAACAAATAAATAAATGAAAAAAACAAGTTAATTGAAAAGATTTGGGTTTCGATCCTAGAGTACGCCATATCGCATCATGGGACGGGAATTTTAGTTCTGTTATTGAGCGTTTTCAAATCTAAAATTTTCCTTTTCATGGTTCTCTAGCACGTAAGCTAGGATCGAACCCCTAAATCTTTCCGATTAACTTGCCGAATATTCATGAATTCTTAAACTTGGAAATTTTGAGTCACTGTTGCAAAATAAAACCATTACATTTGCCTAAATTTGGCTAAAATTAGTTTAGTTTTCCTCATGTCTTTTCACTCATTTTGTCTCTTCTACACGAACACAACACACAAATATATATATATATATATATATATATATATATATATATATATATATATATATAAAACATATATTGTAAAATATAACTGACAATAAATAAATAAGCTTTTCTAAACTCCGTGTATTTGCGTTAATTTTGGGTAAAAATAATGACGTCATAGAACCACATCATGAATTGACGGCTATTCCGCGACCGCTATCGTCGCATAGCAATCTTCTATGTCAGCATAAAAGAGTATCATTTTTGATGGCGAATATCTTTGTTTAAATGTACCGCATAACCTCTCTGAAGATGGCTCATGTTAGTCGAAAGCTTCGATCAAGAACAGCTTAATAAAAAAATATCGAAATTTTGGACAATTTTTGTTTTTATTCACACAAGAAGTTAAAGCAAATATACCATGTTTAGAACGGCTCATGATCAAACATAATAGACATTCATTGTCTGTTATATTTAAAAATATATGTTTAAATAATGATCTGTTGTAATATATATATATATATATATATATATATATATATATATATATATATATAATATATATATATATATAAAATTTATTAACTGCAACTATTAAATCATTTTTAGTTGCATCGCCGACTTCAAAGTTTTCTTGGTGCCAACCATTCTTCAGGGTATTAAATGATTACATTTCCAATTTTAAAAATTTTTTTCGATATTTTCCGTGTCTTTTTTAATCTGTTTTGTACACGCGTTCAGGAATTAAGCGTTTTTTGCGCGCTTGCTTTTAGGAATTTCTGTTTTTCTTTAAGTCATTTTTTTTGTAATCCTCATCATTTTTTCTCGTTGTAAATTTTTTTTCAAAATTAGAATTTATCTTCGAAATTAGTTTTTTTTAATGTATGCTTAATGTTGAAGTTGTTGTGATATGTTATATTATTAATTAAATTTCAATTTATGAATTTATATTATTAATAAAATTAATGAAATTATACTTTTTATACTACATTTGACGTATTGTTATATTATTATTATATTACACACACACACACACATATATATATATATTATGCTTGTTTATTTTTAGCATAACCCTTTCATATTTACGAATATTTTTTCGTGTATTACAATCAAATGAGCCAAGAAATTTGAGTGTAAAACACTGAAAAATATTCGTGAATATAAACGGATTATGCTAAAAATAAGCAGACATGATGTTTGTAATTTATTTAATCAGAAATGTCTAAAAGAGAATTTGCTGCCTAAATACACAATTATATATATATATATATATATATATATATATATATATATATATATATATATGCACGTCTGATGAGTATTTATTGTATATTGATTAGTTATCAGACACACTAATTCATAAACGTAAAATTTAAAGAATGCATGATTCAAACATTTACTGATGATGCAACATAGTATATATATATATATATATATATATATATATATATATATATATATATATATATATATGAATTAATATGTATATTATGAATTAAAATACATTACTACATCCAATTATTAATACACGCTTAAATTACGCTAATATTTTTATAATGAAACATGGGCACAGACGCCATTATGATCTGGCACATTTGGACTTGCTCAACACCCACAGAGTCCATCCTGGGTCTTATATTGTGCCGAACTTATTTCCAGTTACTGGGCGAGGACGCATAATCTGTCATGATGAATAACGCCCAAACCCTCGGTAATATCAGTTCATTAAGAAAGTTCTAACTATGGGCAAAACCAGGCGTGGTCACACATGCGTGTGTTTGAGTATAAGAGAGAATATATGAACAGAGACATTTATAGCAGAAAAAAAAAACGATTCAGGCAATGTCGGCCTTGCGTGAAGATTTTGAGTTTTCTTTCACGTCTCTGTGAAAAGAAATGCGCGTACACTTGTCTACACATGGTGAACGGAATCCAAACAGATCTGCTTCTGGCAGCAAAGGACTGCTCGGCGCAGTGTGAAATTTGTCAACGAGCAATTAAGACGTGAAATGGAGCGAGAATGAATCTCGATGAGCGGAAGTAGGAAAAGGCTTCTTTTCATTGGTCAAAACTTCTGTCCAATTGCTCGAGAGAATCAACCGTGTTCACCGAAAGATGATTACGTCCTTGATCATGATACGCGACCCTCTTAGGGCTACTTCGTTTGAACGCTTCGATTTTACGAGTATGACAGGACGGAAAGAATGTCCTTCCTAGAATACTAAATGAAAGCGCATACATAATTTTATGTTTTTAATCTTACTTATTATAAAACCCAGGCTGTGTGTGCGTGCGCGCGCGCGTGTGTGTGTGTGTCTGTACGTTTATATATTGGATCGGATTTCCTACATTTTTCAACCGATTTGAACAAAACTTCACAGGACTACATAAAATTACCTTGCGGTGGTTCTGACAGCGCCAGAAATTGGAAAAACACAATTGTTTTAGCACGAAATCAATTTGAAAACACGATTAAGAGACAGAATGAAATGGAGACAACTCATATCGAGTTATACTTATTATAAAACCCAGGTTATTTGTGTGTGTGTGTGTGTGTGTGTGTGTGTGTGTGTGTGTGTGTGTGTGTGTGTGTGTGTGTTCGTTTATATATTTTCTATATTTTTCATCCAATTTCAAGAAAATTTCACTTTTTTTGGCAGGTAGTGTTTCTTATTGTCTTGCACACTTTTTTCTTTATTTTTTACATTCAGAATGCTTTAAAAATTCCATTTACAAGACAATTGTTTATAATAAAATTCTATTCAATCGGTAGACTCATAACGATTGAAAACAATGTTTTTGTTTGAGTTTGGGTTTGACCAATTCTTAAAAAAAAAAAAAAAAAAAATTAAAGACATGCGTGTCCGTCAACCTTAAACAATAATCTTTGTCAATTTTATTTTTCAGTCTTTATGATGGTCGATACTTGATCTATCTCTTACTGTTACATCCCCGGGCAACGCCGGGCTCTACTGCTAGTAATGTAATATACAAGAGTAAATAAAAGAATTATCCGCCCATTTTCCATAACATATCTTTAGACAAGACAATTTTTGACTTTCCCCCGTATTTAATTTGTAACAGAAAATAACTGCTCTATTCGCCAAAGATATCTCTTTATTGCACACTGACCTGAGAATAGCAATATCTAAAATCAAATTATCTAGTCTTGGTTGGCAGCCAGTCTAAGAGAAGACAACGTGAAACCACTTTATTATATTTCTCACGGACTCATGGATACATACAGTGATAATAAAGAAATGAAACCTATAATGAATCATACACGTCAAATCGCGACCCAGTAATTTAATGTCAGAGAAATATCCAGACATTTTATGAGCTAAAATTAGGTTTGATGTTTGGTAACCGAAAAGCGTGATTATATCAAGGCTGCAACATAGCTTGAAAAGGACCTGATTGTTGGTGACACACGGATCAGGCATTCCATTTCCGAAATCACGGGATATTTGATATCCCTAAATATACGGTGTCACGTGTGTGCTGGGAAACACCTGGCGGATGACATTACTGCACACCAGGGACAGCAAAGTAATCGCGACAGTCTAGAATTGTTTGTGGTAGAGCTGAATTGCTATATAATATCAATCCTTCTAAATAGCAGCGAATGCGGAACAAGCTAATCACAGATGAAGAGGAGACTTGAAGCAACGGAGATGCGCTTCTACTTGATACTGGATGCAGAAGATGAGCCAAGGGGTCAGCGATTGATCAGAATATCTTCCAAGTGTGGCATTCTGGCAGTTACTGATTTCCTTTGTAGAAAATTTGAATCTAAGTCCAAAATAGTGCGGAAGTTTGAAGCGTCAATACCCTTACGACATTCGAGAGAATATACGGAGGGATGCTAAGCCAAGGAGCGTTATGCGTCACCTTGAAGTTCTTCCTCCCGCTGCCTCATACAATCTATGCTGCCACGTCTGCCCCCTTTCTTTAATAAAACGAGCTGAGAAAAAATAAACCGTCTTTCGTTGATATCATCAATTCAGTAGCGTTGGGATCCAGTGACGACACGGAACGGAACACAGGAGGATATTGAGAATGCCATTGACTATAGGTGTAAGTAATGAGGAATTTTTACGGATAAGGGAAGTAGAAAAGATCAGTATATTTGGAATCAAAAGGAGACAGCTGAAATTTCTAGGACTCATAATGAGGAAAGAGGACTTGGAGAATTTAACACAGAATGTATTGCAAGCTAACGGGACAGAGTGAAACCTACCTAAGGATTTTGTGTAAATGGATGATAGACCTGGGAGTAGGAGTGAGAGTAAAAAGACAAATATTGTTAAGTATCAGAAAAAATAACAAAATTATTCACAAGTGTAATCAATGAATAATTTTGTTATTTATTTCTGATACGGGCATTTGTAGTGTTTATAAATAATTGCTTGCTTTATTTTTGGTTTTTGTATACTAATGTCCACGCAAAAGACAGCCAAGGTAGAATTTTGAAGTATGGTGCTGTATGCCGCGTAGTTATTCAAATAAACTATTTTCTATCCTGAAACCGGTAACGACCATAACATTTTGATCACAGCTATAGATGAACGGGGGGTAAGCAACGTTGGTATTTTTTAGAATATATTTTGAAAATGTAACAAATATTTAAGATTATAATATTAACATACACTACACGAACTAAACGACCTTGATGACATATCGAAGTCCTTAATTGCAGCAATTGCGATAAACTTATAGAAGAGACCACGTAGGCCAGCGGACCAAAGTTAATGAACCTGATTCGGGAAATACTGAGTATCCGTGATGGATATAGACATTAAAAAAGCCGATAAATAACATCTTGTTAACAGATTACTCAAGACATCCTCCAACTATAAAGGATCTTTCTGCTTGGATTGCAAATATGACCTTACTCGGGATTGAAAAACGAATGCATAAGTCAAATGTTATTTTTCCTCAATAGGAGTGGATAGGTTCGCCTATCTTTTGAACAGGAGTAGAGAGTTATCCCTTGTTTCCTGTTTAGGATTAGGCTTCCAGTTCCTTCTAAAGTTTTGTTTTTTTCATTCGCTTTCACTCCCAGCAGCCCCTTGCATCTTAGCGGCACTATCACCTTGATCGGGGTGAATTGATTAAAACAAAGCTGTTACTTTAGAGTTATATCCAACATCTTGATCGATTGATTTGGGGTTTTTTACGGCTTATCAACCTTTTGGCCGGATATTTAAAACCAGAAAATATTTTTAGATTGTAAGAAATTTGTAGCCATAACAATAATCAGCTAAGTCCTACTTATTAACATATAGCTGGGTGTAGAAGGGGTAGATCCATACCTTTCCCAAGGTATATGCACGTAAGTAAATATAACGGACCCGACTAGAATTAGAACTCGGTCTTCCGACTTCCAATTTCGCGTCGTTATCAATTACACCACCCGCACATCCAAGCTTACAGTCTCTGGTATTAGGTCACCCATATAAGGCTTACGGCTATACCAGGTTGAAACACCGGTTATCGTACAATCGCCGAAGTTAAGCAACGCTGAGCCTGGTCAGTACCTAGATGGCTGTCTCCTTGGAAATACCAGGTGCAGTTGTAACGGAGAGCAATGGCCACCCTTGAAATATCAATAATTATAGAAGTATAGAATTTTGTTTATAGATATGAAAAATAATCTGTGGTGAAGTTTCTGTGCTTTGTCGGAATTATTAATATAAAATGTCAAAAAATAGTGTTTATATGAACTATGGAATACCAGTTGAGATGAAGAGACTGTTCGTTTAATCATGAGGGGAGAGGTCAATAATAAGGTTGTAATCAAGATTTCTCGCTACCACCACGTTTCTTTAAGCACATGAAAACGAGTCAAGATAGTCGAGTGGGAGTCGAAGACAGAGAGAGAGAGAGGGGGGGCAGTGAGAGTGAAAGCGCCCGCTTGCTGCTGTGATAAGGTTAATGCTTGCTGAGTGAATTAATTACGGTCACTACTAGGAACAAAAATGGTAAACCGGAAAGCTACTTCCCTCCTTTCAGAATTATTTGCAATATATTTTTTTCCTGGACTTTATTGTTTATACGCTACGTTCTTGTAAAGGAAGTATTATTCTTTTTGTAACAATTTTTTTTTATATACATCTACATATTTTTTCTTAGGACTTGAATCGACATTTTCATATTTGATTTTTTTTTCCGCTTGGCCCGATTCTCGGCCCAACGAACCTGCAGTTAGACAAGCTGAATCTTCCGGGATCTACGATTTGTTAATGGCTCTCCGGGAACAAAATCAGAACGTGACTGGAAAGTGGAATCGAATTGACATTGTGAACCGCAGACTTTGATTGAACCTGTAATATTGGACCAGCACATGACCAACGGCCTGTCGAGTAGAATACATCGATATTAGTGGGGTCAGGATAAGTTAAGCTTGCATATGAATGTGGGGTAATGGATAACGACTCGGAACCGCAAATTCACCTCTTCTCTTATCCCAGCTATGGGTTAATTAGTAGAAATTGTATCGTTAAAAATCATTATCTCAAAATGACTGAAAATCTGTTGTAGAGTAGGAATCAGAGTACTTCCTCCTCTTCCCTACTACTGTGATAATGTACTGCTCCTACTTATAAATATGACAAGTAGCCACATTAAAGTAGGATTTGAGTAGGATTTGATTTCCTCAAGTTTTCCCGTTCTATGTATGAGTATCTAATATTCCTCTTCTTTGTTTTCCCTATCTTCTGTTCCTTCGAAACTCTCTCTAAATACGGTTTTCAAAATTCTCGGCTATTTTGAACAAAGACAAAAAATCTAAAAATATTTTCTAGCGTTCTGCAAAAGTTTGATCAGCTGTAAAAACAAATCAATCAATCAGAAATCTATGTAATGACCAGGCACGGCGTTGCTTAACTTCAGTATAGTTATAAGAACCACCAAAATTCCAACTTTATTCTCTTTAATTACGCCTTGACGTGTGTTCTTAAAAGACCTTCATTCCATCGGAATGTGATTACAAAAGTAAATGTTATTGCAATTAGGATTTTTTTTTTCTTTTTCTCCGTGTTTGTTGCGCGAAATTGTGCAAATCAGTGAGTGTAGAAAATGAAACGTCGATTAAATAATCCCGATTTTCGTTATTGACAGCTGCAGCCATCTCAGGAAAATCTATTCAGTGAAACTCCTTCGTGACAACAACCTGACGCATTAATGAGAAATGATTGTGTACATCACCTGGTGCGAATATCCCCTACCATTATGCACATTGCAATACACATTGTATCGAAATTCGAAAAGTAGCAGGGACTCAATCATAAATACAAAAAAAATAACATTAATGAAAAGTATCTTTCCTCAACTCTCTCTGTATATCTATATCTATCTTATTGTTTTAATCAGATCACCAGAAACAAGGCAATAAAGCCACTACGACACAAGGTGTTACTGAGTGTTAGAGAATATGAGAAAAAAAAAACTAATATTAAGAACAGTGGACAATAAAAGAACAAGAATTAAGCAGACAGAAGATAATGATTAACATTAAAATTTGAAGATCAAACTTGACTAGTAAGCAAGAAGCAGGAAGAGAGTTCCACAAGCGAGAAGTGTGAGAGAAGAAAATGTTAGCATAGAACTTGCGGTTACATCTAGCCGATTCAGCTGTAAAATGATGAGTCGTTGCCGCGAATTGAATACTATGCTTAAATTCATAAGGTCTAGGTGCCATAGAGGAAAGTTCATCAGAACTATTGCCATGAAAGTATTTATAGAAAAGGGACAGGGAATCTACATTACGGTTATGGGAAAGGAACTGAAGCCGAGGTGCCAGGTCAGGATAAATAACATTGCAGTCTTCTTTGATTTCTATCACGAATCTTTAAATATATAGCAGGAGCACCATACCATAAGCAGAATACCAGACGTAAAAATTTGTAAAATAGACTTATACATATGTAAGATAAATTCTGGGAATAAAAGGATTGACTTGGATGGCAAGGTGAACCAGCATTCCCAGAAGAAAATCTAGGAATTAATTCAATATAATATTTCCACTTACCACTTCATTACAGTGGAAAATGTAAACCCAAGAAGCCGGAGCGAATCATTCACTTGGAGGTTAGCATCAGCCATGTTTATGTAAGTTAGAAAGAGGTCTCTAAGAATATCTCTCTCTCTCTCTATCTCTCTATCTCTCTATCTATCTATCTATCTATCTATATATATATATATATATATATATATATATATATATATATATATTAGTACGTTAGTGGCTATTTAAGCTCTTGCCAAACACGTTGTAGCATGTCTCCGGTAACATTATCCAGTGCGGAAGTGATTCTCTGCTTGATTTCATCAATGCTAGCAGGAAGAGTGGGAAGGGATATAGACCAGTCTCTTCACATATCTCCGTAAAAAAGAATCACACGGGGATAGGTCCGGTGACCGCGGCGGCGATTTCATCTTCAACACAACCACGCCTGATCCATCTCTCTGGCAGATTATCATTGAGATAAGCACGTACTGCCCTCTTCCCCTGAATATAAAATCTTGACTTGTTTCTATACATTCGCTGAAAATTTGAGGTTATTTCAACAAGAATTGCCTAAATTATTTACCTGCGAAATGATGTCAAATTTTGTGGGACAGCATATATATATATATATATATATATATATATATATATATATATATATATGTATGTATGTATGTATTTATACATGAATCATTCATACAAAAAACAAAAAACGCACAACCTTAAAATTTAAAATTCAAACTCAACGTTGCGACCGCACGTTCCAAAATAATAACACATTTCTCATAGCATTTTTTCGGATTACATCTATATTTTCGTTGTCCTCTTATTACTGAGAAGTAAAAAAACAAGAACAAATCTATTTCCATTCCTGAGGATGTCTGTAGGAACAGACGAAAGCTTGTAAAAACTAAAAAAGACCTTATGAAACTGGAATTTATAAACAGGTATCATATCATTCATATACAGGTTCGGGGTTAGTGTACCTTATTGAAATTGTTTGCGAAGATGTATTCTCGCCATTTAAATCATTAACCTCTATATTTGTTTTTTGTCTGAATGATTCATGTAATTATAAATTGAACTGCATCTATAATCGAAATATATATATATATATATATATATAAATTTGTCACTGAATATGTTTTCTTTATATATAGTTTTATATTAAGTTTCTAAATAATGAAAATTTATTAAACCATAGACATGAGTTAACAGTTTTTTGCCGACATCAACAAATTTTAGCATTAAATAATTAGCATGAAAAAAATTAAATTTCATAGTCTAATAAAAGGTTTAAAAGCTTAACCCAATCATAAGATAGAAAAACCCTTTATGAAGTCGTCAAAAAACAAATTGTAGTTCAGTGCGACGCGTTTAATTACGAAACAGCTCTTTAGAAAAAATGAATAAATAAAAAGAAAATAAAAGGATGAATGAATAAATAAATAAATAAAACGAAATTCTCTAGACACGTAACGACATATTATGGTGCCAAAAGCTCTCTTTCGCTGTGACTGACCAGACGATGTGTGCACATGAATGCCATCATTCGCTTTGAAATGGACATTCTGACCCTACCTCGGCTTGACTTCTTTCCGAAGGTGACTGATATGTGGATAAAAATTAACGCTTAGGCCCCTTATCACAATGGTCACCCCAGCCGTTTCCATAGTAATTAATTTTGCGAATGAACATGCTTATAAAGATGCGTAAATTTCAAGATTGGTTATTCCTACATTTTCGCTTGAGGATGAAACAGGGGTAGATACTTTAATGCAATTTAATTTTAAGAATTATCTTGAGGTTTTCGGCTCTCTTTTATGAAACATGAGAACTCTTATGTAGCGAAGGAATCATATATTTTTTTAAATAATTATAATTTAAGCTCTACTCCTGTATGGAGCACTGTTTCTTTGAAAATATAAACAAAAATACTAAAGAACTCCGGATTATTTACCTAATGTGTTCTTTCCTATTTTCTGCACACACACACACACACACACACACACACACACACATACATACATACATACATATATATATATATATATATATATATATATATATATATATATATATATATATATATATACAGGATGTCCCAAAAGAATTGACATTAACCAATAACTAAGTTGGTTATGCGGACTTATCTCAATAAGAATCTACCAGGAAGATGGATCGGGTGTGCCAGTGGTAATGGCAATGTGCTGTTGAAATGGCCACCCGTTCACCTGACTTGTGATTTTTTTCTATGGGGCTATGTGAAAGGATAGGTCTATATCCCAACCTCTTTCTAAAAGCCTAGAGGATCTTAAGCAGAAAATCACTAAGGCGCTGGAGAATGTTACGCAAGACATGCTACAGCGTGTTTGGCAGGAGCTGGACTACTGATTTAATGTGTGTCATGCCGCAGATGATGTGTATATTGAACATTTATGAAGCTTTGTGAAATCGGTTATAAAATCTACATCCCTTTGAATATCTTGTTCAAATTTTGATAAATAAATCTTTTATTATTCAACATGAAGCTTATTTCATTTTGTTTGCCTGGGACATTCAGATATTCACATTTTAAATTATGACAACTTATTTCAGGACACCATATATATATATATATATATATATATATATATATATATATATATCGAAAATATTTCCCTGCTTTCCGCTACGCCTGAGGATTTTATAAGACATTATCAAAGTGTTACTTTTATTGTGATATCAGTATCACCAGTTTTAAAACTCTTTCTCTCTCTCTCTCTCTCTCTCTCTCTCACACACACACACACACACACACGCACACACACACACACACACACACACACACTTTCTACACACATCGATATCAAAAGATAGTCGAATATTTGTTGTTTATATACAATAATTTAGACCTAGCTAACCAGACGCTTCTATGTATTATTGAGTTGCATATCACGTTAGATAAATTGTTGGTTCCGTATAGGACACAGGTTCGATTCCTGTCGAAGGACGCATATTTTCTACGAAATTTCTCGAACATTCAGGCCGGTAAATGTAATTAATACTGTTTATTTAAAAAACAAAGCATTTACTTAAATAAATTGTATATATTAAAATAACGTGTAAACAAAAAATATATTGAATAACTGCCGGGGCTTAATTAATTCATTATATATATATATATATATATATATATATATATATATATATATATATATATATTGCAATAAATAGAATTAAATGCTCAGCTGGAATTTTCTTGAATATGGCATCTACTCGTCAGGATGTTTGATAGGGAAACTTAATTTATTTACAGAAATTGAAAATTTAGAAAAAAATATGGCGTAATTTTCTCTGCAAAGACGCCATCTTGATTTAAATTTGTTTATTCTTAAAGACATTACTGTATAACGTAAAATAATTTGAAGGTTGTTTGCGAATTTGACAATATATAATCAGAGATTTTCTTCTTTTATCATATATATATATATATATATATGTGTGTGTCCTTATTTTTACCCACATATATATATATATATATATGTGTGTGTGTGTGTGTGTGTGTGTGTGTATTCATGGTTTCCAGGCTCTTTCCAAAGGTGCTGCAAGCTGGGATCGCCCTCTACAGACCGATAACATCAGGAAGTCTTCTTCCTGACAAATCAACGGTGGTGAAATTCGAACCCGGGTGTAAAATGGTCAGAAAACAAACGTTTTAACCTCTCGGCCGTTGCCGTAAATAAATGTTCTTAAAGACACCAGTTGCATTTTCAGCTTTTTTATTTATATATATACTCTCGACTTTCCCGTCGAATTCGATGTATGAGGGTCAAACAGATCAGTTCCTAGGAACCAACAGAACTACACCAGCACATGAGATTTGATTTTAGTGGTGAAGGTTTTATGCAGAACCATACACAACTTATGCACTACGTGCTACAAGGCCCCCAAACGACCCTCCGCAGGTTTTGAATTCAGAGTCGTCCTTCTAGACTAGTTGCCATCCACATCTATAGAACCCAGTCTGTCTTGCTATTTACCCATAGCTGGGGGAGAAGTGTTTTAGCACGTAAGTGAATGTAATGGGTTCGACTGGAATTCGAACTCTGCTATCCGATTCTTCAATCCAAACCGCTAACCACTACTCCACCGTACCTGCCTACCTCTCCCTTTCCTCTCTCTCTCTCTCTCTCTCTCTCTCTCTCTCTCTCTCTCTCTCTCTCTCTCTCAAGTATAGGATTTGTGTATACGGAATAAATGCCAATAAT
>CAHIKZ030000436.1:105000-130000 GCA_903632075.3 Acanthosepion pharaonis | reverse complement strand
TTATAAATCGTTAGAAAATAGTTTTTGAGATGTCTTTAGATCAATTACGAATGAATAGTGAGTTCGATCCTCACTAGGTGTCCCATACATTCGGCCTTGTGCCACATCCAAGCTACGCTTAGAAAATCGTTTTTTGACCAACTTCGACGTGGTGCAATGATTAGCAAGCCTGTCTCGCTAGAACAATTACGACTGAATAGTGAGTTCGGTCCTCACTAGATGCCCCACACTTTCAGCCTTGTGCCACATCTAAGATACGTTTAGAAAATCACCGATACAAATGACAACATTATCAAAATAACCCGCTATACTGCGGAGAGTCCTGGAGTAGTGACAAGGCAATTTTTACTCGATTTTTAGAGATCTACTTTAAATTTCTTTCCTATCTACAGATTACTTTTCTTCAATATCCGTAAATTGGCATGGCCTCATAATTGAGTTATTATTCGTCAACTTCTCCACAAGTTTGAATTCATAGTGTTCTTTCACCTGGACTGGCTGTCATAAATGTTTAGACTAGCCTGATATTCAGCTTTTAGCTGGAGGTAAGGTAAAAACATGGCTTCCAGCCATTACCACGGCCATTTTTTAGTGAACTGAACAAACCAGACAGGGATTGGAACACAGCTCGTTGATTCCACTTTACTCATAGACAGTTCTTACGCTACCACAGTAATAGTAGTCAAACATAATATAAGGAAAACTAGTAATGGTTCACGAATATTTAATCTATTAATTTATTAATATTATATTAATCTTCCTTTATTTAAGTACTAGTATACCCGTGCCATGAAAAATGACACAATTCTAAAAATTAGAACGTTTTACTGGTGGGATACAAGGAAACAAAGTCTTTAAACAATGTATTGAGATTCAATAAATTGAAGATAAATAATTCACAATTAAAATAGAAGCCAATGAATTTTTCAATTTATCCATTCTCTTCATATTTTTAGACGTTCTATGGTTCATTGATTATTCCTGGTATTGTATGAATCACTTTTAGCTCACAAGTTTTTCCTGTTAAAAATTTTATATGTTTAATATAAAAGTGAAATGGAAATATCTCCCAGATGAAGAAGATTAGCAACAGAAAAATCTATTTAGGGACGACAAAGCCTATCTCAAGACCAAGTTGAAACAAGACGATCACTTAACAGACATAAGTATCTGAATGCCTCACATGAAAGGCTTGAACAAATAAGACTGCAATCTAAGAAACGTAAAGGAACTGAATAATCAAACGGTTCATTTTTCTCGGAAAGTAATTTTGTCTAAATTCAGATAAATATTTTATTTGTATATATTAATAAAATAACTGAGCAAAGTAATGACTGATAAATTTATTAACTTAATTTGATTTACCTCTCTTTCCACAACATATATGATAGGAAATATATAAATAAATATACCGAAAACATGTAAATAGATACACGTTGTTAATTGTTGATGTTTTCGTATAAGAAAATGCGTGTGTGCGCGTGTGTGTTTACGTCTCCCAGCGTATGTGTGATATGCCTCGCCGCTACCCACAAAGGTTTTGTCACTAGCCGTGAATGTTAATCGCTAGCGTCAAGCCCTTTGCTGGATGCAGTAAAGCCCAGAGCATGAAATCCCGATGGAAATAATCCCAAAAGCTGAATGAAGGAATCCACCATGTGAGAAGAGCAAGGAGATGTCGAGTGAAGTGCGTGTATCGGAGAGCAACCATAAACCAGTGTCTCGGTTAGTCAGTGAAGAATTAGAGGAATTGCGACAAAGTATTTTTGTTTAGATGTAGGAATAAAAGTACAAGAAAAGAAAGGAAAGGAATGGAATGAAAATGAAAGAGAAACAAGCGACGAATGCAAATAAAAATTACTTTAAATATTAGAAAATAATATATATATATATATATGTCTCCCTCTCTCTCTCAATATATATATATATATATATATATATATATATATATATATATAATAGCTGTTAAAAAAAATCCTCAAGAGAGCACACGAAAATTCATACTTTCCCTTAAAGAACTCAATAATGTGAAATAGACGCTAGTTAGCAACAGTTTTCTGAAGTACCTTATCGATCACCAGATTTAACTATTTCTAAAGTAACTAACAGTAACACTGAGCATACAGATAAAAAACTATAACATTAAAATGTTCTACAAAAGCAAAATACACGAATTTTCACTTAGAAGCATTACAAAGAAATACACAACTCCAATCGGCCAGAAAAATTAAATTATCTACTACAAAAAATTTAAAACAACTAAACTGATCATCAACAATGACAACACAACTGATAGTTCTAAATTACAGAGAATCAATATCATTTATCAATTCACTTTCTCCTTAAGGAACTGTTTTCCTGATTAAACCAAATGCACGAATAATTATATTGGACACACTACTACATTCCTATCTAGAAGACTCACGTTACACCTGTTTGACCGTAGCTCAATTAGGGCTCATTTAAAGACACACATTGACCTACCAAACTCCATCCAGAGTATACTTGTAGAAAATACAAATATAATAGCCCCAGCAACATGTAAAAAAACTAAAAATAATGGAAGCACTAATAATCAAAAAGAAAAAGCCAACACGCAATAAAATCAACTATGAACACGGCCACAATGTGCTGACCGTGTTTGGAAAATAAAACATTCATATGAATCTACACATGCATAAAAATTCATACATTTCATTAAAAATAAAAAATAAAATAAAACCGCCCTTGATAATGGGTAAAAGAATAGCCGAAAGCGCTTGGATATGCAAAACATTTGGACAATTTTTACACACATTATCTCCAGAAAAGAAAAGAAACACAAGAAAAAAAATTAAAGAAAAGGTTTAATCGCACCACCTCGTCAGTTGTCTTTCATAATATATATATATATATATATATATATATATATATATATATATATTATGAAAGACAATATACATATATATATATTCAAAGTCCGACAAAAATGTATACTCACTTCAGGAAAGAAATGACTTGTTTTTCTTAGTTTTATCAAATTGCGATAAAAATGTCTACCCTAGTATTTTCTCGACAGATGGCATTACCAATATGTCTGTAGCATCAAGAAATCCTAAAGGATGCTGTGTATTGCAGGAAACCAACTACATTGGTGGCTCTTAGACAAGAAATTGAAAATACATGTGCAGCAATCCCACTGAACACTTTGGCCAGCGTTGCCCAACCTGTAGTTTACCGTACTAATAAATGCCTGGAAGCTAAAGGTCACCATTTTTAGCATCTCTTGTTTTTTTACAGGCCTTTTATTAATCATGTGATGGCTGAATAAATTTAGTATTACAATTAAAATATTTATATATTTTTTCTTTTACTGAATTGTGTATACATTTTTACTGGCAGCCACGATACTAGATTATCCGATTTGCGAGACCATCAGAAGTTAGGTAATAATAGACACCATGCTAGGCATAATTTTGATTTTATTAATACCACCCTAATTAAAAATAGACCATAATTCTTTAAGGAAAAATTACTTTGAAAGCTTAATAATAATATTATTAATAAACATATGCCTAAAACATTACCTTACACCGCCATCTTTCTTTGAATCCATTCTTAAAGAATATAACATATATATCTAATACAAAGAATACATGCTTAAAGAGATCGGCCATTAATTTTAATCATGTGACACCCCGCTGCACTAGCTTACTGCACAAAAGTGAAGACAACAGAACTCCCAGTAGACAGACACACATGCACAATTAGGAATACACAATACCATCCGATGCCCGCTTAGACATACATGAATCTTCACAAACTTATATATATATATATATATATATATATATAGAATTATCTACGGTTTTAATGTAGATGATACATGATTGACCAATGAGAATTAACACAAACAAAACTGAAAATACCAAAGTTCTTTTTGTCCGTATTCTCTCAATCTCTGACGAAGCTTTAATAAATGTGAAATATGTTAAACTGATATACATTTCCTATTTGCTTTTTATCTTCTCATATATGTGTGTGTGTTTATTTTCGAATAGATAACAACAGCCTCACGAAAAAATACTGAATTTCGACCAAACAAACCACTACTATTATCTCGCGAAATAAAAGGATATCTACTAACTGTATTGTCGTCTGTAAGAAATAATTCTTCTATATCATCAAAATAAAAATTTCCAACGAAATGTAGCATAAAAGAAATGGAATATAAACACGTTATTAGCAGCCTTATCTCCTCGATTTATTAATGAAATATATCGTTGTTATGATGTGAAAATGAGGCATATTTGTTCATTGGTATTGGGTCATCATCTTTATAATATACTACTTGAATATTTATGAGAAGATCAGGCTGCGTAACCGATTAATATATGAATTATGATTTTGGAATATTTCTGTAAAATATATGAACTATGTATTAAAGATGTGTTTCGAAATCGAGAATCATTTACATTTTTATACATAAATTCACATTGGGAGAGTAAAAGTTGAAAATTTACAAACAAATTTTGTTCAGATGTAATAAAACCGAAAATGTAAAAGTCATTAATATTGTATTTATATTCACCTACCGCTATAAACTGTTGTGTAAGTATAGATGTGGAATAATAATCAGGAGCATTAAGGTAAGTTATAAAAGTAATAATTAAAAGAATTGAAAGTTTTGACGTTTTTCTTGAATAAATCCTACTCGTTATATATGTAATCATTGGAGGGAATGAAAGGTTTGACATATTTGTTTAATAAATCCTTCTCGTTATATATGTAATCATTTGAGGGAATGAAAGGTTTGACATATTTGTTTAATAAATCCTTCTCGTTGTATATGTAATCATTAGAGGGAATGAAAGGTTTGACGTATTTGTTTAATAAATCCTTCTCGTTATATATGTAATCATTAGAGGGAATGGAAGGTTTGACATATTTGTTTAATAATTCCTATTCGTTATATATGTAATCATTGGAGGGGATGAAAGGTTTGACATATTTGTTTAATAAATCCTTCTCGTTGTATATGTAATCATTAGAGGGAATGAAAGGTTTGACGTATTTGTTTAATAAATCCTTCTCGTTATATATGTAATCATTAGAGGGAATGAAAGGTTTGACATATTTGTTTAATAAATCCTTCTCGTTATATATGTAATCATTAGAGGGAATGAAAGGTTTGACGTATTTGTTTAATAAATCCTACTCGTTATATATGTAATCATTAGAGGGAATGAAAGGTTTGACGTATTTGTTTAATAAATCCTACTCGTTATATATGTAATCATTACAGGGAATGAAAGGTTTGACGTATTTGTTTAATAAATCCTACTCGTTATATACGTAATCATTACAGGGAATGAAAGGTCTGACATATTTGTTTAATAAATCCTTCCTTTTCTTCTTTGCCGCCCTCAACAAATATCTTTATTGAGAGTCTCTATTCTTATCAATTCATTAACGTGTTTGTCTTAAAAACACAAGCCTAAAGCCTAATCTAAATTCAAAAAGTAATTTCAATGTTCAATCACTATAACCAATTGTTCTAAAATTAAAAGACCTTTACTCGAAATTTTTCCTTCTTTGTCTTCTTCCAAATTTTTATTTTGTTCTCTTTCTTTTTTTATTTAGAGTTGTTTCTTTTCTTTCTTTCTTTCTTTCTTTCTTTATTTATTTTTTCTTTCTTTCTTTCTTTCTTTATTTATTTATTTATTTATTTTCCTCTCCTTTTTCTATTTCTTTTTTTCTTTCTTTCATCTCTTTTTCTATTGTTTCTTTCTTCTTTCTTTCATCTCTTTTTTCTATTTCTTTCCTTCTTTCTTTCTTTCTTTATTCACTGTTTTTTTCCTTTGACTTACGTTTCTTTAACCATTTTTTTTTCGTTTCTTTTCCTTTCGTTGTTTGCCGCCTTTTTTCTTTCGCTTTTTTTTTTATTCGTTTTTTCTTTCCTTCTTTCTCCCGTTCATTGGAGGATCTTATGAATTTCTTTCCTTCTTTTTCCATCTTCCTACCGTCTTTAAGTTATTTCTTTAGTTCTTTCTTTATTTCTTCTTTGTTTTCTTCCTTTCCTTAATTCTGATTCTTTCTCGCTTTCTTTCTTTCGTTCCTTTTCTCTTTTTCTTTCTTTCTTACTTTTACACTTTCTCTCTCGCTCTCTTTTTTTCTTTCTTTCTTTTTATGTTCCGTTTCTTTCTTTCTTTTTATGTTCCTTTTCTTTCTTTCTTTCTTTTTATGTTCCGTTTCTTTCTTTCTTTCTTTTTATGTTCCCTTTCTTTCTTTTTATGGTCCCTTTCTTTCTTTCTTTTTATGTTCCCTTTCTTTCTTTCTTTTTATGTTCCTTTTCTTTCTTTCTTTCTTTTTATGTTCCCTTTCTTTCTTTTTATGTTCCCTTTCTTTCTTTCTTTTTATATTCCCTTTCTTACTTTCTTTCTTTTTATGTTCCGTTTTTTTCTTTCTTTTTTTTATGTTCCGTTTCTTTTCTTTCTTTTTTATGTTCCGTTTCTTTCTTTCTTTTTTATGTTCCGTTTCTTTCTTTCTTTCTTTTTATGTTCCCTTTCTTTCTTTCTTTTTATGTTCCCTTTCTTTCTTTCTTTCTTTTTATGTTCCCTTTCTTTCTTTCTTTTTATGTTCCCTTTCTTTCTTTCTTTTTATGTTCCCTTTATTTCTTTCTTTCTTTTTATATTCCCTTTCTTACTTTCTTTCTTTTTATGTTCCGTTTCTTTCTTTCTTTTTATGTTCCCTTTCTTTCTTTCTTTTTATGTTCCCTTTCTTTCTTTCTTTTTATGTTCCGTTTCTTTCTTTCTTTCTTTTTATGTTCCCTTTCTTTCTTTCTTTCTTTCTTTTTATGTTCCCTTTCTTTCTTTCTTTTTATGTTCCCTTTCTTTCTTTCTTTCTTTCTTTCTTTCTTTCTTTCTTTCTTTTTATATTCCGTTTCTTACTTTCTTTCTTTTTATGTTCCGTTTCTTTCTTTCTTTTTATGTTCCGTTTCTTTCTTTCTTTGAATGCCTTTCTTAACTTTTTGGTTCTGGTTCTTTACTTCTTTCTTTTTTCTTTTTCTTTCTTTCTCATTTCTTTCTTTCTTCGCCTAAACTTCTTCCATATACGCCCACACAACCCATCCACCTGCTCCTTGGGCTGCCACTTGAAAAGTCAAACTGACGAGAGCAAAGACCACATCTCAAACCAAAAGTAAGACCTGAAGACTCAAGACTTGCAAGAGAATAAAAACACAAAATGTTATCGTGTTTACCATTTAAGATTCTCCTGTTTTAGCCTAGTGCAATCTCTCATGTCAACCTCTTGGCTACTTTGTTGTGTCTGCATAAAAAAAAAAAAAAAAAAAAATTGCAGGCCAATAAATACCGATGCCCAAATCTGCACTTGTCTGCTTTCGTCCAAGTTCATTTTTTTCGTTTTGTTTTCACTATTTGTGCTCGCCTTTTCACCGGAAGTATTTGGGCGGGAAAACCAATGCCAGAAAAAAAAAAAAAAAAAGAATTCGTGTTTGGTTCTTTTCATTGTAGTGGTAATCACATACGATTCTTCCTTTCTTTTTTTTTTAATTTTGAGATTTTGTCGAAATGTCTGTTTTTGTGCACGACGCGTCTAAAAAAATGTTTTCGCTCAACGCAAACAGGAAACGAGACAATTGTCTCCTTGGAGTGATTTCCTAGTCGATTTTTGCTAAAGGCTGAGGAAATAATTTTAACATAATATAACTACGATCAAAACATTAGTAAACACTAGTACCAGAAGTTTTTAACGCCTGTTTCAGTGAAAATGGAAAAAAAGTTCACCATTTCAAATCTTTTAATTTGTACCCACTTCTTAAAATAAGGGCAGTTTATATGCAGCACAAGGCCGAAAGCCTGGCGCAATCAGTGAGGATCGAAACCACTACTTATTTTTCTAGTGGGACAATCTTGCTAACCATAACACGACGTCGAGGTCCTCCGGTTTTCCTATTTATAATTGCTATCGCAATATTTTGTTAAAGTTGTTAAGCTCAAATATTTAACGATGCGATAGGGTGATTTCTACAGGTTATTTTATTGTCGTAGAACTCGGGATGAGCTTATTCAGCTCTGATGGGGTCGATTTGGTGAGCTCAGTATGATGTTTGAAAGACCCGAAACTGCCCAATGATCCATTTCCAGAACATCACTGACGACGCCCTCTAGCGCTAAAAGAGCGCATATTCAAAACTGAAAAATTATGATTCATCAGAAATTTCAATGAGGAAAACTGTGAAAATTTCCCGGGTTATTATCAGAAGCGCAAAGTGAAAGAAACAGAATCGAAAAAGCCTGAGTTGCTTTCCACAACGACATCCATTACACTAACCGCCCCCCCCCGCACAAAGGTGTAGCCACTAAAAATAAATATTGCCATTTTGTTAAGTGCCAATTTCATAGACATTTCTAGAGCTATCCTAAAAAAGAATTAACAATAAAGATTATTATCATTATAATTCTCCCTCCTTAGTTAGCACGGTCGTTACGCCCTGCCAATAGAAAATGGACTATTCCGTTTTGATTGAGTACAAAGACAGAAAAAGAATTATCAGAGACGCTACTTGGTTTCAGTGAAAAAAAGGAAGGAAAGAAAGATATAAGTATTTAATTAAAATGGAAAAAATGTTATTTTCAAATCTTTTCATTTGTACCCCCTTACTTCTTAAATAATGATCATTATTTATATGTATGATTGTTATTGCAATATCAGGAGAAAGTTAGATAAGTTCAAATATCTAACGATTTTACTACAGATATTTCATTGTCATAGAACTCGCCATGAGCTTGATCATATACTAACTTAAGAATTATGATTCATTAGAAAATTCAAATAGGAAAACCGTGAAATTATCTCGGGTTAAAACTAATAAAAAATAACTGAAGAAATACAGAAAAGAATTATAGGATATTAAAGGAAACAAATAAAAAAGCAATATATAATCGAAAGATATATATATATATATATATATATATATATATATATATATATATATATATATATATATATAAAACGACTGTGGATCAACAGACTTTACTTCCAAACCTAAAATAAACCTGGAAATAAAAGTCTGTTGATCCACAGTCTTTAAAAAGGGCTGTGGTGAAATAATTTATTACATGGAACCTTAAAATTGGTCTGTTTTTATTTAAATTATTTGCTCTGGATTTACATTGAGCTCTCTGGATTTTTATTCTCCTTAAGTTTACCCATACGGATTACCTAGTTTTTCTTAAACTAATATAACTAACTATATATATATATATATATATATATATATATATATATATATATATATATAACCGAAGAATTGAAAAGAACTGAAAACATTTTTTAAGCAATTCACCCCAAGCAAGGCGGTAGTTCCACAAGTACGCAAGCGGCTACAAAGATTTTAAGTAAGAGAACAGATTGAGTATATGGCGGGGTTTGAGGAGAGGATGAAAAGAAGAACGAGAATCAAGGCATCAGAAGATGTCGATTGACATTACATTTAAATTTTTTTAAGATTATAGCTATCAGGGAAGCAAGTAAGAGGAAGGTAATTCCACTGTCGGGAAGCGTGAAAGTAGCTGTTGGAGTAGAAGAGGCGGTTACATTTAACTGTTTCGACAGTAAAAGGGTGGGGCCAAGGTGCCAACCTAATAGCACGATTAAATTCATACAGCCAGGGAACCAGTGAAAATAGTTCGTCAGAGCAGATGCCATGGAAATATTTATAGAAAAGACGGAGGGAAGCCACATTACGTCGGTGAGAAAGTGACAGGAGTCGAGACCCCAAGTCAGGACCGATCACATTGCATATCCGTCTCTGGATTTTGTCTTGCACCTCGAGATGAACAGCAGGGGCACCAGACCCTATATGGCAACTGTATTCCATGCATGGACGAATGGTAGAATTCTAGATGGGAAGGATGGACTCTGACGAGAGAAAAAAAACTTCTGGCACGGCACAGTGAACCAACTTTCCTTGCGGTAGATGCAGCTATTGATTCATTGTAGTTGTTCCACCTCAGGTCAGTGGAGAAGGCGCTCTCGTGGAGTTGACCATCAATCCTGCTATTAGGAGGCAGGGATGTTTCTCTATGCTGGGTAAATGACAGCAGTTTCGTTTTGGATGCATTAAAATTCACAAGAAACCAAATATTTGAATTCGCAGAAATTGTAAGACCGGCATCAAAAGAAAAATCGCAGAAATACAAAAAATGTCGACAAATTAACACGAGCAGAAACGAGAAGACAAACGTATCAGGGAAGGAAGGAAAGGAGAAATGCTGGAAGGACTCTAAACTAACGTGTGATATCCGTTAATCCAATTAAAAAAAAGGGTGGCAATAAAGAAAAGACGAAGAGAGAGGACTCAACGTGTGACACTTATTCATCTAAAAGGGACATGGCGTCTATTTGCCTGTCATTGATGGCCTTTTCATACTTAATTTAAGACACACAATGCCACATAATAAATCGTTCACCGTTTACTACGCATGTTGTCCGATCGGTTTGCGTTCTGTTCACTTTTTTTTCTTTTTGAATTCATTCCTGAATATCAGCGTTAGCGGAATATTCCCTTAAGAGCAAGAGAAATAATAATAATAATAAGTCCCAGAAATTTTCGAATATTTTCTCGATTTTACAACTATGTTAATCTACCATAAAATCTATAAAACAAGACTCGTTTCGGAATATGGAATATATTCAGTGACATGAACCATAGTTGTGAGTTTAATGCAGTACTGAACAAAATCTTGGAGAGTTGAGTTAAAATGGAGATAACTGAGACATCCAGAAGAGGCATGGCACGTGGAACTAGACAAAATATTGCTGTAAGTTTGTCTAATATCAATCTTCCGATATCGCAGTGAATTAGTTCTACAGAAGGATGCTGAGAATACCATGGACAGAATCTCAAGAATTAAGTCCCAGAAATTTTCGAATATTTTTTCTCGATTTTACAAGTATATTAATCTACCATAAAATTTATAAAACAAGACTCGTTTCGGAATATGGAATATATTCAGTGACATGACACAAAGAGTTGTGAGTTCAATACCTATCTACTGCAATAGTGAACCAAATCTTCGAGAGTTGAATTAAAGGGAGATAACTGAGACATCCGGTCCATATTCTATAAAGAATTACATAACGTTAAACAAACTCTTGTTAATAAAAGATTCCTTAATTCTCTTAATGATCAACAAATTAAAATGTATCACAATAAACTTAATAATACCTTTAACGAAATTGATAACATTAATACTAATTGTAACCGTAAAATTTTACGTAAAAAAATATGGATAATTTTTGCACATACTTACCCACAATAAACGGGAAAATGTAATAATATTAGAAAAACTACATACACACACACACACACACACACATATATATATATATATATATATATATATATATATATATATATATATATATATCGAATAGGCTACTTAGTGTTATACCTGATGAATTGCATGAAACTCTGAGTAGCAGAATAAGTCTTATTATTATATTTAGGATCTGTCCATTTTGGTATTGAGCGTTCATTTTATTTTATATTTTAAGCATATAGTTTATATTCTGCTTCAGCATATATTCTTAATACATACATATATGTATATATATATATATATATATATATATGTATATATATATATATATATATATATATATATACTCTTGTGCAAATTAATTGAAACAAAATGTGTAATTCCTATATTATTTACTTTTTTCGTATTTTTCCAATGAAACATGACCCAGAAGCACACTCTATTACTTCGTATGTCCATTCCATAAAATCGTTCCTTGCAGATTGACCACAGATTCTCGATTGGTTTTAAATCAATAGAGTTTCTGGGCCAGTCTATAGTACTTTGATTTGCTCACTGGTAACGCTTTCCAGTATGTTCGTTCAGTGTAACAATTTTCGTATGCTTCCTTACGTCCATCGCAGACAATGTCCATAGGACAACTAATCGACAGTCGAGACGATAGTGTCAGGGCAGGATAAAAATCAGATAACGCAATAATTTTCAAGTCCTAAAAATGTTCATTATGCACCCCAAAAATAAATTCATATTACTGCACCCAACTGCAAATGACTTAATCTAAGGAAAAAACAGAAATCGAGGAAAGGAAATTAAAGCTGGTGTTAATTTGCACAAGGGTGTATATCTTAATTATTTTTTTATGAGATTTAATGCTATGTGTATCTACAAGTTGACCCGCATTACAAGTCTCCAAGCAAGAAGTTTTCCTTTTTGTTATTTCCGTATCTAATTGTTGGTTTATTTTGTCTATGCTTGCTCATTGCTCTCCAACGATAGACGTGAATTTCAATCAATTGCAATAAATATTTGACACTCGATGTCGCAAGAAATAGACTAAAATATAACGAAGTAAAAGAAATGTTTATCGATAAAATTTTACACGTAGAGAGATTGAGTGGGTACGATTTCTTTCGAAACAAAACGAGTTAATTATTCTCATTACAAGCTTTCCTCTAGGCTAACAATGTAATATTGTCGTTTCCTACATTACATTCTGAATGTCTCATTATTTAGAGCAGTATATATATATATATATATATATATGTATGTGTGTGTATATATATATATATATATATATATATATATATATGTATGTATGTATGTATAGAAGTAAACATAAAGAGCCAGACAAAGCTACCTAGGTTTCACTCTACGCGGATCGTCAGGGCGGACTGGCTAAAGAGGTGCTATAAAAACAGAAAATATATGGCACACAACACAAAAATATGACCATGTGACTAAAAACAATTATATGTTCATAGTTCTTTTTTTTTACCTTTTTTCCGCTTGGGTATTGGTTTGTTCATTTACAAGATAAAACACCTAAGGTTTTGCCGGACGAGTATAGCTGCTTACAAGATATTAGTAATATATATATATATATATATATATATATATATATATATGTATATATGAGTGTGTTTGGGTGTGAATGTTTAAGCAGTATATCTCCATTCAAACATACTATGTCTATTTTTATAATGCTCCTTTCTAGTCCGCTAATTATATTTTAACGTTAAGTTGAAATTCATCATGGAAGGTCCCCTATTTTTTGTTAATCCAATCACTTTCGATCTTCTCCAAGACTATCTACAGAGGTTGAATTACAAAGTCAAACTTAATTGCTATAGATGTAGCGATGATTTTTGTAAAAACGCATTCTTGGAAACGCGCACCGTTTTAATTATAATTATTTAAAAATTAAGCATTTCAAATACAAGGGAGATGGCCAGAGATAGTAAATTAAAACATGGTGTTGAATGTTACTTTGGTTTGGTTTGTTTTACGGCATATCAACCTCAATGGGTTATTTAATGCCGACAACATTTTTAGGATAAATTCGTATGAATAGAATATGTATTCTTTGGTTTAGATTGGTTTGGTTTATTTTGTTTTACGGCAAATCAACCTCAATGGGTCATTTAATGCCAACAACTTCATTCTTTTTTTCTGGTAATATTTTTGGTTTTTTTTCAAAACTCTATTTCTGTTAACATTTGTTTCCTCAAAAATGTATAACTGGCAATAATTTTTTTTCAAAAACGTATAGCTGGTAATATCATTTTTCCAAAAACATATAGCTGGTAATATTTTTCGAAAAACGTATAGCTGGTAATATTTTTCCAAAAACGTATAGCTGGTAATATTTTTTTCTTCAAAAATTTATTCCTGGTAATAATTTTTGACAAAGTATTTCTGGTATTAAAACTTATTTTTACTCTTTTACAATGCTTTTTACCTCAGTTTCGGGGTTAACTACCCGTCCATACCTGGGACCGCAACAGGCGCTACCACCCCGGGCGAGGATGGACCCGGGAACACCCGCAACCAAGAGGAGGCTCCACGATTCTCAAAGCCTCTCGATCAGAGGCCCCGCTGCCGAACGCAGTTTATCGTCTTACCCTGGACGAGGATGTAGTTTATCGTCATACCCCGGACGCTTAAATGTTAGTCAACTTAAATGCATTTTAAAATATTGCTACTATAATTGTAATAAACTTTGTGTTGGTTGGTTGCTTTTTGATATAGAGGGGTGTCGAGAATTTAAAGATTTTGTTTATTATTTTCATGATATATATATATATATATATATATATATATATATATATATATATATATATATATATATATATATATATATATAAAACTTAAATTTCTAATATTCCATGGCCTTATTTTATTCCATTACATTTCAATGGAATAAATTATGACCATGGAATATTAGTGTTTATTTTTTTTTTTAATATATATATATATATATATATATATATATATATATATATATATATATATATATATATATATATATATATATATATATATATATATATATAAAGGTCACTCTATATTTAGACTACAGGGGTTACAGGGAGTGAAATTTTAAGAAGACTAAAATGGCGAGTTAAATTATGAAGATTGTGGTTGTCAGAGAAGCAAGAAAACGGAAGGGTGTTACACAGGCGGGAAGTGCGAGAAATGAAACTGTTAGGGAGGAAGCGACAGTTGCATTTAACTATTTCAACAGTAAATCGTTGAGACCTAGTAGCACGCATAAATTCATGTAGTCGGGCACCAGAGAAAGAAGATCGTCAGAGCTGTTACCATGAAAATATTTGTAGAAAGGACAGAGGGAAGCCATGTCAGGTCGGTGAGAAAGTGACTTAAGTTGAGATGCCTGTTCAGGACTAATAACATTGCAGATCCTTCTTTGGATTTTTTAAAGAATCTTTATATGTACAGAGGGATCACACTGACGAATGGTAAATTTACAAATGTGAAAAATGGATTCTGTCAAGAAAGGGATTTCTAGCACGACACAGGGAACCAACTTGCAATTGATTCGATTAGCTTCACTTGATGTCAGTGGAAAACGTGAGTCAAAGAAGGCGTAGGGTGTTGCTCTCCTGGAGTTTAATGTTAACCATCCTGATGGCAGGCAGAAAAGGTTCTCTATGGTGATTAAATGAAAGCAGCTTTATTTTGGAGGCAGAAAAATTTACAGGCCATATCTTGCTCCAGTTAACCACCGATTGCAGGTCCTTTTCAAGAGAAGCTGAGAGGTTGACTTTGTCGGGTTTGCTACTAAGACAGGAGGAAATGGTTGTGTCACCTGCATAAACAGTTCGTTGGCGAACTGATGACATTGTGGTGGTGGGTCGGGGTTCTTCACTGATACAAAAAAATGACATTACAGCCAATTTTGCCATTCAGTGTCTCCAGCTACATATGGCATAAATAAATTATTTCCTGGTTCAATAAACTTATACACACCAGAAACCTATATATTTTATATATGTCAGATCATTATCTTTTGAGAGCGGTACTAGACAATATTGAAGAGATATAGAATATTATCTATCTATAAACATGTACACACACGCACGCGCACAGACACACACAAGGGAGACACCCACAGAAACACACACAGACATATACAAACACACACAGAGATATAGAATATTACAATCTATACACATGCACACACTCATACGTACACACACAACACACACACACACACATATATATATATATATATATATATATATATATATATATATATATATATATATATATATATATATATATATAGTAGTTGTGGCTCTTGGGGACATAATCCTATGGGTAAATGAACACGGATGAGTTCCACCATGAAATATTCGAGTGAGCGGCGCTATATCGAGTCTGATTTGCTACCTCTTCGTCACAGAGGTCCGTTGGTACAGTTGGTATGACGTTTGCATGATAACGTATCTGCCAGGGTTTCAATTCTCGGTAATGGATGAGTCCTAAATATAGGACGAAACGGCCGTCCAGTGTTTCTGTATTCTATTGAGGTTTCTTCTAGACTCGATGAATTACTTAATTATAATTATCAAATCCCCCTAATAATTTCTATCATATATATATATATATATATATATAGGTAAAAAAAACAATAGGGAAAGCCGGAGCGTTTCGTACAATGTGGATTTTCAAGGCAGAAACGAAATGAAAATTATTAAAAACAAAGTAACTATTAACAAGAAAACCAAATGTCCTTAGCAACTGGAAGAATTTAGAAAACGCTATTGTATTAATATTGTCAACTGAAAATTACGTCAAGTACTTTCACGTGTGGGATATTTTTATTGTTGTTTTGACGAATTCATCCATTTTCTTTTGATTTCTTGACACAGTTGTGTACGTTTGCTAGGGAGTCTAGTAATTTCTGTTAGAAAATTTTCATATATATATATATATATATATATATATATATATATATATATATATATACCGTTTGTAAAAGCAACATTTTCCAAATCGTATAACAGCATGGAATAACTAATTGGGTTTCTTTTTTTTAAGGTTTTCAGATAGGACGTTTAGCCATCTTGACACATTTTGTCGTAAGAATCACAGAAAATCCGTTTGAGTTTTTCAGCTAGAAAGAGAACATGTTAAAATCGTTTTGTGTCAGACCCACTAGTCTTCCCAACTAGATTTTAGTAATGGTATCAACATTTAAAACACTGGCTTCCATCTTCAAAGTCCATTCAAGAATCATCAAGAGAACGTTGAATAAGTTTAAAAAAAGGAACGGTAGAAAGGAAATCTGGATCAAGAAGTTACAACAGCAAGAGCGATCATCATTTCAACTTAGTGATAAAGATATCAATAAGATCCTACTCAATTCATAAATCGTTTAAAATCGTTTGGCACATGAGAGATGTGTTTCAGCTATGAAAGTCCAAATAGCAGTGAAAAAAGACTTGAAATGAAATAGTACGCGAAACCTGTGAGGCACCTTATGACTACAGGACAGAAAGTTAGAAGGTTAGATAGGGCGAAGATCATCTTGAATAACTTGTAATTGGAAAATGATCCTGGAATGAACTTTATTTCAATCCTTCATGAACTTCCAATCCTTAACTATGATTAATTAATGATGAACATTTCATTTTCATTTATGATCAATTTCACTGCTATTCTTCTGGTAAGCTTGGAGAATAATTATATATTCTTATTGTTCAAAGTAGAGTTCAATAGTGTTATTCAAACCTTGTAGTAATATATCTTAAATAATTTCTTTGTTTGATAAAACGGTTCAAAACTAACAATTCGACAAAATTGTTTTGACACACACGGTATGTATATATATGTATATATATATATATATATATATATATATATATATATATTGATACATGTTTCATTAAATAATATAGACAAGTTTTGTCTATTTATTTTAAGTAAGTTCCTTTCATATTGCTTATATATCTATTGCCAGTGATGTCATTGGCTCTTCATAGATGAGATGATGAAGCGTAAGATCTTCTTTCTTTTGCAGTATTTGGAAGCAACAGTAAATCTGGGAAAGAAAGAAAAACAGTTTGTTTTTCTTTTTTTTATTGGGAATTTACCAGCTTATATTGGGTTGGTGCATAATTATCAGGCGTTTTTGTAGGCGAGTTATTTGTCAATAAAAATTGTTGTTTTGTTTACTTCTTTTAATAAAAATATCATTTTATTTTCAAGTTATAAAAATGCGTGTCGATAATCATACGTTCCGGAGAAATCATTTAAAAATCTTATTGTTGAATTGTTATGTTTTTGTTTTTTTTTTGTGGGGGGGGCATAATAAATATTGTTTAAAGACGCCTGATAATTATGCACCAACCCAATAGTATAAAAAGTAAATGTCTTTATCTCTTACAGAAAAACTCAATATGTATCCGCATATGTAAATGGGTTAAGCGACAGTTGAACGACTTAAGCCAAGCCACCGACCCATGTTCGTCGGTGTTGTCTCCCTTTTCGGAGAGTTTAGGGGCCATCATGAAGGTCAGTAAGTTTCTACAAACACAACACAAACGAAAGAGAGCGAATACACAACAATCCAATATGGCGTACATCCAGGAACTGACCTACGTTAACTTTTTCACTCACGCGCCGTATGACGATGTATTCTTCCGCCGGGAAATGTATTTTCTGCCGCGCCGTTTGCGTCGTATATACGAAGCAAATGGCGTAAGGCGAAACAAAATTAATGAACACTGTGTCTTCACCCCGAATCGTTTGTTGTAAGCCGGATACTTACTGTGTATGCTTTCTGTTTTGTTCTCTTTTTCCTCCTTGGAATAGATTACTATTTTCATCAACATGTAACCAATAAAATAACATTTTTAATGAACTTTAAAAATGTTTGGTGTGCTCTGGCGGGCCGTATAAAATCCTCAAACAGGTCGCTTGCAACCCGCAGGATGTAGTTTAGCCCAACCCCGACAAAAGGCAATGAATATTCTATTCTTAGGATTCTGTATTGATTTGTGATTATATATTAAAACAAACACAGTTTTCACTTGTTATTAAGTGCCTCTCCAGTAACTGTAACTATTTCAAAAATTGTCAACACCACCGAGACTTAAGTCCGTAGCCCCATTATTCTTCGCAATAAATATTGATTTTCCAAAATACTCTTTTCTTTTGTCAATGCACTTAATCCTGTAGCTAATATTAAATGTACATACCGGACAATATACAGCGAAAGTTCTAGATCGGTTTGTCCGGTTACGTCATTTTCTAAACAAGGACATGAAACGTTTCAGTTAAATAGACTCTGATCGAAAGCAAGAGAAAAGGTTATTTAGTGCGTCTTGGTTAGTCTGGCACAAGAGTTGAGCGCTCCGTAATTTCTCCAACCTGTAACAGTCGTATAACTTTCAAAAATAACGTTCTATTGTGGTGAACACAGATCTCCAGAACTCTTCCAAATAGCATATATACTGACACCGAGAGTCGTCAGTAGAAAGCTAGCGGGCAGCGAGCCTTATATCCATACGACAGAATTCGGTAAGGCTACGTCGACTCCAAGTGATATTATATTTCACAATTGTGTTATCTTCATTCAATGGGATGAAGACATAGCACATTCTGAATTTCGGAGGTGGGGGGATATAAATAAATGCATGCATAAGCATGAAAATAAATCTAGAAATAGGAACAGCGGGAGATATGAACACGTCGACATAGATGTGAGAATGGTCGAGAGAGGTGTGCCCTTTGTGTTCAGGACATTACATTTTATGGCTCTCCACAACTTCCTATCAATTGTAATTTTTAGTAACCTGTCTCATTTTGCTATCCCTTCTCTCTCTATTCTGCCATCCATTTACACCAGTTTGTTCGATATGTTACTCGCTCTTTTGTCCTGTGAGTGTCAAATTTTCCAAGCCTATTTTCCTATTTACGCGTCCTACAAATGTCAACTCTTTTTTTCTGATTCTAAATATAAGCATCCTTTTTGTTTCTATGAAACTTCCTCGTTACTCACATGCTCTGTCCATGGTATTCTCAGCAAGTGTCCAGTTCGCCGGGCATTGTGCACGTGCCACAGATGAACTTGTGTTATCATTTGTACTCTGGAGGCACCCATCATCTGTCAATCGATCACGCAAGTTAACCTTTCCAGATAGGATAAAACGTGACACATTGATCCCTAACGAAGATCTTTTAGGTGCTGTGACAGATAGGGAATACTGGAGAGGTGTAGTGAGTTCAATCTCGGCTGAGGCCGCAAGATGATGATGATGATTCTCAGCATCCTTCTGTTTATGTTTCCCTGGGTTTCTTCTTCTTCATCTGTGAGGAGATTGCCCAGCATCCACTGTCATAGAAGGGGACCGACATTATTTAAGAGTTCAGCCTTCTTTGTTTCTAACGAAATTTTCCTGTTTCTTTATACATTGTTTAGCTTGTGGAAGGCATCTTCGCTATCCTAATGCGCCCTCAGATTTCGATGTCATTTTTTCCGTCCTCTGTTAAAACACTACTTTAAATTTTTTTGTACTTTCTTGACTTTGGCAACCTCCAAATTATTGTTCACACTCCAGAATTTCCTCTTGCTCACGACCACAGATTACGTCTTCTTTGAATTCATGCTTAGTCCTTTCTTCTTGTTTTCCTTTACAGTCTTCTGTAGGTGTACCTGTAGTTACATTTCTGCGTGTTACTAAATACATTTTAATCTATATTACAGAAGTTCTAAATACAAAGCAGCCAGTTCAGACCGGAGTGATTATTGAGAGAAGAGACCTTTTGTTAATAAACTTAACCAACCCAACTCAAAGGATAGATTTTTTTTCCAGTTATTGTTGGTTGAATTCGTAAGATCCACTAATGAATGATATTTAGCAATTTACTTGTCTAGATTTTGGCATACTTCTCTTCGGTTCAACCTACAGGTAAACCCGCTTCTCGTCATCGGTTCGTTAGTACAAAAGTACCGCGTTTTTCAAACGTCTGTTTTTTATCGTTTTTTTTCCTTTTATAGAACGACTGCGTTCAGAGGTATCATCTCGCCAAATGAACAAGCGAAATAAGCTGGACGAACTGATTTCTAACATAGCCATTTTCCGACTTCATAAAAACGACAAAATCAGGCGAACTTCCGCATGACAACAGATGAGACAAATCAATCAGAGATAACAACGAAATCCAATATGGCGACACACTCAATTTCATTCCCTTTATCATTTAAAATGGCTTGCCTCTAATCGTCTGCTTTGAATGACTTTTTATTGTTCTTGGTTGGAGAATGAAAGCTTGGATCAATTATTTTGTAACGATCCGACTAGTCTAGAATTGTGATTAAGATTAATATGGTACTACACTGTAAATGCTGCTGTTGGTTGAAAAAGAACTTTATTCTCTGGCGTCGTCTAACTATTTGGTGCCAATGTCACCGCCATCGTGAACAGATAAAACGAACAATCGGTGGGGCCAGTAATCACGTCTGAGGGTAGCCAGAAGTGAGACAAATTGCCTGAGTTACTGACATTGATAACGCGAGTATATAACCCATAGAAAATGATTTTTCATTTTACGGTCGGAAGAAGAAGATAATCAAAGGCTTCTCTATTCTTCCAAACGATGCAAAAATATTATTTTGGGAAAATTAGATAGGTTTCATGTCATTCATTTACTCTTTTGGTAATATCCCACGTGTCACTGACAAAAAAAAGGCATATGCTTAATAAACGTTGGCTCATTTGCCTACGTATCTTTAAGGTTATCTCACAAAATGTCGAAAACACACCACCAGATTCAACGCACCCCCCTCTCCCAAAACATACACATATATAGACACACCGTAACCCTCTCTCTCTCTCTCACTCTCTCTCTCTCTCTCTCTCTCTCTCCCCCCTATATATATATATATATATATATATATATATATATATATAATGTGCTAGCAGGCTTCGGCCGCTCGCTATCCCTTTGCAAAATAAGATATATTCACTACTTGAAATCTTTGAAACAAAAATTTTAAATGAACATTTCATTCATAAATTGGTTATAAACATACAAGAAAGCAATATTTTATTCAGATATCTAATCATAAGAGTTTTAAACGTTTTTAAACAAAAGCAACTGAATAACATTTAACAGGCGTTGACAGAATTAAAATACATGTATTTGCGTGAATGAAAAACAACCTGGTAATTGTTCTAGGAAAATTAGTTGTTTTTCTGTGGGATCAATGTTCACAATTTATGAAATGTTGAAAGGTTGTGGACGTTCAATATATTTCTTCAAGAATAAGACTGTAAAGAAATTAATTGTTCAGCTGTGGGAGCAAGCTTGTTATAGTTAAGGAAAGTTTTACAAATAGATAGATAAGTTCTCTTTTTGTCCACAAAGGGATGGCTGCTGCAATTTAAGACAAACAGCTTCTAATACTTGCAAATGGTGCTTAGACCCGCCTATATGCAAAACAGAGAATGAGTGAGTCGTGAAACTCGAAGAGCATTGCTCATTCTCTAAATGGTGCTGTCCAATTGATTGTCATACACGGATATGCTTACTTGAACTTAACCTGACAAATTTTGGTACATCTTGGTCTCTTGGTTCAGCCAATATATATATATATATATATATATATATATATATATATATATATATATATAATGGACCTCCTGTCGGTTCCGACATATGAGGATCTGACAGCTAATTGATTCAGTTATGAAAGTTTGTGCGATAATCTTAAGTGGCATTTAAGACCCGCTAGTGATTTACAAAGGACACATATGAAGTAAGTGTGAGGATTTTGAGATGAGATCACGGTTAGATTGTCTGACCTTTTAGATCTTGCTCTCACTTCTTGAAGGTGTTTCAGACAAGCAGACTGAAAATTGCTGAGTCCATTAAAACACGTTGATCTCCATTCTACCCGCTCCAAGGCTAAGCGCTCAAGGGTGCTATGTGGTATATTAACTGCTGACAAGTTGCTTTTCAGCTTGTCTTTGTATCTTACTCATGGGCGTCCTACATTCCTGTAGCGCTGATCTAACTGGTTGTACATTAGGATCTTGGGTACATATATATATACGAAGAACACTTTGGGACTAAATGAAATTGACTTGATTATATACCCAAAACACATTATTAAAAAAAACAAAACAAATTTTTTTGCAAAAATATTTTTTAAAATCTTGAAAATATTTTTGCAAAAAATTTGTTATAATTGCTTTAATTCCCAACGTCTCTGGTTCCTGCACATGCGTAATCGCGTCAACAAACTTAGTTCGATAAAGTCCTAAAGAGCGAAACTTGTCACACGAAAACTTTTCCCAGTTTGTCATATATATATATATAATTTTTGGTGGTGCTTATCATGCAGTGTAGCATGAGATCTAGGAAAGGTAAAGTATTGCTTCCTTCTATTTAGGATGTAAATTCTATTGTATGTTCGACTTTAGTTAGTGTTGTGAGGTAGAAAAAAGATAATAATACACCTACATCAAGAGGAGTAGCAGGAGGAGCAGTGGCTTTTGCATCAATATATCGGACGAATGTTGATTGTTTTGGTAAAATATTTGGGAAAGAACCAGATTTGGGAAATTGCCAGATGAAAATGTATTTTTTTCCAAACACCATCAGCATGTTGTGGCTGTGATCATGGTCGATATTATTGATTGCTGGGTATAATAGAATGCGCTTCGATATATGGAACGTTTGGACAGGTTTTACATACTTTACGCCCAGAAAAGAAAACACTTCTACGAATGCGTGTTTAGTGGATACAGGTGCTTGTGTGAAGGTCTAAATTTTTCAAACTGAGATTTTTTAATTAAGGGTTCATCCCCTTCGACAGGGTTCGAATCGGCGAAGCATATTTTGGAAGAAACCATTTTTCAGTGGGACGAGCTTTTAAACCAGAGACACAGCAAAGCAAGTTGCAATTACTTTTATGAAGGAAAGCATATATTGTAATCACAATTAGACTCATGCAATTTTTTCCGAGTCCTCTACACTGTCCTCAAATTGACACTCTCAAACACTGAAATTTTCCAGTTGGAGCTTCCGGTGCGAATGCCAAGCAGTACAGCTTTCCAAATCTCTGGCGGAGTGAATTGCATCGTTCTTATTTTCTCACGGACCCTACTATACTGTGCAGACGACAAAATGAAAAAGAAACAACGCGCATGCGCGAAATTAAAAATGTAAAATGGCACAATTTACCCATCCCATTTTAAAAACAAAGCTTTCTACACAAACACAAGCATCTATAAAATTCAAATTTAATGGTTTCCCCGCCAAAAATTGACATAATTTAAAAGGCTTCATGTTGAACAATAAAATATTTATTTATCAATATTTGGATTTGATATAAGAAAGGGAAGTTGATTTTATTATCGATAATACAAAGCTTCACAAAGGTTCACCATCCGTGTCACAACACACGTCAAATCAGTAGTCTAGCTCCTGCCAAACACGTTGTAGTATACCTTGCGTAACATTCTCCACCACCTGAGTAATTCTCTGCTTAAATTCCTCTAGGCTTTTTGGAAGATGTGGGATATAGACCTATCCTTTCACATACTCCCATAGAAAAAAATCACAAGATGTTAAGACAGGTGAATGTGGTGACAGCAGTCATTATCACTGGCAGGACAGATCCATCTCCCAAGTAGATTGTCATTGAGATATGTCCACACAGTCAAATTAGTTTTTACACATTTTATCAAAATAGCGAAAATTGGCTATGTTATAAACTGATGTCAATTTTTGGGGGACACCCTGTATATAAGAAACAAACACACACACACACATCGCTCTCTCTCTTCTCTCTCTCTCTCTCTCTCTCTCTATATATATATATATATATATATATATATATATATATATATATATCGACAGATAGAAAGAGAGCGAGAGAGAGTGTGTTGGGTTAGTGCACATGTAAGTATGTAAACATATATATAATGGTGTGCAGCTAGACAACAAAATCTGCTGGAAATGTAGGCTAAAAGATAATGCAGGCAATGAAGACGATATCTTTGATCGATACAAAGTTCAGACATTTTTGCCTGACGTTGCCTAGTAACTAAGAATCTGTGCGTAGTCTTTCGAAACTGAAAAATCTCTTTTCCGAAAAATCCAACGAATTGTTTTCCGTCTTCCATTTTTGTTTAAACTACGTCTGTATTTTTCACTTGAAACCGTTCCTTTCTTTAATCTCTTTCTTTCTTTCTTTCTTTTTGATTTTTTTATTCTTTTTTTCTGCTAGTTTTTTCTTTATTTACTTCTGAGACGTTGGCTTTTTTCTTATATTTTCATTCATTCTTTCTTTCTTTCTTTCATCTCCTTTTTCTATTTCATTCATTCTTTCTTTCTTTCTTTCTTTCCCATTCTTTCTTTCTTTCTTTCTTTCTTTCTTATTTCCCATTCTTTCTTTCTTTCTTTCTTTCTTTCTTTCTTTCTTTCTTTCATCTCCTTTTTCTATTTCGTTCGTTCTTTCGTTCTTTCTTTCTTATATCCCACTCTTTCTTTCTTGTTCTTTCTTTCTTTCTTTCTTTCTTTCTTTCTTTCTGTATACCTTGTCTTTATTCCTTCTCTGACTGTTTGCTCTCTTTCTTTCTCTCTATTTCTTTCTATCTTTTCGGCTGCAAATCGTTTGTCTGTGTATATGTGTG